>CM039317.1:184871533-185016790 GCA_022316695.1 Camellia oleifera | reverse complement strand
AGGATGTTTCATGGGGCATGGCAACATTGTGTCTGCGAGCTTATGGGAATACAGATGTGGCAATGTAGTGTTGCCCAAATGTCAAGAGTAGGGAAATAAATCCAAGAACCACAAGCTCTGCAAAAATTAATCAAGAAGAAGATAGCTTACTAAGAATAAGAGAAACACATGAAAAACTCAATTGCAAAAACCAACAACCCATATAACTTCATAACTATTTTAAAAGTATTATATCTTAGGATCAAGTGCTCATGTAGTTACCGGCTTAATTTTCTTGAGCGCTTCCAGCATAGGTTTCTTGCATCTTTGCCTAAACCACTAAAAAGAAACATTGTTTCTTATAGGAGAGAAACCAATGAAGAAACTAAAAATAGATGTGAAACATAAAATTCCAAGCAGTAGAGATTTGATTTTTTTATTCTTCATTGTTCAGTCCAGCATTAAGAAAAGCTTTCTGTGTGAATTGAGTTTCGAACACAAAATCATCGTATGGAAAAGAAGAACAACTCTTCAATCTGATCGTTTTCCTTAGCAATCCACCAAACTTATGGATGTCATTTTCCAAAATAGAAACAAAATAGTTCTAGAGAAACAATGTCATTTTCAAGGTAATGAGTAGTTTTGTCAGAGAAGGTTACATCCTTTTCTTTTCTTGTACTAAACAAAGGCCAGTACCTACCAACACTGCATTGGCTTAGAATGGTGTGAAATCTCAAGAGTGCAATGGTAGTGATGCATCGAAAAGCCAAAAGGTAGCTCATTCAACAAAAGCAGTGTCTACGAACAAACTGTTGATCATTCTTTTGTAAAGGATAAATTTGACCAGATCTAAGGTCAATAAAGTGCTTTCTGGTCCACAGGACAACTTGAGTGGCTTTGGAAATTCTGCTACCAAAAAGTTCCTACAATTGTTAATGGAAAAATTGTTAATAAAAGTCAATCCAACGGAAAGAGTGGGGATCTGAAACCCTCAATTTCTATGGAGAAGGGTGAGAAGAATATGTTATCAGTAAATGGAAATGGTGTTACGAAAAGTAAAACAGTTGAAGCAATTGATGGTGAGAACAGCCATGCATTTCCTTCAGCAAATGGGAATGGTAAAAGCCAGAGTGCACCTGTTACGTCTGCAGAAGCAGGCATGCCTGAAAATAGTCATGGAAGAAATGGGTTGACAACAGAAAGACGAGCCAATAGGCATGAACTGCAGAATGGTGTTCAATGCCCCTCCAACATCTCAGGGTCAAAGAGAAAATCACTGGATGGAGATTCATGCATTTTGTTCGCCAAAGATATTCATTCTTAGGAAAAACTTAAAGAATTCAAAGAAGTGTATGTTCCTTGTCTCATATGCTTAAGAAATTTTAGTTGATGAGATATGAATGGATATGAATTTAGCCTGATTATATGTTTGAATTTGATTTAGATGGTATATACTTATGCTTGCTTATTTCAACATGATTGTATCCAATATAGTTGTTTTGTTGAAGTAGTTTTTCTAGCTGGGAGTCATCAAATATGACCTACTGGAGTGTTGCATCATTTTTTGAATAAACAATGTGAATAATCTATTGAATAAATAATTTAAATAAACACAAAATAAAAAATAAGGGTATTCTCAAGAAACCTCTTCTGATAATTTCTTTCTGCTTTTTTTCTTTTCCCTTTTCTTTTTGTTTGAATTCAATTCCAACAACCCCAAAAGGGAAGAAAACCAGAACTTTACGCCACCAAGAATTACAAATTTACAATCTATCCAACATGCAGATTATATATATATATAGCACACACTCTCTATAAATCTTGGAAGAAGATTGTTCACCACAACCAAAAACTAATAAAAATTGTGATCAGTTGATTCAGATCAGTTGATTCAAAAAATTACCTTTGTAAACTAATTCAGATCAGTTGATTCAAAAAATTGTGGGTTTTACTATGGAGCCCAATGTAAATGACCCATAAGTTTGGCTTTGGCTTTGTGTCCTTCATTCAAATTTGCAATCTCCAAATACAGCAATCCAGATTGTAGCATCTATCTATCTGTTATAATATGCAAAGACCTGAGTTGATGTTTAACACTTTTGTGTCACATGCAGTGCGTGCACATTTTTTCTTGAATAATGAACAAAATTATTTTTTTAATTTAAGAATTATTAAGGTCATTGCAACAAAAAAATCTAATTAAATTTATCAATGAGTCAATTACTTTCATGGTTTTACAAAATAATTCACAACTGTCATTGAAACATACATAGTTAAATTCATTAATTAGTTCTAAATAATGCACTCAACATCAATTTTTTACATTCATTGTTCATCGCTAGAAATCCAGATCTAGGGTTTCGAAATGCAGAAACAGAGAGAGACAGAGAAGTAGAGGGAGAAAATGATCGAATTTAAGCGGGAGAGAGATTACCTTTGCCAGTTGGGTCGCCTGATTTCTTTTCAGCAGCAAGATCTGAATCTTTGGTTGTAGAGAGAGTTATATAATATGATAATCCAATCCACAAAACAGAGAGAGAGAGAGAGATAGAGAGAGAGAGAGAGAGAGAGAGAGGTTTTACTTTCGGGTATGGCGAGGGTCTTAGAGAGAGAGAGCTTCTCGTCTGGGATTGGGACCAAACTTTTCTCACTGTCGAATTAGCTTCCGATTCAACTTTCTTGCTTGTTGGGACTCTGTTGCTACTACTCTCTCTCTTTCGCCCATCGTTGAGGAGGAAGGTCTGTTAAAGCAGAAGAACAAAGAGTGAGAGAGATAAGAGGGACAGTTGCAAGAGAGAGACAGAAGGAGTTGTAGAGACGTGTTTGGCAGACGTGGGAGAGAGAGAGAGAGAGAGCAGAGAGTGTTTGAGCGGGAAAAAAACTGATCTCAACCATTGATATAAGAACAATGCTACAGACCCCCAGTGGGGGTCCGACCCCAGTGACGTGGCGCGGCCTCATTGGTTGAAAGTCAAAAAAAAAAAAAAAAGTTTTTTTTTTCACCCAATCAGGGCCTTACACGCACGACCCCCAACACCCCCACTGGGGGTCGGAGGCATTTTCCTTGATATAAACTTGGGATTAATCTCAGTCATTGGATCAAAATGTATCTCACATACATTTTATACATTTTTAAAAACCTTCTTCTCTTATTATATAGATACTAGCGTATGCCCGTGTCTAAAGACACGATGTAAATAATGTTGGGATTATAATATAATTTTAATCTCAACACTATTTAATAAATTATCAATTATCTCGAAAAAAAATGTACAAAAAACGAAGTCTACTTTCAAAGCAAGAGAGAGAAAGAGGTGTGTGTGAGTGTGTTTTTTTTTTTACTTTCCCACGGAAACACGCATCAACACTAGGTATTGCTGGTTCACCAGCCGTCATCGACCCGACGGCTAACCTCGCTAAACCCCTTGTTTCGTTTGGAAAATTGAATTGATTTTAAAGTTTTTTTGATTTTTTTAATTATTTTAGTATAAATTAAAAAGTTTGTTTGATTTTTTTTTTTTAAATTTATGAGAAAAAAATTATGATTAAAATATGATAATTTATTTTATTAATTTTAGTAATTAATTTTATTTTTTTATGACTATTTTAATCAAAAAAAAAAAAATCAACCCAACCCAATTGTCAAAAAATCAACCCACCAAAACCGCCACCTCCTCTCTCTTTTAGAATAGATTAAAAAGTTTGTTTGAGGTGTTTTCTTTAATTTTTATAAGAAAAAAAAAAGTTATGATTTAAATATGATATTTTATTTTATTAATTTTATTAATTATGACTAATTTAATCAACAAAAAAAATCAGCCCAACCTAATTATCAAAAAATCAATCCACCAATACGATCACCTCCTCTCTCTCTCTCCTCTCTCTCTCGCTCTCTCTCTACCACCATCCTATGTATGTATATAAATAAATTATGTATGCATATAATCTATATAATAGAGGAGGAGCAGAGAGATGAAGAAAGGACCTTTCTAGAGATGTTCAACCAAAATTAAAATAAAATAACAGATTTCAAAAACAAAAAATAAAACTGAAAACAATAATAATAATAACAAACAACTAATAATAATATCTCACAGTTGTGCTTATATATTCATTTGTTGTGGCTCTGATGACGATGATGAAGAAGTCATTTGGAAAGTTGAATTGGTTTTAAAGTTTTTTTTTTTTTTTTTTTTGATTTTTTAAATTATTAAGTTGTTTTTTTTTATAATTTTTATGAGAAACAAATTATGATTTAAATATGATAATTTATTTTATTAATTTTTTAATTTATTTTATTTTTTATGACTATTTTAATAATAATAAAAAAAATCAACCCATCCCAATTATCAAAAAATCAACCCACGCCACGTCCTTTCTCTTTTAGTATAGATTAAAAAGTTTGTTTGTGGTGTTTTCTTTAATTTTTATGAAAAAAAAAAATTATGATTTAAATATGATATTTTATTTTATTAATTTTTTAATTTATTTTATTTTTTATGACTAATTTGATAAATGAAAAAAATCAGCCCAATCTAATTATCAAAAAATCAACCCACCAATACAACCACCTCCTCTCTCTCTCACTACCACCATCCTATGTATGTATATACATAAATTATGTATGTATATAATCTATATAATAGAGGAGGAGAGAGAGACGAAGGAAGGACCTTCCTGAAGATGTTCAACCAAAACTAAAATAAAATAACAGATTCCAAAAAGCAAAAAACAAAACTAAAAACAATAATAATAATAACAAACAACTAATAATAATATCTCACAGTTGTGATTATATATTCGTTTGTTGTGGCTCTGATGACCATGATGAAGAAGTTAATCTTGGAACCCAATTTTCTCTCAAATTGCTTTTCTCCTCAGATCCCTCCCATTCAGAGTCCTCCATATCCCTTCATGCACCGAAACGATGCTCTTATCGCTCTCTCTCCACCGATTCTCTTTATAGTCCTCCTTCAGTATCTTTGACCAGTCCGATATGTTCACAGGCATCGACGCCGCCACTCCGGCCTCTCATCGCTTTGCCGCTGGCTTCTTTGAGACTTGAGAACTCGACACCTGTTTATGCAACTCCAGCAAAGACGAACGGGCAGAGCTTCAAACTTCCGATTCGTCTTGCTCGGACGTGGACTCGAAAACGATCGGAGCGGCTATGTCACTGGAGAGAAGAGGAGAGAATTCAACAACAAAAACATTTAAATAACAGATGAGAAAACATAAAAAAAAATACAACAGAGAGAGGGAGGGAGGAGAACTGAAATTACCTTGTGAAGGAAACAACTGAGGGTGGGAGAGAGGGAGGAGGAAAGAAATATCGGTTGTCACGATCGCGGTGGTCGAGAGAGAAGGAGAGAGAGAGAGAGGTAATGAGGGAATGTGGAGGCAAATGGTTTTGGTGGTTTGTTCAAGAAAAGCAAAGAGAATGGAGAGGAGACGTGACTCGTGAGAACAGAGAGGGAGAGAGAGAGAGAGAGAGAGAGAGATAAAAGAGGGAATGAGGAGACGTGGATAAGTAAGAAGTTTGAGGAAAGATATGTTTGGTCAGGAAATTTTTTTTTATCAATCGTTAGATATTGATTAGGATTGATCTAGACCATTCAAACAAAATGTATCTTTGATACATTTTATATATTTTCAAAAATCGTTCTGCTTTATTAAATAGATATTTTACATACTGTTTTCTTTTCTTACTAAATTTATTTTCAAATCTCACAACCAAAATAGTCTTTACAGATTTTCATTTCGCAAATCATTTTACTGCTAATACCATAAAATAATTTATGTAACGCCCTCGAAATAATAACATTAAACCCATCAATATAGACATGCATTGATATAAAAGATAAACATCCTTCTATTCATCAGAGTAATTCATTACAAAAAGTATCACATGTTGACAACAAAAGTAAACGCCCTATGGGCTTACAACTTTCCAAGTCAACACTTGGTTACAAGAAGTGAGTGCTAACTCATATACACATTAAGCCCTTGGCTTGAATTTACATGTAATACATCAAAAGAAAGCCAACACAACAAAAAGTCTGTCTGCCTCTAGCCTCCCAAGCTATGTCCTTGGAGGTGGCATGCTACCTGTACCTGAAAATGGTGTCCCATATAGGGTGAGCCACAGCCCAGTAGAAACATACCAAACCAGCTATAAACAATGACTAAAAGATTAGCAATTGATAGATGGTCAACACTTATACATCCAACTTATATCACATTACAGTTCCATAACAATCAAGTCCATGTTATACTTCATTTTCCATTTCTTATTCAACTTTGAGTTTGAAAACGAGACTCAGAACCTGGCCAAATAACTTAATGAGATTATGACTCATCTTTAAATACTTTCGAAATTCATGATGGATACACATTTTGGTGATGTATCAATAACACATAAACCACTTCCATACTTCACGGGTGATACACATATTGGTGCTGTATCACTATAACATAGAAACACTTCTATATTTCACAAATTGATAATGATATACATTTTAGTGCTATATCAAATCAAATCAAACACTTCCACATTCCACAAATGATACACATGTTAGTGCTGTATCAATGTCAAACCAAAATCCAGTTTAGAGGTCCATCCCCTATCTTCTCCTAAACCGTGGAGTATATCCCCTATCTCCTCTCACACAACACAATGTATATAAACATAGATCATATACTTAGTCAATCAATACATAAAGTTAATGTATTATTCCAACCGCTATTTTCGATAGCAAACTCAATCGATTAGTTTTAGTTTGCTTAATCATCATGCATTATCTACAACAATCAAGACTATCCTTCACCGATAGCCCAAAGCAGTTATTTCTAAATAGAAAATAAATGCACCAAATGGATATATAATCAACATTTCAACTAGGTGAGCGATAAATTATCCAACTACACCCTTTAATCCCATACATTCCCAATTTCAACACTCTCAATTCAATTCCTCATTTCTCAAAATTAATTATACAAATTAATTTATCAATGTAATTAGGGCATTTCCCATAATTAACAAAACAACCCTAAGGTTCCATTTCTATCAATTTCATAACATAACTTCCATTTTCAATGTTACAAATACACATGGGTTCAATTAGTCCAAAACCCCTCTTTTATGAAAATTACATAAAGACCCCCAAACTTTTTCAAAATTACACAACAACCCCCAATATATCAAAATGCTAAAATTTAAAGACAAAGCTCATAAGAAGGAGTAGGATATCCCTACCTCGAAGTTAGAGCCCAAACGGAGATGAAGACCAACAATCAAAGTGCTCCAAGTCCCAAGTTTTTCAGATTAAAACAAAGCCCTCAACACCCTATATCTTTTTAACAAAGGACTTAGGGTAGATTCACACTAAAGAGAGATGAAAACCTAGGGAGAATACAAGTTTAGAGAGAGAGAGAGAGTCGGCTCTAGGGTTTCAAAATGGAAAGGGGATCAAAAAATGAAGTTAAACCCACTGCTGTCTGCTGATATACAACAGGCTCGCTCGAGCGAAGACTTGGTCACTCGAGCGACCAGACACAAGAAACCCACCTCGCTCGAGCGAAGGAACTCTTGCTCGAGCCAACAATTCAAACCCTCAGATCTGCAACCAGACGCACGCTTGAGCGACAGACTGCTCGCTCGAGTGAAGAACAAACCAGCTCGCTCGAGCGAAGAAAAGCTCGCTCGAGCCAAGAAATGCAACTCTCAGGCCCAGAACCAGACGTAGTTCCACGCTCGAGCGAAGGAACTATGGCTCGAGCCACTAGACACAAAAACTCAACTCTCGCTCGAGCGAAGAAACCCTGGCTCGAGCGAAGGACCAAAACAAGAAGCTCGCTCGAGCGACAAACTGCTCACTCGAGCGAAGGACCAAAATTCTGGGCAGCAACCTTTTGTTCCCAAACACAACCAACCTGTAACAAACCTGCCCATCATATCCTATAACTCAAATACAAAGTATGAAAGGACGTAAACAAGATATGAACAACTGCTAATATCCACGGACACAAGTTCGGATCACTATACAACAAGGGGTAAAACCTGGGATCGCTATAATTTACTTGAAAATTATTTTACTGAGCTTTTGTGCTACCAAACACTGAAAAATATTTTTAAAAAATAAATTATACTAACCGTTCTTATAGTTTGAAACTTGTGTTACTTTGATCTTTAACCTTGAATTTTGAATCTCGTTCCAAAGAATAATGCTGCGAATCATGAAAAAAATATCATGAAAATGATCATGAAAGATTCTCCACCTTTGGATTACACCTAGAATAAAACATCACACGCTAATCAAGGGATAAAAAATCTTCATGATGCGTTTCATGATACTTCTTTCATGATACCTAGAATTATTGTCGAAAGAATAATGCTACGAATCATGAAAAAAATATTATGAAAATGATCATGAAAGATTCTTCACCTTTGGATTACACCTGGAATAAAACATCACACACTAATCAATGGATGAAAAATCTTCATGATGCGTTTCATGATACTTCTTTCATGATACCTAGCATTATTGCGTTCGAAAGAATAATGTTACGAATCATGAAAAAATAAAAAATTCCTTTAAAATATTCCAGTGATACGTAGATGATAATACAAAATAGTAGCATAACATTTCTATATTTTATTATCTTTTTATGTGATCAATATATATAAAAGAAAATACTAAAAATACATAATTTTAGATCTTAATCCTCCATTTCATATTATAATAGATTTCTATTACACATCTAATGATTATTTTATCGGTATGTTCAACCCCATAAGTTTTATGCCAAACACTCGTCCAAATAACATGATAATGATATCTTTTTTTTTTTTTTTTTTTTTTTTATCAACAAAGAAAAATTTCATTAACAGCATGAAATTAAAGGTACAGGAAGATGACATACATCGAGAGAGACATAATAATGATATCTTGACAATTATAATAATAGAAATGGGGGTGATTATAGGGTACTTTAGGAGCACAACCACGTGATATTTCATGGTATTATGATTGGTGAAAAAAGTAAGGTATCACGATTTTATATTGGGTGAATGAGAAACATAAGAGAGTATAATGAATAATGATTGGTAAAAATGTATGGACACATGGTGTTCCGAAACTACCTACTCCCTCTGTCCCAAAATAATGGTCATTTTTGGAAAATCTAACTTTTTTTGGTAGTACAATTATAGGTGCCTCTATTTACACACCACTAATTTACTCATTCCACACCATTTTTTTAATTACTATTCTGTCCATAAAGAGAATTACCAAAATATCCGCTTCTTCTCTATCTCTCTTTTCCCTCTCCTCCGAAGCCCTAACTAGCAGCTCCTTTTTCTGCTGCCGCCGCCGCCAGCGCCAGCGCCAGTGACTTCCCCATCTCTTGCCGCTGTCAACCTCTCTCCCGCAGCCGCCAACGTCTCTCTCACCTTCTCCCTCTGTCACAAGCACTCCCCCACAACTTAGATTTCGCAATCTTCTCTTCCGGTAAATTGCACATCTCTCGCTCTCTCTCTCTCTCTCTCATGCTTTTGTGGAAGGGGGTTTTGGTGGCGATAGGGAGGGGGTGGAAGATCTTTGGTGCCACTGCAAACCTTAGCCGATACCAGTGATGATGTCGCCACTCCACTACCTTCGTGCCATCCTCTCCACCCCTCTGCGCCACCCTTGCAGCACCTCTCACGTCAGCTTCCCTCTCCAGTCCCCTCTATTCGATACCCTTCTCCTACCATTCTTTCCCTTCTTCTTCTTCATTTTCCCTTCGCCTCTAAAACCCTAAATCTCTACCCTCTGAAACCTTAGATCTGAAGTGGAGGAGGTTGAAGGGCAGATCGTAGTGGTGGCTTGAAGAAGAGAGGGCAAGGGGGAGGGGCTAACACTTGCGCCGGCGACAGAGCTGGGTTGCAGGTGGTGGCGGTGATAGCGGTGGTGGGGTCTGTGATTAAGGGTAAAAATGGAACATTGTGTGTGTATTGAACAAATTTATTATTTATTAAATTATTAAAGGTGTGAATTAAGTATTGGTGTGTCTTGAGATGATATGTGGTGTGTAAATAGAGGCACCCTACAATTATTGCACTTTAGAAAAATTAACTTTTCAAAATTATCCTTTGATAGTACATTTTTTTGGGAAATATCAATATTATAATTGTACTTTTTGTGTTGTTAATGAATTTAAAAGAAAGGCAAAATAGGAAATTTATATTATTTTTGTATTTGATTTTTGAAAAGGGACTAATATTTTAGGATAATAAAAAATGAAATAAAGAACTAATATTTTACAACGGAGGGAGTAATAATTTTCCAGGACATGTTTTTTGCTTCTAATTATAAATGTTTGCATGCATTAAATTTTTGTATACAAATTGTGCTTCTCGCTGTAAATAATGATTAGCCTTATTTAACAACATTGCCATGATCACCGAAAAAATGACACATCGAAATTGATAACATGAAATAAATGTTCGCATAAAAAAAATAAATAAATAAATAAAATAAAAATAAAAAATAAATACAAATGTTTCATGGTGGTGATTTCGGTGCACCAATTTTTTGATGTTGATAAACTTTTCTTCCTTTAAATTTAACAGATAATAACAAGGGTCGAGCAGGGTTGGAACAACATACCACCATCAACATTGAAGAAAGAGAACCTTTGTCCTATGAACCACCTTATATCTGCAGAGTGCATGTAGGACTGTATCATGCAAATGAAAAGGCATACACATCTGTGCTAGTTTTTATAGGGCCTTCCAACCATGGTCAACCCAAACTACTTGCTATGGAAAAACATAAAGAGCGTTATATAGAATCGCTCCTTCAACTTAACAACAATTAGAGTGTAGAGCTTTACATGGATTGTATGAAGAAGTTAGAAAACAGTGCTCGCAAGTATTATGCAAACCCGGTTGACCACCTCGACAGTGATTAATTAATGAAAATGATGCTATATGATGCTTGCTTTGTTATCGAGTTTCTTTTTGGTGCGATTGCGTTTGATGTTGTTGAGTATCATCATCAACGACGAAGACATTCACAAGATGTGGGTGATGATGACCCTATTGTGACAAATTTGCAACGACTTGATGCCACTTGAAAATCAACTTCCATTGTTTGTTATATCTGAGTTTTTTGACATGACCTACAGCATGACTGTCCTTGACCCAAAATCCAAACCAGAATCATCCTAGCTCCACACTAACGGAGCTGGCTATTCATTCTGTTGCTTGCACGCTACCAAGAGAGAGTGACATTCACAAAATTAATTTTGAAAATATGCCTCTTTCTAAAAGTAAGCATTTTCTTGACTTGGAGTTGATGAGTCGGATGACCGCCAAAACAACAACTCTAAGTTCGTTTATAATCAGAGAACTTGCTATAAAATGCTGTGTGTGATAGAGCTTCAGGACTCTGGTGTCAAGTTCGGGGCTGAAGAGGATGATGATGAGCTCAACCTCAGCATGCTCGATATCTTCCTCGAACATGGTCATTTTAAAATACCAAAGTTTAACGTCGATGATTGGACAGAAACATTCTACCGTAACATCATTGCCTATGAGCAACATTCCTCTGATGACGAACCAAAATGTTTCTCTGATTATATATACTTCATGGATCTGCTTATCAACTCCAAAGAAGATCTGGACCAACTTCGTGCCATGACGTTCTTGACAACTGGCTCGGTGATAACAAAGAGGTGGCACTTATGTTCAATAAGTTGGGTCAAGAATGATTACGGATCAGTTCTACTATGCTGAAATGTGCAGCAAAATGAACGCTCATTGCAAGAGATGGTGAAAGAGGAGAGTAGCTTTATTGAAGTGTGATTACTTAAAAAATATATGGGTTACTGTTGCCACTATTGCAGCTGGTTTTCGCCTCCTCACTCCTATACAGACTGTCATTGCCCTAATTACTATTCTTACTTCGTCCCCGTCCCCACACTGACGTTGTTTGCTTAGGTCACCACCCTATCTGCTATTTTACTTCAGCAAAATATTTTGCATATAGAGAGTAGCTATGTTTAACTATGTTCATATTAATCTAGTGAGAGTGAATGTCTTTAGAATAAGTGTAGTGGTATTAATCCATGAACTTAAATATTATAAATGTGTTATATCATGTGAGTGTTTGTGATTTTCTTCTTCTTTCATTTTGTATGTTCCTAACATTTTTGTTAAAACAAAGTATGATTGTATTGTGTCTACTCTATCAGAATTACATAGCTTCTCCAGTGAAATCAGTGGCTGCAGCAGCTTGCCCCTCCTCAAAATTTAAATATTTTTATTTTTACCCATAATTAGGAAAGAATTTCAAATAGCTCCCTCTTTTGCTTTTTTCAACTGAACCCCTCCATTTCCCCCTTAAATACTTAAATTGCTTTGATGATCCCATTTTATAAACATATACATATATATAACCTTATACACACATATATAGACAATAAATTGCCTTAGTTCTCTCTGACTGTACAAACCAAACCAAACTAAGCCTTAAGTCCCATTAGTCAAATTAAGTAGATCCATATCTCTATTTATAACGCTAACCAACATTAATCTAAGCCTATCCCGTTCCCTAACACTTCCATCTACCTTTACAGCATCGCATCTCTTCACTACTGCCTCTGTTGGTCTCCATTGAATATGACCAAATCACCTCAATCGATTCTCTCTCAACTTATCTTCTATTTGTGCTACTCCAACCCATTCCTGAATACACTCATTCATAATTTTGTTTTGTCTAGTCTTGCCACACATCCACCTTCGCATCCTTATCTCAGTCACACTCATCTTATCTACATATTGTTTCTTGGTAGCCCAACACTCCGTCCCATACAACATCGCTGGTCTAATAGCCGTTCTATAGAACTTACCTTTAAGTCTAGTGGGTATTTGTTTATCGCGCAGTACCCCAGACGCACTTCTTCACTTACACCATCCCGCCTTAATCCTATGGGCCACATCCGCATCAATCTCCCCCCGCTATTGTGATAATCGACCCTAAATAACGAAAATGTTTACTCTTAGACAGTTATTGATTCTCAATCTTCACTTCTCCTCTACTTTCATTGTTACTGGTACTAAATTTATACTCCATGTACTCTATCTTAGTTTTGTTTATCCGGAATCCTTTAGATTCAAGAGTTTTTTTTCTAAATCTCCAACTTTGTGTTAACTCCTTCTCTAGTCTCATCCACTAGTACGATATCGTCTGCAAAAAGCATACACCATGGCACATTATCCTGAATATTTCTTGTCAACTCATCCATAACTAAAGCAAAAAGATGAGGACTTAAGGTAGATCCTTGGTGTAACCCTACAGTAATAGGAAATTCATTTGTCTCTCCAGTATGCAATCTAATAGTGGTCACCACCCCTTTATATATATCCCTAATCACATTAATGTAACATTTTGTCACCCCTTTCTTCGCTAATACCCACTATATTATATCCCGGGGCATTCTATCATATGTTTTTTCAAGGTTGATAAACACCATATGAATGTCTCTTTTCTTTTCTCTATACTTTTCTATTACTCTCCTCAAAAGATAGATCGCTTCCATTGCTGACCTGTCAGGCATAAACCCAAATTAATTTTCTAACACATCTGTTATATTTCGCAATCGACGTTCTATCACCCTCTCTCTCACTTTCATTATATGACACATTAGCTTGATTCCTTTATAGTTGTTATAATTTTAGACATCTCCTTTATTCTTATAGATTGGCACTAAAATACTCTTCCTCCACTCATCTGGCATGTTCCTACTTAACAAAATTTTACTAAACAACTTAGTTAACCAAGCAACCCCCTTTTTACCCAAACACTTCCAAGCTTCAATAGGGATATCATCTGATCCTAAAGCCTTATTTGATTTCATCTTCTCAAGTGCAATCTCCACTTCAAAGTTCCTAATCCTGCGATAGAACTTATAGTCTTGGTTTATCATATTACTAGCTATTTCTTCCCCTATTGTCGTACCTCCATGTTCCTCATTTAATAGTTTCTTAAAATAGTTCTTCCATATTTCCTTAATCTCTTCATCCCTCACCAAAACCTTAGAATCCTCACTCTTGATGCACTTAACTTGATTAAAATCACTTGTTTTGCTCTCATGTATCTTAGCAAGTTTGTATACCCTCTTCTCTCCCTCCTTACTATCTAGTCTAGTGTATAGGTCATCATAAGCTTTCAACTTAGCCTCTGTCACTACTTTCTTGACCTTTTTATTAGCCAATGTATAGCTCTTAAGGTTTTCCTCAGTTCTATCATTCTGTCACTTTTTAAAGCACTCTTTTTTTGCCTTAACTACCGCTTGAACCTCTTCCCTCCACCACTAAGTTTCCCAAGAGCTAGATCCCGTTCCTTTCGACTCTCTAAGCACTTCCCTTGAGATTCTCCTCATACAATTGCCCATCAAGTTCCACATAGTGTTAGCATCATCTTCCAAGTCCCAAGTACCTTCCTTATCTATTCTATTCTTAAATATTTCTAATTTATCCCTTTTTAGGTCCCACCATCTCGTCCTACAATGCCCACCATCCTTCCTAGCTTGGTATTGCCCTCTAAAACATAAATCTAGTACCAAAATCCGATGTTGTCAGGTCAAGCTCTCTCCAAGAATCACCTTACAATCATTGCATTTTAAGCAGTTCACTTTTCTCACTAAGAAGTAATCTATTTGGCTCTTAACTAACCCACTCTTAAAGGTTATCAAATGCTCATCCTTCTTCTTATACATAGTATTGGCCACTACCAGGTCAAAAACCAACACAAAATTTAAGATACTCTCTTTAGCCTCATTTCTGTCACCAAAACCGTATCCACCTTGCACCCTTTCATAGCCTAGTTTATCTATGCCTACATGGCCATTAAAATCTCCACCTATAACCAAGTTCTCTCCTACGGATATCTTCTGTAAGACCTCATCCATTTGCTCCCAAAAATCCCTCTTAGTCTGATTATCTAATCCTACTTGAAGGGCGTATGCACTAATAATGTTCACTATATTCCCTCCAATAACTAGTTTAACTAACATAATCCTATCCACTTTCCTAATGACTGCCACTACATTCTCTACAAAACCCTTGGCAATTAAGATTCCTACCACATTCCTGCGTTTATTCTTACCACTATAATACAGTTTAAAACCAGTATCCTCAATTTCCCTAGCTTTCTCACCCGTCCACTTAGTTTCTTGTACGCAAGCTATACTAACTTTCCTCCTAATCATAACATCTACATATTTTATCGTCTTATCAGTTAGGGTTCCTATATTCCAAGTGGCTACCCTAAACCTATGGTCTTAGACTAGTTTCTTTACCTACGCTCGTCCAGAAAAACACGGGAACATTTGCCCATTTTTCACAGCACCCAAGCGTCGATGCGGCACCCCTTACTCACTTTTCGAAACACCCAGAGGCAGACACAACGTGTCACTTGAGGGGAACGACCTATCATTTAAATGATTCAAAGTAGGATTCACTATCATAAGGGATCCGAGCAACTTTTTTACGTGTTGACTGTCGACAACCTAACACACAACCCTTCGGGCTTGGGACCGGCAAAGTTGTTAACAACCCCAGCGGAGTTGTTAAATAATTATATTTTTGTGTTTATTGTCAACTTATATAGTTTATATCATTTTATCATTGTTGATTACAAAAAATAAAAAAGAAAAAAAAAATCTAATGTTATGGTAAATGGTTGCCCCTTTTGACTAAATTTTCTTGTTCTGCCACTGCTAGTGATGCTTTATAACTATAATGATAAGAAATACTCTATATACCATATAGAGAACCGGGATGACAAAAATAAATCCAAAGTGCTGAAGCATATAAATCTGAATATGGAAATACAAAAATCATGAAATAAGCCACATATTATGAACAGAAGGCCACGCACTTACAACATCACTACCCAGCTGATGATTGTCAAAGACATCATACAAAATGCAAGCAAACAAAAACTAGTTCTCAAACATCCAACCATTGACTCAAAAACTGTGCTCTCATTTTATTGGTACCACAATTTAAAATTATTACTAGGTAGATGATGGGGTACATATAAGCCCCCTCTTTACCATCTTCTGTTGAAAAATATCAGACAGTGCTAATGTCAACTCGGCTTTTATGGAGCTGAAAGGCTGGGGTGATCCGGCTACCACAACTACATTGGATGCCTGACCAGTTGAAGTAACCCAAGCGAGCTTCACAATGTACACATAAAAGCTTGCCCTCCAATGCACCTTCTTCAACTGGTGCCAAAGGGGTAACAAGAATCAAAAACTAAAATTTCAAATCATGTGCATGCAATTTATAGTACAGAGACGACACAAAAAATACAAATAAAAGGATAGGGGCTTCATGCCGCAGTGGATGATCTAAAATGGGGCTCATTGGTGCAAATATGAATAGCCTTGATAATGAAAGAAAGACAACTAGGCTTAGACATTTGAAAGCAGTATCAAAGGAATGATGATCTATTCACCAATTAAACCATAAACTTCAGGGATGTAAAAAATAAATAAAATAAAATTCAAAGATGGAACCCACTTGACTTTCTGAGACCAAAATTTTGGTTTTTGGTGTGTTTTTCATAAGGTCAGTCTGCTTTTCAGTTTTGGAAAATTTTACACCGATACCAACTGAAATATTATATTTAAATAATATATATATTTAGTATTTTGAAATATATGACCAATACTACACATTTTGCAATAAAAGGTTAGGAGGGGAGACATTTTTGAACATCCGCACCATCTTTGTCATTTATTCCCGATGTGGAATTCTATAGATTTTCATAAAACCCTTAAAGCATGTTGTGAATCCCTCATTAACACTAAATTGAAAAACCGACAAAACTATTTGATTGGAAGTACCCATCAAAATCAAATGTGGGCCCAAATACTCCAAGCTTTGGCCACTTTTCATAGCTTGTTTATCCATTTCTACACCTTTATTCAGCAATATGCCTAGATATTAGAAATTCTAGACAAAATAAAAGGGAGTGGGCTGATGTTTTGTACCTGTTGTCATCCAACGTAGAGGTTCAACAAAGATTGATGAGCACTCAATCTCATCACACTTGTTGAAAGGGTTGCTGTAACGCCCTCAAAATAAACCTATAAAACATACATTCTTAACATGCTTAGACATAAAAGAAAAAAGCATAATTATATTTAATCAGAGTCTTCATTACAAAATATATTACATGTTGATAGTAAAACTAAATGCCCTATAGGTTTACAACTTTCCAAGTCAACACTTAGTTACAAAAAGAGAGTACTAACTCTACACAAATAAGCCCTCGGCTTGATGTACATGTAATACAAAAAAAAAAAAAAAAAAAAGCAAAAGAGTCCTCAACTCCCACAGCCATCCAAGCTAAGACCTCGGAGGCGGCATACTACCTGAACCTGAAAATGATGTCCCATATAGAGTGAGCCAACGCCCAGTAGAGATATGCTGAACATAATATGAGCAAAAACTAAAACATGGGCATTTGATAAATGTTTAATTTGCATAACTCAATTCATAACCCATTTCAATTACATGACCAAGGTGTCCATGTTTAATTCCATTTTCCATTTCTTATTCCATTCTCAATTCATAACTATGGCTCAGAACCTGACCAAACAACTTAAATGAGATTACGTCTCATATCAACGATACTTCCATTTCAATTGAGATAATAACTCAAATTAAACACTTCCATAATTCACAACAGATACACATATTTGCTGTATCAATATCAAATTCCAACACTTCCATACTTCTCAAGTGATACACATTTTAGTACTGTATCAATACATCAATAGATACACATTTTAGTGTTGTATCAATAGAGTCCATCCCCTATCTCCTCCCAAACAATATCCGGTTTAGGAGTCCATCCCCTATCTTTCCTTAAACCGTGGAGTTCATCCCTTATCTTCTCCCACACAACAGAATGCATATAAACACATATCATATACATGATCAATCAATACATAAATTCAATGTATTACACCAACCGTCATATTCGATGACATTTCAATTGATTAGTTTTAGTTCGCCTAATCATCATGCATTGTCTACAACAATCAAGACTATCCTCCACCGATAGCCCAAAGTAATTTATTTCTAAACAGATAATAAACGCGTCAACAGATATAAAATCGACATTTTCAAAAGTGAGCGATTAATAAATCTAACTCCACCATTCTATCATACAATGAGCCAATTTCAATATTTCCAACTCAATTTCATAATTCCATGATAAATGTCATTAATTACATTAATGGCCCAAATATATCCAAATATGGCAATTTTTTCCTTTTTTTTAATATTGACCCAAAAGTTCAAATATTCTCAACAAACAACAATAACCCTATTTGAGACCCAAAATACATATGTATTGGCCCAAACAACAAAACCCCTCTTTATACATTTTGAAACCCTAACATCCCAAAATCATCCACATTCAACAAAATGATCACAAGTTTATGTTAAAGACCATAGGTATGAGTAGGAATCCCTACCTCAAAAGATGAAACCCAAGGAAGAAGATGAAGAAACTCGAAGTGCTCTAAATCCCAAGATTTTCGGATCAAAATGTGGCCCTCAACAATCCCCACACTTTTTACAAAGTCACTACGGGAGTGGATCACTCAAACTAGATCAATCCCTAGAGAGAAGTTATGTTTTTAGAGAGAGGAGCTCTCCAATGGAGTTTTGAAAAAGTAAGAGAGAGAAAGGAAATCAAAAAGTGATCCAAAAAGGTGAGATCACGAAGTGATATACAAACAGGTCCGCTCGAGTGTCAAGCACAAAAACTGGACCCGCTCGAGCGTAATAAGACCCACTCGAGCGCCAAGACACAACTGTAAAACACACCCGCTCGAGCGTAAAAGGAAGGCCGCTCGAGTGTAAATTACACCCCTCCAGTGTTTTTACAGAGGTGGACCACCCGCTCGAGTGCCAAGAGGCCCGCTTGAGCGCGACCCGCTCGAGCGTGAAAAGCAAACTTGCATAACTTTTGCAGGTGCACAAAATGCTGAGACTGTGCAAACTTCGTTTGAGCGCAAAGGGACCCACTCGAGCGGATCACCAAAATTTTGGGCAACAAAGAATGGAACTAAGGCTCAACCAACCTGTTCGAAACACGCCCAATACATCCTGAAGCTCGAATATATGGAATTAAAGGATGAAAACAAGACATGAACAACAACCAACTCAACGAAACCGAGTCTGGAATACACTAAACAGTAAAGGGAAAACCAGGATCGCTATAACCTTCCCCTCTTAAAGAATTTCGTCCCCGAAATTAAGTACAAGTTTTTCAAAAACAAGATTTTCTCAATTCTCAACAGCATTACAGCTCAAAATTCAACAACCTGACCCAATACCGGTCATCTCATCTCTTTTCAAGAGGCAATTTACAACATTTTCCAAAACATGCATTATAAACATGCATCTCAAAATCTATTCAATGCCAACAATACATTTGCATTTCTAAAACATCATTAACATATACAATGTTAAAATTAACTTCCATTATGAGGCAACTTCGAAAATACTTCCATAAATCAAAACATTTACAATGTTTCACAACTTAAGACACATTCAATGCTCTTAAAGTTCACCAATATTACAAAATTTTCAATACATGATTACACATTAATAAAAAAGTCTGGATATTTCTCATGGACCTCCAACTCACGTTCCCAAGTAGCTTCTTCCACTCCGTGATGTTTCCACAAAATCTTAACCAAAGGAATGGTCTTGCCTCGCAAGACTTGATCCCGCCTATCCAAGACCCGAACCGGTCTCTCTTCATACGAGGCATCCTCATCTACCTCTAAGTCGGTCCAATCCAACACGTGCGACGGATCCGGCTCATACATCCGAAGCATACTAACATGAAACACGTCATGTATCCTGGACAACTGAGGTGGTAAAGCTAAACGGTATGCAACCTCCCCAATCCTCTCAAGGATCTCAAAAGGACCAATAAACTGAGGGGACAACTTCCCACTCTTCCCAAACCTCATCAAACCCCGCCTAGGTAATATTTTCAGAAAGACATGATCACCAGTCTCAAATACCAAAGACCTCCTCCAACGGTCGGCATAACTCTTTTGGCGACTCTGGGCTGTAACAAGCCTCCTATGGATAAGTTCAACTTTCTTCGTCGTTTCCCTCACCAACTTCGGGCCCAACGAATGTGCATCACCCACATCGGCCCAACAAACTGGAGACCTACAAGGTCGGCCATACAAGGCCTCAAACGGTGCCAAACCAATGCTCGACTGGAAACTGTTATTATAGGCAAACTCCACCAAGGGCAAGTGCCTCTCCCACGACCCACTAAAGTCAAGAACACAACCTCAAAGCATATCATCAAGGATCTGAATAGTACGCTCAGACTGCCCATTAGTCTGAGGATGATAAGCCGTGCTAAAGGTCAACTTAATGCCCAAGGCACTCTGCAAACTCTGCCACAACCTAGCAGTAAAACGTGGATCTCTATCTGAGATGATCGACACTGGGACCCCGTGCAACCTCACTATGCCCTGAATATACAAGTCGGCAAGATGATCTACCGAATCTCTCATGCACATAGGGATAAAGTGCGCTGACTTAGTCAACCGGTCTACAACCACCCAAATAGCATCACTACCCCGCTGAGTCCTTGGAAGACCTACAATGAAGTCCATAGTGACATGCTCCCATTTCCACTCGGCAATAGGCAAGGGTTACAACACACTCGTTGGCCTCTGATGCTTGGCCTTCACTTGCTGACAAGTAAGGCACTTAGACACGAAAACTGCCACATCCTTCTTCATTTCCTGCCACCAAAACTGGCGACCCAAATCACGATACATCTTAGTGCCTTCCGGATGCACCGCAAGGCGTGAATGGTGAAACTCTCAGAGTACTTCCTCTCGGAAAGACTCCGGCACAAACAAACGGTCTTGGTATCTCACACTCTGGTCGGGATACTCAGACAAACCCTTCTCAACCTTCCCACTGGAGATCTTCTCTCGAAGGGATTCTACCTCAAGGTCACCTCTCTGTGCCTCCAACACTCGCTTCACAAGTGTAGGTTGCGCAACAATAGAAAACAAAGTCGCAGCCTAAACAGATTCGCCTAGAAGCAAATCAAACTCACTAAGTGCACCTAACATCTCCCACTCCCGGATGGCTATACAAGCTACATCACTAATGGATTTCCTACTAAAGGCATCGGCCACAACATTGGCCTTTCCCGGGTGATAGTGCGACTCAAAATCGTAATCCTCAATAAACTCCATCCATCTCCTCTGCCTCAAATTCAAGTCCTTTTGTGTAAACAGGTACTTCAGACTCTTATGATCCGAGAATATCTCGAATCTCTCACCATAAAGGTAGTGCCTCCAAATTTTCAAAGCAAAGATCGTAGCTGCTAGTTCTAGGTCATGGGTAGGGTAATTCTCTCATGTATTTTCAATTGACGTGAGCCATAGGCAACCACTTTCCCCTCTTGCATCAACACACAACCCAAACCCTCTCGTGAGGCATCACAATAAATCGCATAACCCAAACCTCTCTTCGGAATAATCAAAACCGGAGCGGTGGTCAGTCTAATTTTCAACTCTTGGAACGACTTTTCACAAGTCTCACTCCATACAACTTGACCCTTTTCCGCGTCAACCTAGTCAACGGTGAAGCTAGTCTGGAGAAATCTTTCACAAATCGGCAGTAATACCCAGCTAATCCCAGAAAATTGCGGATCTCAAATACACTCTTAGGCTGTGCCCAATCTTGCACTGCTTCTATCTTGGATGTATCAACAGACACCCCTTCCCCAGAGACCACATGACCTAAGAACTTGACCTCTCCTAGCCAGAACTCACACTTCCCAAATTTGGCATACAGCCTATGGGCTTTAAGCAACTCTAGCACCACTCTCAAGTGTTCCTCGTGCTCTTCCTCCGAAGGTGAATAAATCAGGATGTCATCCACAAAGACAACCACAAAACGATCTAAGAATTCCTGGAATATTCGATTTATCAAATCCATAAAGACTGCCGGTGCATTGGTGAGCCCAAAAGGCATCACCAGAAACTCATAATGGCCATACCGCGTACAGAATGTCGTCTTTGGAATATCCTCTTCCCTGACCCTCAACTGGTGGTAACCCGATCTCAAATCTATCTTAGAGAAACAATGGGAACCCTTCAACTGGTGGAACAAATCATCTATACGAGGCATAGGGTATTTATTCTTAACCGTAGCCTGATTCAACTTCCGGTAGTCAATGCAAAGTCTCAAGGCACCATCTTTCTTTTTAGCAAAGAGGGCCGGTGCTCCCCATGGCGATACACTAGGGCGAATAAAACCCTTATCCAGCAACTCCTGGAGTTGAATCTTCAACTCACTCAACTCGGCTGGGGCAAAACGGTAAGGTGCCATAGAAATCGGCGCCGTGCCGGGCGCTAAATCGACAGAGAACTCAATCTCTCGGTGAGGTGGCAAACTAACGAGATCCTCGGGAAAAACATTCGAATACTCACAAACCACTCTCGGCAATACAGTTGGGTCTCATCACACTCACCACTCATAAAGCTAGCGAGAAGACTACTAAGCTCACTCCGCCCTCGCGGATCATACACCAGTGGCAACACACAACCAACCTGATCTCCCAAGAAATGGAAACAATCCCCGCTCAAGGTACATACTGTGACCCTCGGCGGTAACAATCAATAACAGCCCGGTATGACGATAGCCAGTCCATACCCAAAATAACATCAAAACCCGACATAGCCATAATTACAAAAGAAAATGGAGCCAGTGGTTGGCGACCTCTATATCACAGCCCCGACACCCTTGTTTCAAAATCAATTCACCCCCAACAGGTGATACAACACATATAGGAGATGCTAACTGTGACAACTCCAACCTCAAAACAGATGCAAATGCAGCAGATATAAAGGAATGGCATGCACCCGTATCAATCAACACATTAGCAACCGAGTTACAAAACAAAAAGGTACCTCTCACAACAAATGGACCCAGTACTAGATTCTGTGCAGTAACAGCATACACACACCCAGTAGGCCCCTGATCAACCTGCTCACCTCTCGGAGCAAAAGACTGTTGCACAGACTGGGATGACGAAGCTCCCGGATTGGCCCTCGAGGCCTGCACAGACTGAGCTGGCTGAAAACTCTGCGTCTGTCTAGAACCAGACGCACCCAATGTGGCACTCAACTACGAGCAGAACCTCTTTAGGTGCCCCGCCTGGCCACACTGATAGCAAGACAGTGGCTGACCCCTGCCCTGACTCTGGCTCTGAGGTCGAGCTGAAGATGAAGTAGCTCTCTGACCTCCTTCTCTCTGTGGGCAAGCTGGAGACTTGTGGCCCAGCTGACCACATTTGTAACAAGTCACGTCTCCCTGACTGCCTCTCCAGAGCCTGCACTCGGCACTGGAAAGGTAGATCTAGCATAACCAGCCTAAGACTGCTGAGGGTTAGAAGCCCTCTGTCTCCTGCCATCACCCTGACCATCCTGACTCCTCTTGGAGCCTTTTTGCCTCTGATCCTCCTCTTGCATCATAATCTCCATATAGGCTGCAGCATCCACAAGACGCCCAAAGTCCCGGGTCATAGAAGCCCCAACTCTCATCTTGAGTCCATGCCTCATCTTTTTCTCAAACTCGAGGCAACGGCATTCCTCAGACGCCACTAGTTCAGGTGCGAACCTGGACAAACTAGTAAAAGCGGCCTCAAACTCGGCCACTGACAAACTCATCTGCTTGAGCTGGTAAAACTGGTCTATCAGCTTTTCTCTTACAGCTGGAGATAAAAACTTCTCCTGGAAAGCATCCACAAAAGCCTCCCATGTGCCACCAATCCGACCTCTCATGAATTTCTACCACTGACCCGTATCTCCCTTTAGCTGGAAAGATGCCAAGGTCACCTTCAGTGCTCCGTCTTCGATGCCTAGCATCTCAAACGTCTTAGTTATCTGCTCCAACCACTCATCCGCCTTAAGTGGCTCCTTCGGATCCCCAACAAACTCATCCGGATTAGACCGGAAGAACTCCCTCTTCAAAAAGGAAGGCCCTGCATCAACAACCTGGGCCTGAACTGGATTCTTAGCCCTGAGAATGCCCATGGACTCCCTCAAATCCCTTGCTATCTCATGGGCTAAGATGTCCATAGCCTGCTGACCTGCTGGCTCGGCCACATTGGCCTGACCAACCCCCTCTTGCTGCGCCAGAATATCATCCGGTAAAGGCATCTCCTGCCTACCACGCCTGCCACGTCTACTACCTCGTCCTCGTCCTAACATCCTAATAAAGGTAACGAAGAACATTAGCACATTCATAAATGTGCCGAAGCTAATTCACTCGCGTCCTAAAACATGGACAATTGTAATTCACTCAACGTAAGCACATAATCACATAAGCACTTACAAATTTCATTTCCGGATAATGACAGTCCCGAGGCGTTACTAGAGTTCCAGTTAGAAACAACATTGATCAAGTGCTTTTCCAACAAGACTCACAGAAATCCAAGGATCCAATCAACATCCAAGAAACTAAATTGCATACCCAAGTAGTCACATAAACATGTTATCACATAAGCACATAACAATACATCTAAGTCTCTAACAAGAGAGACAAACCCATTGTGATACTAATCACTTCCCACGTACCCAAAGTATTCAAACTCGGTACGCTCTGATACCAAGTTATAATGCCCTCAAAATAAACCCATAAAACATACATTCTTAACATGCTTAGACATAAGAGAATAAAACATAATTACATTTCATCAGAGTCTTCATTACAAAATGTATTACATGTTGACAGTAAAAGTAAATGCCCTATAGGCTTACAACTTTCCAAGTCAATACTTGGTTACAAAAGGAGAGTACTAACTCTACACAAATAAGCCCTTAGCTTGATGTACATGTAATACAACAAAAAAAAAATAAATAAATAAATAAACAAAAGAGTCTTCAACTCCCACAGCCATCCAAGCTAAGACCT
Organism: Camellia oleifera; assembly: GCA_022316695.1. Taxonomy (NCBI): domain Eukaryota; kingdom Viridiplantae; phylum Streptophyta; class Magnoliopsida; order Ericales; family Theaceae; genus Camellia; species Camellia oleifera. The sequence continues at coordinate 184,991,766 of CM039317.1, read as the reverse complement.
CGAAGGTGGCATACTACTTGAACCTGAAAATGATGTTCCACATAGGGTGAGCCAACGCCCAGTAGAGATATGCTAAACATAATATGAGCAAAAACTAAAACATGGGCATTTGATAAATGTTTAATTTGCATAACTCAATTCATAACCCATTTCAATTACATGACCAAGGTGTCTATGTTTCATTCCATTTTTCATTTCTTATTCCATTCTCAATTCATAACTATGGCTCAGAACCTGGCCAAACAACTTAAATGAGATTATGTCTCATATCAACGATACTTCCATTTCAATTGAGATAATAACTCAAATTAAACACTTCCATAATTCATAACAGATACATATATTTGCTGTATCAATATCAAATTCCAACACTTCTATACTTCTCAAGTGATACACATTTTAGTGCTGTATCAATACATCAATAAATACACATTTTAGTGTTGTATCAATAGAGTCCATCCCCTTTCTCCTCCCAAACAATATCCAGTTTAGGAGTCCATCCCCTATCTTCCCCTAAACCGTGGAGTTCATCTCCTATCTCCTCCCACACAACAGAATGTATATAAATACATATCATATACATGATCAATCAATACATAAATTCAATGTATTACACCAACCGTCATATTCGATGACATTTCAATTGATTAGTTTTAGTTCACCTAATCATTATGCATTGTCTACAACAATCAAGACTATCCTCCACCGATAGCCCAAAGCAATTTATTTCTAAACAAATAATAAATGCGTCAACAGATATAAAATCGACATTTTCAAAAGTGAGCGATTAATAAATCCAACTCCACCATTCTATCATATAATGAGCCAATTTCATTATTTCCAACTCAATTTCATAATTCCATGATAAATGTCATTAATTACATTAATGGCCCAAATATACCCAAATATGGCATTTTTCCCCTTTTTTTAATATTGACCCAAAGGTCCAAATATTCTCAACAAACAACAATAACCCCATTTGAGACCCAAAATACATATGTATTGGCCCAAACAAGAAAACCCCTCTTTATACATTTTGAAACCCTAACATCCCAAAATCATCCACATTCAACATTACGTCAAAATGACCACAAGTTTATGTTAAAGACCATAGGTATGAGTAGGAATCCCTACCTCAAAAGATGAAACCCAAGGAAGAAGATGAAGAAACTCGAAGTGCTCCAAATCCCAAGATTTTCAAATCAAAATGTGGCCCTCAACAATCCCCACACTTTTTACAAAGGCACTAAGGGAGTAGATCACTTAAACTAGATCAATCCCTAGAGAGAAGTTATGTTTTTAGAGAGAGGAGCTCTCCAATGGAGTTTTGAAAAAGTAAGAGAGAGAAAGGAAATCAAAAAGTGATCCAAAAAGGTGAGATCACGAAGTGATATACAAACAGGTCCGCTCGAGCGGAGAATAGGACGCTCGAGCGTCAAGCACAAAAACTGGACCCGCTCGAGTGCTAAGACACAACTGCAAAACACACCCGCTCGAGTGCAAAAGGAAGGCCGCTCGAGCATAAATTACACCCCTCTAGTATTTTTACAGATGTGGACCACCCGCTCGAGCGCCAAGCGGCCCGCTCGAGCGCGACCCGCTCGAGTGTAAAAAGCAAACCTGCAAAACTTTTGTAGGTGCACAAAATGCTGAGACTGTGCAAACTCCGCTTGAGCGCAAAGGGACCCGCTCGAGCGGATCACCAAAATTTTGGCCAACAAGGAATAGAGCTAAGGCTCAACCAACCTGTTCGAAAACGCCCAATACATCCTGAAGCTCAAATATATGGAATTAAAGGATGACAACAAGACATGAACAACAACCAACTAAACGGAATCGAGTCCGAAATACACTAAACAGTAAAGGAAAAATCGGGATCGCTATAGTTGCCGCCTTTCCTCTTATGCCACCCAAAGGATGTCTCCTCCTCTCCTGGAACATGATCCACAATATTCTCTTGCTATGCAACAACTCTCCGACATTTCTTGCAATGATATGCAGCAGTAGAAACTCTTCCGCTATTCCCAGATGTACGTACGTCGTAGAAGGCCTCTTCTGTTGGCAAGCTAGGATCAACCCCAAATTTAGAAGTGTCTATTCTTTCTCCACGATTGTAAGAATTGCCTGTCATCATGGGGCACAACATCTTTTCAGAAAATGGAAAGCCCAATGACAGAATATACTTTTGCTTCTCATTATAAATGTTCATATAACATTAATTAAACATGTACAAGTAGACATTTTCCTTCTTTGTTTCTCTCTTTCTTGGTTTGACTGCGCAACATTCACTTATCTAGAAATGTGCACATAAATTTATAATATACAAGGTGAATAAAATGCTTTTGTTTTTTTTTTGATCGGCCAAAACAAAATCTTTATTAATGAAACATACAATGTATGAAATATTAAATCAATAAAGAGGAGCTTGGAGCTAAGAAAGAGCTCCAAGCGCCAGTTGGTAAGGAACCAACAGAGAAAAGCAAGAGAAAAGACAAACAGATAGATAAAGAAGTCTTAGCCTTGAAGCTAATAAGCCAAACTGATAGATAAACTTATAGGAGCCAAATCTGATAGATAAACTGATAGGAGCCAATTTGTTGATGTGGCAAGTCACTAATAAGCAAAACTTAAACATAGTTTACCCACAAAAATCTTTAGAAGGAGAAACAAAGCAAAGCAAATATATCTGCAAAAGTAACAGTCAAAAATCAAATATAAAAAACATAAAAAGAATATAAACGACAAGTAAATAAGATTCAGGCCTAATACTTTCAAACGGAAGTGTTTGTATATAGGGCTAGCGTGATCAACTTTGAAACCCATTTCTTCGAACATTTTTAGCTGCAAGGGAAAGAAGAAAATATCTAGAGTCAATGACAAGCTAAACACATTGAAAGGGAAAACTTAGAAGTACTTTTTGCAACACTGCTTATAAAATAGAATTTCATGAAAAATTACTTCGCATCACCTGTTCCAAAAAACCATCATTGGGGCAAACAAATTCACAGCTTTTCTGTAAAGATTCAAGTGCATCTGCAATGATGTGCAAATGATAAAACAAATATGAGGTTATTATCAATCTCATCACCACCATTCAGATTTTCAAAATGCCAAAAAATGGAAGCCCACAAGCAAATACAATACTAATTTCCTCAAACCTTCTTTAGATAGTTGTTCAGTTCTCATTAGATACGCAGTAATGATAGCTGCACTGCAATGAATACACATAGACAAGGGTGTAGAATGTTAGAACTTGATAAAATAGAAAACTAAAGCTATTAGAATAAATGCCTTCAATAGTATATTGACATTCATCTGACATGAGAGAAAAGAGGTTTCTATGGACCTTGGAAGCACTTACTCACAGAAGAAGATATGTGACTAGGATGCGGAAGTGCCTCTGAATATGAGAAAGCTATAATTTTGTGCATGTAAAACATAGCACCGATGTATTGATGTAGAACCAGGGTTTAGGGAAATCAGACAAGGCTAGTCAAATTAAAATGTGGCGTAACAAGGTTTAGGATTGGTTAGGAATTGATTGAACTGAATTTTGGGAATAAGATTTTCAGGGGCTTCTCCTGTGCTGTGAACATAATACTATTATGGGTTTGGTTAACGAGTGCCCCAAGGGCATTGATTAACAATGTTTAAATTGATTGTATATTACATGTTGCACGCACTCCCATGCATTATGTACAAGGGCACTCAAGCGCCCTAAGGGCACTCATTAACAAACCGCTACTATTATAGAGCAAATTATGCTGGAAACAGGCAATGCATTCAAAATAAAGCATGCCCAATCATTAACAACAAAGAGACAAAATTTTCCATATAAAAAAAGCATCAATTGTAAATTTGCAACATGCCTCAATAAAAAACAACCAAAATCTACAAATGAATTAATACATAAATGTACCTTCTTGATGCACCGGCAAAGCAACGCACCAACATAGACCCCTCTTTTCGACTCTTATCGATGACATCCAAACACACATCCAAATGCTCCAACAAATTCTCATTCTCAATATCTCTCAGTGGTACCGCCATCCTCACTAATTTCAAATCGTTGCCTGCATACTCCAACGAGTACAGAAGCTTTTCTGGTGACAAGGAACTTTTGAACTGTCACCCAAAACATCCTCAAGCTCTGAGTCACTAGCATAGACCTTGCAAATCTCTTCAGTAGGGATTGATAGACCACTTCGCCATTCAGAGAAAAATGATATTGATGCAGAACTAAGGATTGACAGTATATGAGTGATTTCCTTGCTACCGTTCTAAAGAACCTCTGCAGCGTCGCTAATGTTGCCAATGAATAAGTGCTCACGTACCAGATGGGGCATATCACAGTCAATACAGTTCCAACTGAAACCCTAGATTATCTTTTCCTATCAAAACTTCGAGTATAAATCTTTTTCTCACTATTATAGTACAATTCTGAATTAAATTTTACATCAAACTGAATCTGGAAATCAAAGGTAGTGTTTGGTAGAGTTTGTCAATGTGATTTGAGAGTATGAGTTGTATTTTGAGTTTGTGTGTTGTGGAATTATGATTTGAGTGTAGAAAATTTGTTTGGTAAAGAGTATTGAAAATAGTTTTGAAAAGAGTTTTGATTTGAGTGGGAAATTGTTGATGTGATATTTGATATGTGATACAAAACTTTACAACTCATCCCTAAACATACAACTCAAAATTATTTTAAAGCACATAAAAAATTTTAAAAATTTCAGAAAATCTTTTTTTCGATTATATAAATCAATTGCAAAAAAAAAAAAAAAATTCCTATTTTGGTCAACCAGCCTGACGTCCCGTAAGGCAAAATTTTGAAAAAAAAAAATCCGAAAAGCGCGGCTGCTGCAGATAACTTTGTAGAGTTTTGGAAACACAGTGTAGAACTAACTTTTGAAAACACAAACAAACAGAGCCAAAGATTCTGCAATCCGTTTAACAAAAGGAAATCCTATTATAAATTCCACTCAAATTTTACATATATATGTAATTTTATCAAAACAAAACCATTTAAAGAAACACTGAAATCATCAACTCTAAGCATTATGTTTTAGGTTCAGTTGATTGTTGCTTTCGATTTTTGACATTCAACATTTTATTTTCTGTATTCAGCTACATTTTCTGAGCAACCAAACGGAGAGCATGGTCATTCAATCAAAAATTTTACTCCAATCTCTATATTGTGCTAAACCCTAGACTCGGCCTTTATGGAGTTGAAAGGCCGGGGTGATCCAGCTACTACAACTGCATTGGATGCCTGACCTTCACAATGGACACATAAAAGCTTGCCCTCTAATGCACCTTCTTTAACTGGTGCCAAGGGGTAACAAGAATCAAAAACTAAAATTTCAAATCATCTTCGTGCAAATTATAGTGTAAATGTCACAAAAGATACCAATAAAAGGTGGGGACTTTGTCATTTGAGCATATATGAATAACCTTGTAGAATGAAAGAAAGACAACTAGACTTGGACATTTGCAAGTAGGATCAATTGAATGACGACCTATTAGCAACTCCAAAATTAAACCATAAACACTAGGACCGAAAAAAAAAAAAAAACAAAAAAAAAAAAAAACAGATGGAACCGAACAACCGAACTAACCGACCACCTGAGAATGACCAAAATTTTGGTTCCCGGTCTGTTTTTCAGAAGGTATGATCTGTTTTGGTTTTAAAAAATTTACACCAATACCAACCAGGATATTATATTGAAATACTTTTTATAATCTAATTTTTTTAATATTACAAAATAAACGATCAATACTATACATTTTGGAAAAAATGTTAGGAGGGGAGATGTTCATAGAACATGCCTACCATCTCTGTTCATTTATTTCAAATATAGGATTTACATTGAAAATTCGACAAAACTATTTGATTGGACGTACCCATCAAATGTGGGCCCAAAGACTTCAATGTTTGGCCACTTTTCATAGCTCATTTATCTATTTCAGCAGCTTTATTCAGCGCTATGCTAAGATATCAGAAACTCTAGACAAAATAGAAGGGAGTAGGCTGACGTTTTGTACCTGTTGTCATCCAACGTAGAGGTTCAACAAAGATGGATAAGCACTCAATCTCATCACACTTGTTGAAAGGGTTACTGTCTTTCCTCTTATGCCACCCAAATGATGTCTCCCCCTCTCCTGGAACATGATCCACAATATTCTCTTGCAATGCAACAACTCTTCGACATTTCTTGCAACGATATGCACGACTAGAAACTCTTCCACTATTCCCAGATATACCCACATTGGCGGAGGCCTCTTTTGTTGGCAAGCAAGGATCAACCCCAAATTTAGAAGTATCTATTCCTTCTCTACGATTGTAAGAATCGCCTATCATCATGGGTCAAAATATCTTTTCAGAAAACGAAAAGCCCAATAACAGTGTATCCTTTTGCTTCTCATCATAAATGTTCATATAACATTAATTAAACATATACAAGTAGACATTTTTCTTTTTTCTTATTTCCTTTTTCTCTTTCTTGGTTTGACTGCGCAACATTCACTTAACTATGAATGTGCATATAAATTTATAATATACAAGGGGAATAAAATGCTTTAGTTGACTATGGCAGATCACTAATAAACAAAAGTTAACACCTATTAGCTATAAAAATCTTTAGAAGGAGGAACAAAGCAAAGCAAATATATCTACAAAGTTAATTTTTTTTTTTCCATTCAAATAAAAAAACCAAATGTATATATATATAATAAATAAATAAAAGAGAGTAACTCAGACCTAATACCTTCAAATGGAAGCGTTTGTATATAGAGCTAGCACGATTAACCTTGAAACCCATTTCTTCAAACATTTTTAGCTGCAAGGGAAATTAGGAAACATCTAGAGTCCATGATAAGCTAAACACATTGAAAGGTAAAACTTAGAAGCACTTTGCAACATTGCTTATAAAATATAATTTCATAAAAAAATTGCTTTGCAACAACTTTTCCAGAAAACCATCATTGGGGCAAACAAATTCACAGCTTTTCTATAAAGATTCAAATGCATCTGCAAAGGTGTGCAAATGATAAAACATAGATGAGCTTATTATCAATCTTATCACCACCATTCAGATTTTCAAAACGTAAAAAAAAAAAAAAAAAAAAAAAAAAATGGAAGCCCACAGGCAAATACTAATATATAGAACCACAATACTAATTTTGTCAAACCTTCTTGAGATAGTTGTTCAGTTCTCATCAGATATGCTGTAATGATAGCTGCACTACAATGAATATGTTAGCTCCAGCTCATAAGGAACCAGTTCTCCATGTGAAAGCTCAGGATGCTATGTCAAGGAATGCGGTTTGCCAACTGACAAGCCACGAAGGTGGACGATGACGGCCACCGAAAGGAGAAGAAGAGGGACACTCTCACCTACCATTTATGTGTATAAATGGAGAGGCTGAGAGGAGAGAAATAAGCAGCAAACACAGAAAGAATACACCAAGGGTATAATCTGTGAGTGAGAGTTCTATAGAGAGTTGTGAGGTGTGAGTTATGTAATCTCCCTTCGAGATAATTCTATAGTGGATATCTCTCCGTGGACGTAGCCAATTGCCGAACCACGTGAATATTCTTGTGTTATTGTCTGGAATTAATTTCTGGTGTCCAATAGTCCTAACAAGTGGTATCAGAGCCGAAGAACCTCTGCAGTGTCACTAATGTTGCGATGCCTAAGGATTGACAGTACATGAGTGATTTCCTCACTACTGTTTTGAAGAACCTCTGCAGTGTCACTAATGTTGCGATGCAGCCTATCACAATCAATATAGTTCTAACCAAAACCCTAGATTATCTTTTCCTGTCAAAACTTCAAGTATAAATCTTTTTCTCACTATTATAGTACAATTCTGAATCAAAGTTTACATCAAAACTGAATCTGGAAATCAAAGATTTTGCAATCCATTTAAAAAAAGGAAATCCTATTATAAATTCCACTCAAATTTTGCATATATCTCAAATTTTAGTAAAACAAAACCATTTAAAGAAACACTGAAAATCATGAACGCTAAGCATTATGTTTTAGGTTTAGTTGATCGTTGCTTTCGATTTTTGACATTCAACATTTTATTTTCTGTATTCAGCTACATTTTCTGAGCAACCAAACAGAGAGCATGGTCATTCAATCAAATAAAGTACACAAAACTTAAAATAAAGAAGGAAAAAAATTGTATAAAAAGTACTTCGCATGTTTTAGATTTATTTTAAATATTGTTTGTAGATCTCAATCATATATAATAATTTTATTATCTAGATTCTTAGTCAACAGTTTTGACAACTACAAAAACTTTACTAGTTTAAGAATATTATTCAATACACTAGTTGCTGCTTCCTTTTTACTGCCACCAATAACTTCCATGCGCCACCTCTGGCTGATCTGTCAAGCTTGGCTCCGTCTTGTTTGGAAAATGACCCCTTATGGCACAGCTTAGTCAGTTATTCTCGTAGTTTAGATAAGATTCAGACCGCCACTTCTCTGAAAGCATGGTTCTTGCCCCCCTCTCTCCTCCCTCCCTGGAGCTCGCCCATTCATTGGGTGAGCCGCTATAGACAATTTTCTAATGATCACCACCGATCACTGATGATGCCGTGTGTGATGGAGCTTAAGGACGCTGGTGTCAAGTTCGAGGCTATAGAGGATGATTATGATGATGAGCTCAACCTCAGCATGTTCAATATACAATTTGAACATGGTTATTTTGAAATACCAAAGTTTAACGTCAATGATAAAACAGAAACATTCTTCCGTAACATCATTGCCTACGAACAACATTCCTTAGAAGATGACAAACACAAATATTTCAGTGACTATACATTCTTCATGGACCTACTCATCAACACCAAGGAAGATGTGAACAAACTTTGTCGTGATGAAGTTCCTAACAACTAGCTAGTAGCTTGGTGATAACGAAGAGGTAGAACTTATGTTCAACAACCTGGGTAAAGGAATGTTTATTTCAGAGCAGTTCTACTATGCTGAACAGTGCAGCAAAGTGAAGGCTCATTGCAAGAGATTGTCGAACAGAGGAGTAGCTTCATTGAAGCGTGATTACTTCTCAAATATATGGGTCACTGTTGCCACTATTTCAGCTGCTTTTCTGCTCCTCCTCATTATCACACATACTGTCATTGCCCTAATTACGATTATTATTTCGCCCCTATCCCGACACTGATACCACTCTATCATCCACTATTTTTATTTCAACAAAATATTCTGCATCTGCATATGTAGACAGTTTCTATGCTTGTGTTAATTTGAGTGAGAGTGAATGTGTCTTCAAAATAAGTGTAGTTCTTATTAAGTTAAACCATTAACTTAAATATTAAATGTGTTATCATGCAAGTGTTTGTGATTTGCTTCTGCGTTTGGTTTATAAGTTCCTAACATTTCTTTATAATTTTAATGATAAGAATTACTCTATATTCCATATAAACAATCGGGATGACAAAAATGAATCCAAAGTGTTTAAGCCTATAAATTTGAATATGGAAATACAAAAATCATGACTTAAACCACATACTATGAACAGAAGGCCAGGCACTTACAACATCACTACCCAGCTGGTGATTGTCAAAGACATCATACAAAATGTAAGCAAACATAAACAAGTTCTCAAACATCCAAACCTCAACTCAAAAATTGTGCTCTCATATTATTGGTACCACAATTTAGGTTTATCACTAGGTAGATGTTGGGTTCATATAAGCCCCCTCTTTACTGTCTTCTATCTTCTAGCAAAGTGATAGGCATACTCTTTTGCCTCAAGAATATCAGACACTGCTGAAGTCAACTCAGCTTTTATAGAGCTGAAAGTCTGGGGTGATCCAGCTGCCACAACAACTGCATTGGAGCCTGACCAATAATTGAAGTAATCCAAGTGAGCTTCACAATGGACATATAAAAGCTTCCCCTCTAATGCACCTTCTTCAACTGGTGCCAAGGGGTAACAAGAATCAAAAGCTAAAACTTAAAATCATGTGCATGCAATTTAAAGTATAGAGATGACACAAAAAAATACCAGTAAAAAGATAGGGACTTTGTGCTGCAGCAGTAGATGAACCTAAAATGGGGTTCATTTGAACAAATATGAATAGCATTGATAATGAAAGTAGGATAAAAGGAACGATGTTCTATTAGCAAAACCATAAGCACCATCATTCATAAGCTGCACCACTGATCAACGTGATTATACCCATCAAATATGGGCCCAAAGACTCCAAATCTTTGGCCACTTGTCATAATTTCTTTGTTTATTCATCTTTATTCTAGACAAAATAGAAGGGAATGGTCTAAAGTTTTGTACCTGCTGTCATCAAACGTAAAGCCTTAACAAAAGATGGATGAGCACTCAATCTCATCACACTTGTTGAAAGGGTTGCTGCTTTTCTTCTTATGCCACCCAAAGGATGTTTGTGATTCTCCTGAAACATGATCCACAATATTCTCTTGCAATGCAACAACTCTCTGGCATTTCTTGCAATGATATGCAGGACTAGAAACTATTTCCAGATGTTCCTACCTTATAGGAGACTTCTTCTGTTGGCAAGTTCGGATCAACCCCAAAATTAGGAAGTGTCTATTCTTTCTTCATGATTGTAAGAATCACCTATCATCATAGAGCACATCATCTTTTCATAAAATGGAAAGCCCCCAATAAATAATATTGGTGCTGTTTGGTGCAGCTTATTATAAGCGAAAAAGCTGATAATCAAAAAGTAGAAATCAAAAGGACCCCTTCCCCAGCTTCTAAATAATCAGTTTTTCTCAACTTATTTAGGCTATTTCTATCTAAAAAGCTGTAAACAGAAGTTGCACCAAACAATCTGACATAGATTCTCAAATTAAAATAAGCTATAATCACCCTTATAATCCATACCGAACACTCCCAATGATTACTTTCACAAATTGGGTTACAAGTAACACCCCTCTATTATCTTTGTTGAGTGTAGGGCCTAGAGGAACATGTATATGATGTTTGGTTTTGACATTTTGTCAAACATATAAAAGACATAAATTGAACAGAATTTTGAAACAAGTCCAAAAACTCATCTGAAGAAAACAAAGCACCTAGAGACTTCTCTCAAACCAATACCTCCAAAAAAACAAAAAAAATGAAAAAGTCAAAATCTGTCAAACTATTTGCAAGAACAAAACCCAAACCTTAATTTCTTTAAAAAAAAAAAAAAATTCTTCTAATTTTGTAAAAGCTTAAAGATGAAGCACATTGTGTAAGATAAAGATAAAGATAGATAGAAAGAGTACCAGACATAAAAGTGAAGCTTCAAGTGCCCTAGTGTGATGCACATGATTTTGGATGAGAAGGTTTGGTAGAGCCAATGCACTTGGCTAGGTACTGTAGCTGGATATCATATTGCCATGGCAAATTCTATAATACAAACTCCCATTAAAGAGGTGTATCATTTGCTACTTACAATTTTTGTGGTGTTAATTATGACATATTTGTTATGACTTAATAATAACTCGAGGTTTTAGTTATGTTTACGATCTGTTTTGATTATTATTGAAAATATTTTTGATTATACCTGAAGAGAGGCTTGATTATGATTGATTGTATATTTCTTTTAAATTATTAAAAGTGTTTTAGTTATAATATATGTTTGTTTTTGTGCAATCTACTTGCCATTGCTTTTCTAAACATGTGAGTTAATTTTCCTTGAGACAGAGAGTTTTATGTAGATGCACAAATTATTTTATTCCCACCCACCTCACGATGTTATTGTTGATTGACTTTGTGTGTGTGTGTGTGTGTGCGAGTCACAAAATGAGTTTAAATAAACAATTAAAATCAATTAATTAAGCAATTGCAACACGAAATAGAAGGCAAACCCCCAATACGAAAAGGAGTTAAAGAGCAACACAAAGCGACATAGAAAGAGAAAAATAGACTTGTCGATGGCGAACGGAGATTGAAGAATTACACAAGGAAAACGACCCAAACCCCTCTCTCATTTGAACTCCTGGGTACGAGCCCTAGCTTCAAGGTCAATGGCCAAGGGAGGACCGTAACTGGTGATGGTATGAACTCTCTCTCTCTCTCTCTCTCTCTCTCTCTCTTCGATTGCCCCAACATTCCTGGTATATTCTAGCTATAAGTCCCAAGACAAAGCTATGGACTTAAAAAGAGTAGTAGAATATAACATAAATTACACTTTGCTTCCTTTTCACTTTTAAGGGCCCCATTGTTTGGGTGAAGCAATTATTATGAGTGGATTGAGTGAAGGAGATTACTAAGATGATAGTATTAGGTTGGAGATATGAGAAAAATTATTTTTGTTTGTGTAGTATAATTTTTCATTAGGAAGTTAGAATTAAATTTGTGAATTACGTAATTACTCTTGTTACATAGAAAGTGATTTTGTTATTTTTGTAAAGTGATGGACAAAGTAGTCTTTTCCCTTCTAATCTTATGAGATTAGATTTAAATACCACCTCTCATTGGATTGGAAGCATATAACATTTCTACTTTATTATCTTTTTAATTATGTGACAAATGCTAAAACACATACTCTTTAAAAATTAAAAAAAAAAAAAAAATCCTTATACAAAATGATGTGATAATGATATTTTCATATAAATTATTAGTGATAAAATTAGTTTTTTTTTTTTTAAATTACTAATTAATAAATGTCTGGATGTATTAAATTTTTGTATACATTTGTATGACGTACGGAAATCACTACGGTGAAACAAAATGTTTGCTTCTACATATGCAAAACAATAATAATAAATAAATAAATAAATGTTTTAGGTCGGTGATATCACGTTGTCCTTCAAATTTACCAGATGGCACTGGTTTCCCTCCAGTCCCAGATCGGACTGGAGGGTGCTGTTGGGCCCGGGAGAGCCTATCACGAGTCTTGTTTCGATAATTCGAACCGTTCAATGTGTAGAACTCATATAGTACTATATGCCTGTAAAATATCACGTTGATCGGATATCGATAGCTACGTGATCAAATCAGCTTTGTATAAAAAAAAAATTAGACGATGAAAAAATAAACGGTTAACAGAAAACTAATCCGATGAGATAGCTATCGATATCCGATCAACGTGATTATTTACAGGCATATAGTACTCGACAAGTTCTACACATTGAACGGTTCGAATTATCGAAACGGAACCCGTGGTGGGCCCCCACAGGCCCAATAGCACCTTCTAGTCCGATCTGGGACTGGAGGGAAGCCAGGCCTTAACAGATAATAATATGGAAGAACATATCATCTACATTGAAGAAAGAGAAGCTTTAGCGATGAAGCAGCTTGTATCTTTAGGGTGCATGAAGGACTGCGTCATGCAAATGAAAAGGCATACACACCTAAGCTAGTTTCAATAGGGCCTCATCACCATGGTCAACCCAAACTACTTGCTATGCAAAAACGTAAAGAGCGTTATTTGGAATCGCTCCTTCAACGTAACAACAATCAAAGTGTGGAGCCTTACTTAGATTGCATGAAGAAATTAGAAAAATGAGCTCACAAGTATTATGTAGACCCAGTTGACCACCTCAACAGTGATGACTTCATGAAAATGATGCTATATGATGCTTGCTTTGTTACCAAGTTTCTTCTTGGTATGTTTGAGGTCAGACATACTTGGCATAAACATCAAGAACCACAAGATGTGGGTGATGAAGTCAAAGTATCATGGATGAGAAAACAAATTTGCAATGACTTGATACTCCTTGAAAACCAACTTCCATTCTTTGTTATATCTGAATTTTATTACATGAAGCCATGTCACGACCCAAACCCGCCCCTATAGGTTTAGCATCGTAACCGGCCAGTAATCCTTGGATTACCGAAGGCCTCTGAACTGATTAACAACGTTAAGGGGCTAGGGAAGTAAATACATAAATATAATTGTCCAATGAGCTGTGTTAACTTATATGAAACAGAATATTTAAAACTTTATATACGTATCCAATAGTCATTCTTACATTATACCTACACACATAATAACATCTTAAGTACAACCAACAAAAGTTACAAGTTTCATATACAGAAACAACCGGAGCTTAACATGTGACACATCAGGAACCTTCATGTGAGACACAATGGTTGGCTGACAACAGAACACAGATCCAGACAAAAGTCTTCAGACCAGATCTCCAGAATGCTCACCTATACATATATATACACACAGTGGGCTAAAGCCCAGTGAATAACATTAAGGTAAAGAGGTTAGTGAACGAATTCTGAACTTATCATAAACGTGAAACAGATCATAACATAATCATTCTCATATCTGAACATAATAATAGTACATCCCATAGAACACATCACATATCGTCTTCCGACTAAAGTAATCAGTTCCGGATACTGATTAAACACATATCACCACAAGGAAGTGGCTAACAAGATCTCGTAATTACATATATGTCATGGACCCGCATTAATATGCCGTCCCCCATGACTTGGGACTATTTATGGATGCCATAATAGATTTCAAACATAGGACGTTTGTTTACGTAAACAAATATCATTTCAGAGATCATAACTTATCAAATCACATTTGGAACATAATTCATATGAACATATCTTTACAATAACGTTACTCACAATGGGCTTTCAGAAACGATTGGTCAATCCTTGAGTCTTGACCTACAACCACAAAGTACATAACACAAACATATCTTATCATTAGACATACACTTGGCCATCACGGCTTAGCTTTCTTTGCATTGGTTTCTTATTTAGTCCAATTCTCATATCGTAAACACGTGAATCACATTCTCGGATCTCGGATTGGTCTCATATTTTCTAATTCAATTAGTCATGTTATTTTTTAGCTCATTACGCTTACATGACTCATAATTCATGTCTAAATATGCTTAGAAAAGAATGGGAACAAAAATATGAACACTGAAGGCCTTTCAAAAATATGCTGAATTGGCCTGGCCGCTTGAGCACACCTCTGGTCGCTCGAGTAGACTACCCTCCCTACAAAAGTACTGGATGGGTGAAAAATACCCTCGAGCTACAACTCCTACGCTCGAGCGGTCAGACAAAATGCAAAAGGGTTCGCTTGAGTGGCCAAGTGGTCGCTCGAGCGGCTTGTAATAGACTGCAAAACTACCGAATGTACGAAATGTCCGCTCAAGCGGCAAATCCTCCGTTTGAGTGACCTTCGAAAATTCTGGGTTTTCAAAATAGAGTTTTGAGCTTCCAAATACAAATGGCTTGTCTTTAAAGCTTGAAAGCTCTTCTATAAATATGAATACATGATCCTTTACAAACCCTTTGCTCAAAACCCATGAATTTAGCCAAGATTGAGTTCCAACTTCCATGTATATAAGTTTTATAAACTCTTTTTCTCCAACACCATGGTTTTAACAAAATTGAGCTCAAAAGCTCCATACATGAGAGAAATCCTTTTCAAAACATGAACTTAAACTTTAAAACATGATGAATTACACATGCATGTGCCAAATAACTTATGATAACAATTTAGATGCTCAAAACCAAACTCAACATAGCCAAACTACATATTCATGTATGCATGTCTCAAATTCATTCAAATTCTTTCCTTCCACTTTAAACACATGCAATTGAGCCTCAACCTTTATGAATTATGCATGCATGTGACTTCTAGCTTTTAGTTTTATTTCTAATGGCATGAATGACAATTCAAACATGAGAGTTCTTGACAATTTCATACATGCATGAATGATTTAGCCCCATTTCCTTCATTCAAGCTTATTTTATGCATCTAAACACATAATCTTCATGTTGATAACTTAGATTCATAAATTGGAGGTTGAATTCTTACCTATAGTCTTCAAACACACTTGTTCTTACACATTCTTGATGAACTCAACACAAATCCTTCAATTCTCTTCAATCTCTTCCTTTCTCTCTCTAAAATGAGAGTTTTCTCTCTCTAAAATGCAAATCTCAGATTTTTGCACTCAAAAGAATCAAGTTGAGCTCAAGAATGAGCTTAAGGGTCATATATATAGTCATAATGCCATTATACAATAATTAGAACATTAGGCTAACCAAACACAACTTAATTAATCAGACTGAATCAATTTTTTTAAAATAAAATCTGCCATATCATTCTAAAAATTCCAGATAACACATTAATGTAACCAATTTCAGTTTTGGAGGCCAATAAAGCTTTAAATTCTCATATTAAAGCAAAATTTCAAACAGATCGTTCTAAGAGCAACAGATAGAAAGCCAAATAACATACAAAATACACAACAAACACATAATTTATTTTAATCCCTTCATTAGTATCCTTAATTATGGTTTAGTACTTAATTACGGATCAGGGTTGTTACAAGCCACAACGTGACCATGACCTAAAACCCAAACAAAAATCATCTTGATCCTATCTCCACCCTCACCCTCATCCCCACCCTCAAGGAGCTGGCTTTGTTGCCTCTCAATAAAAAGTTAAAAAGAATGATTGACATTTTCAAAATTGATTATGAAAGTGTGTCTCAAAGCGAGCATTTCCTTGACTTGGTGTATAATATTTTTCTTCCCTCCTCCTCCAAAGATAAGTCAAGTGATTGCCAAAACAAGAATTAGAGAATAACTTGCTTTAAAATCTCATATGTGATAGAGCTTATGGACGCGGGTGTCAAGTTTGAGGCTAAAGAGGAGCCTGGCTTCAGCATGTTTAATATATGCTTCAAATATGGTCATTGTAAAATACCAAAGTTTAAAGTATCTGATTTGATAGGAACATTATTCTATAACATCATTGCCTATGAACAACATTCCTCACAAGACAAACCCAAATATTACACTGATTATACGTCTTTCATGAATCAACTTATCAACACCAAAGAAGACGTAAGCCAACTTCGTCGCTGTGAAGTTCTTGACAACTGGCTTGGTGATGACGAGGAGGTAGCACTTCTATTCAACAACCTGGGTAAAGGAAGAATAGTTTCAAAGCAGTTCCTACTACATTGAACAGTGCAACAAAGTGAACGCTCATTACAAAAGATGGTAGAACAAAGTAGTAGCTTCATTGAAGTGTGATTACTTTACAAATATATGGGTCACTATTGCCACTATTGCAGCTGTTTTTCTCCTCATTCTCACTGTCATATAGATTGTCATCACCCTAATTACGTTTCTTATTTTGCCCCCGTCACAATATTGATTTGGTGTTGTTTGCTTATAAGGCCACCACCCTATCATCCACTATTTATATTCCAACAAAAGATTTTGCATCTGCATATGTAGACAGTTTCTATATTTGTGTTAATCTAAGTTAGAGTGAATGTGTCTTCAAAATAACTATAGTGGTTGTTAAGTTAACCCATAAACTTAAATATTAAATGAGTTATCATCTGAGTGTTTATGATTTCTTTCTTCGTTCAGTTTTTATGTTGCTAACAGAAATTCTATAAGAATAAACTATGATTTTTACTTTTTATGTCCATTCTATTAGAATTATAGCTTCTCCAGTGAAATCAGTGGTGGATCTACACGAGAGGCAGCTGCTTCTCCTCAAAATTTAAAATTTTCTATTTTTACTCAAAAAGTTAGGAAAGAAATTCAAATTGCCCCCTTCTTTCTCTTTTGCTTTTTTTCAACTAAATCTCGTCATCTCTCCCTTGAAGTACTTATATTGCTTTGAAGACCCCCTTTTCTATACCATTCATATAACCTCATACTCATATATATAGACAACAAAGTGCCTTAGTTAGTCTTCTCTGACTTTAATAATAAGTATCTCATATTTTTTTAACCATTTAAGTGTAAAAAAGTAATAATTTGGACCATAATATTTAAAATTATTTCGCTTTCAAATTCCCAACAAAACCAAATGCTTAAATGACTTTTTTTTTTCCCCTTCTTTTGGTTCAATGCCTAAATAACTTTAATAGATGGATTTTATTACTAGTAATTCCATTACTAGCAATGAGATTCTCATTAAAAAAATTTTATTCAAATATGACTTAAAAATAACTTATAGGAAGTCTAGAATAAAAAGATAAGTCCAACAAGGAAAACAAGTAATAAATTTTGAAAAGTTAAAAGATAATTTAAAGTAATTTCCAAGAAACATAATTGATATATTACTTGTGAACTGATTTAAAGCATCTTTAAATTTTCAAAATTTATTATTTACTTTGATTATGGAACTTCCCTCAATCTATTTAGTAAGTAAAGAATTTGAAAGGTCTATTTAACTAGTCATCATTCATATTTTTTGGTTGCAAAGAAACATTATTATTACTTCAGATTTAACAAAAGATCCACTCCTTTTTGTCTGTCAATAATAGTTGGTTCAATTTGATTTGAATAATATTATCTCCACATCATCTCCTTGTGAACCAACATTGTCAGGTATTTATATTTAGTTTTTTATTCCACAGATATATATATATATTGTTTTGTAATTGTATATGTAGAAGAATTCTACAATACACACTTCTTATCATATGCACTCTTAGTGGGGGGACACATTTTATGAATGACAGCACATGGCTAAGGTGACGCCGAAATGTCAGCCGAGGTGCCATGTGGCTTGGTCATGTGTCGAGATGATCTTGGCTAGGCCGAGGTTATCTGCGGAGATACCGGAATCCAAGATGAGTGGATAAGGGACAAGAGTGCTAGAACAGGGGAGGATCTCAGTCTAGATAAAAATAAAGCTCTTGAGGAGTTTATCCCTATCTAGCTGAGAGTCCAGGATGAGCATTGAGCCAGAGTCCACTGAAGTGAGGCTTATACAAGGATCAGGTCAGTGCTGGCTATAAAAGCAGGACACCCCCGTGGGTCTCAGGTATGTGTGATGTATTATGAGCAATAAGTTTTTTCTTGTAAGATTAAGCACAATTTGCTATCTTTGAGAGATATTTGATTACTGACTTAATCGTCGTAGGGCCCCGGGTGGACGAACCACCACCAAATTCTTATCTTTCTGTGACAGGTTGTTCGGGCTTAATTTATTCTACCAGTGCTCTCTAACTGAGTTCCCTGTTTGGTTGTGTGGTCAAAAATCAACATTCATAATTTGGTGCCGTCTGTGGGAACGTAAGGAGAATAGATGGCCAACAACGGACATAAAGAAAAGATTGGATATGATATCCACAGTGAGAGTGGTGAACATACAAACCCTAACGCAGGAATGGAAAACCGTAATGAAGGAGCACAGGATCTGAATCTTGTGGAGAAGGACGTCGGCAAGGAGGGTAATGCCCTGAAGAAAACAGGCTGAGATGAGTATTACAGCGAGAGTGACCTCCTGGTATGGAAGGATAGATGCTTGAGGAGGGACTAGGGCTGACCAAGGAATCCGTAAAATCCGTAATCTAATTTGGTCCAGTCCAATCCGATAAGTTTGGATTGGTTTTTTAAATCCGTGGTTTGGTTCTGGATTGGAAATTTCAAAATCCGTAGGCCACGGATCGGTTCCGGATTGAACCCCACAGTTCCGGATTGGAACCGATCCAGACCATCTAGAAATAATCTATATTTATACTATATACCTTCCCACACTATATAATTTCTTGTCTCATATAAAAACTAAAATGTAACCTAATTCACGCCCCACTTATTCACGCCTTATTCAGTTTGTCTCTCACTCTCATTTCATCTCTCTGTCGATGGTCTCTCTCTCTTCTCTTTCTCATCTTAGACTGAGTTCTCTCTCACACTCTCAACCATCTCAGATCAGATCGATGTGCTGCTCGTCTCTCTCTCTCTCTCTCTCTCTCTCTCTCTCTCTCTCTCTCTCTTGGTGACACTATTTTTGTTCCTTTGTTCCCAGATCATCCATCTCAAATCAGTTTGATTGTTCATGTCATCTACAATGGATTCGGTAAATGTAAGTAAGAGATTATATTTTTATTTTTTCTGTTTTTATTTTTATTTTTATTCTGTTTTCTGTTTTCATTTTATTTTTATCCTTTTTTTTTCCTGTTTTCTATTTTCTATTTTCTGTTTTTATTTTTATTTTTTATTTTTTTCTGATTTCATCTCTGTTTTCTGTTGTTTGTTTTATTTTTAAATGTAAGTAAAAAAAATTAATCTGGAGCGTATGTTTTTTCGTTGATTTCTATATGTAACTAAGAATCCACAGTAAGCATTCCTCTCATTCTGAACTAGACAGTATTTAATTTGAGAGTACTTGAATTTTGTATTTTTATTTGCTAAGTGCAGTAAGCTTTAAAGTGATATTTTCTATTGTAAAATATGTACCCGACATCTGAGTGAAATTACAGCCATGAAATCAATGATTCTTATGTAAATCTGTTATTTTATGTTGGAAATTTGTTATTCAATGATTCTTATGTAATCCATGCTTGTTGAGTTTTATACTTGGTCCAAAATATCCAAAGTGAAAAATCTTCTTTTCTCAAAAAGTTCTATTTCAAACCATTATTCCTAAGTTTGTTTATTTGTGAAGTGAAGGAAATGGGCTTTTGTTAGTGTTAGCTGGTGAAGATTGTGAATCTATTGTGAGCTCCCGAGTCTTGACTTTATTGATTAAGCTTGGTAGAGTCTGAGGCAATCTGTCTAGGTATTGTTTGAATTGATAAATGAATAGACTTATGTATATATGTATTAACAAAATTCAGAACCATTAACAAGAAGAGCAATTATGAAGAGCCTTATTTTGTTAATCCTCAATCATGTTCCATTTTAGCTTTGTTTCCTCTAACCATGGAGAAATTACAACCATGAAAACATGCTATTACCCAGTAATGATTCAGGCTGTATATATGTATATATGTATTTTTATTTTTATTTATTTTTATTTCTTTCTTTCTCTTGTTTGATAGATGTCAAGTACCGGAGACACAAATGATGTAATTGACTTCTCTCAGTCTCAATCTAATAAAGAACATGATCCTTAGCCTGAAACTCCTTCAGGTTCAAAGGTATGCCCCCCTCCTCCTAAGCCAAAAGCTAGACAATATTCTGAAGTTTGGGAGCATTTTACCAAAATTTTTAAAGAAGGGAGTAAGACTGCTGCATGTGTTAAATGTAACCCTTGTAAATCTTCTTATGCTTGGATTAGTGCAAATGGAACTAGCACTTTGAGAAAACATATTGCAAATTGTCCTAAGTCCCCTCAGAATAAAGAAAATGAAAAACAAAAGACTTTGGCATTTCAATCTGTAACCGAAGGTGAAAAAACTCTTGGAGTTTGGAAATTTGATTAACAAGCATGTAGGGATTCACTTGTTAAAATTGTAATCAATGATGAGTTGCCATTTAGGTTTGTAGAGCGTGAAGGATTCCGTCAATTTTGTAGTGTGATGCAACCTAATTTCAAAAAGTTTCACGCTTTACAGTGGCAAGGGATATTGTGGATTTATATTGTATTGTAGTGAGAAGAAAAAATTGAAAAATGTGTTGAAGAATGAAAACTATTGACTTTGTCTCACTACGGATTCATGGACATCTCTACAAAATGTTTCATATGTGTGACTAACAGCCCACTTTATTGATAAAGATTGGAATTTGCAAAAAAGAATTCTCAACTTTAATGTGATTTCTAGTCACAAAGGGGAGGCAATTGGTAAGGCAGTGGAATCATGTTTAGTTGATTGGGGTATAGAGAAGATTAGTACAATCACTATGGATAATGCAAGTGCAAATGATGTAGCTATTGCATATGTGAAAAGGAAGTTTTCAAAAAACAGTGACTCTATGATTTTAAGGGGTGAGTACTTGCATATGAGGTGTTATGCCCATATAATTAATTTAATTGTCAAGGATGGGTTACGTGAAATAAAAGATTCAATAACTCGAATTCGTGATGCGGTGAAGTATGTAAGGAGTTCTCCACAACGAGGGCAATTTTTCAGGACATGTGCTGAAACAGAGTGGGTAACATGTAAAAGCTTGTTGTGTCTAGATGTTCAAACTAGGTGGAACTCCACATATCTAATGTTAGATGTTGCAACAAATTTTCAAAAAGCATTTGAGAGATTAGTGGATGAGGACCCACATTTCAAACTGGAACTTAATCATGGACCTCCTACCACTCAAGATTGGAAAAATGCTCATGTTTTTACACAATTTTTGCAAAAGTTTTATGATGCAACTGTTCGCTTGTCTGGTTCTTTGTATGTCACTTCAAACTTGTACTTCATTGAAGTTTGTGCAATAGAAAGTGCCTTAACTAAATGGAGAAAGAGTTTAGATCCTTCTTTAAAAGACATGGCAATAAAAATGAAGACTAAATTTGACAAGTATTGGGGAAAAATTGAAAAAATAAATATGATGTTATTGATTGCTGTTGTGTTAGATCCTCGTTATAAGTTGAAGTATGTGAGCTTTTGTTATTTTGAAGTTTATCAACCTGCCATGGTGAGTGAGCTCACTCAAAAAGTAAGAGAGACTTTGAATAACATTTTTAATGAGTATAAACAGTTTGAGACAGTTGCTTCATCTTCCAATGAAATCGTTCATGAGGTAGACATTGTTGATCAAGTAAACATTGGTGCAAGTGAGCACTAAGTGTCTCTTATGACAAAATTTCAAAAGCTTTTGGAGGAAGAAGAAGGTGATGGAGGAAAGTCAAAAGTAGATAGGTATTTGGAAGAATCTTGTGAAAAGGAAGTTGTAAACTTTGACATCTTAACTTGGTGGAAGACAAATTCTTCAAGATATAAAGTTCTTTCTCAAGTTGCAAGGGATATTTTGGCCATTCCTGTCTCTACCGTTGCTTCCGAGTCTACCCCAAAACTTGTTGAAAGTTTAATTTGTACACAAGATCGGTTGCGTGCTTCACCATTGCCACTTCAGATGGAAGAAAACTTTGCATATTTGGAGGACATAGAAAGAGGTAATAGAATTCTAATATTCAATTTATCATTTAAATTCCATTCATGTATTGTGTTATTTTTTACTTTAAACTGAAATTAATTTTTTTGCAGCTCTAACCAATGTTAACATAGCTGCTGGAAAGTGATTTGGTTTGCTGTGATGTGGAATTTGCTATTACTGTTACCGTTGCGCTATTGCTGTCTCGACGCTGCTGTGGTGCTTTTGTTTGTCATCATTAAGCTGTGCTGCTGTCAACATGCTTTTGTTTGTTTAGTTGTTTTTGTCTAAAACTACTTTATATCTGTTTGCTTAGAATTTGTGGAAAGGGAAATGTAATGTCTACTACTATTGAATTTGGTTGTTGTTATCTACTATTATTGCTATGTGTTTGCTTGGAATGGATGTTGTTTGCTTAGAATGGATGGGATGTAGCCCATTGGCTTTGTTTACAGGTTTCAATTGTGATGGTATAGATATTTTTGTCTGTATTTTTTTTTACTTATATTGTTGTCCATTGGGATGGGATGTAGCCCATTGGCTTTGTTTACAGGTTCCAATATATATATATATATATTTTTTACTTATATAGATTGTGAATGGATGTTTTTTACTTATATTTACTTATATTGTTTACAGGTTTCAATATATATTTTTGTCTATATTTTTGCTCCAATATTTTTGTCAATTTACTTATATTGTTGTCTATATTTTTTTTGTTATTTAATTATTTAAATTCGTGGTCCTAAATCAATCCAATTCGTGTTTCAACGGATTGGTTCGGATTGGTTTCAAAATTTAAACGGATTGGATTGGTTTAAATTTTTCAGAAACCGTAGATAACGGATTGGTCCTAGTTTTTTCTCAATTCGAACCAATCTGGACCATGCTCACCCTTAGGAAGGACGACGAGATGAAGGGAATGGCTAACAAGTTGGCAGATTTACAATCGGTTGTCAACTTCATGATGCAGAACAATGTCATGTAACCACTGTTTCCATTGCAGGACACGCCGATGCCAGTGGGCAAAACTGATGCTCAAAAAGGGGGTAGAAAACAATCCCAACAGTCCCGCAGCATGGCAAGGAAAAGGAGCCCTCACATTGGCCTTCACGGGATGTCGGGCAAGGAGAGTTGATCAAAGGTGACTCACGGAGGACGTCTCATACCAGGGGAACTTATGTTAAAGAACCATGGCGTATCCAGGGGAAGGGCCTGTGTTTTGATACGGTGAATAAAGAGAAGTCCAAAATGACACATAACAACACTAAGAGCAGTGTACCCAAAAGACTGAAATCGGTTGACAACCGAGCTCCTGGTCAGACTAAGGAGGATTTGAGGGACAACCTCTAGAGGAAGCAGCAGAATGCCAAGGTCACATCCCCCGTCAAGCCAAGAACGCCGTTTTCAATGGAGTTGGATAGGTTTGAGGCCCCAAAAAGGTTCCATATGCTGAGGTTCTAGATTTATGATGGTAAGTCCAACCCGAACTTTCACGTCGGCTTATATCTGAATTCAATGGCTTTGTATACTGGGAACAAACAGTTGTTGTGCAAGGTGTTCCCCTCATTCTTTAGGGAAATCGCATCGGATTAGTTTCACAAGTTGCAAAAAGGAACTGTGAAAAGTTAGGAAGGCCTAGCCGAGATGTTTGTGGCCAGGTTTGTTACAAACAAGTTGCAACCACTAAGGATAGACTCCCTGATGGCTCTGAAAATTAGCGAGGGTGAAAGCCTTAGGGCTTATGCCAAAAGGTATTAAGAGGTATTCGACTGAATACCGGGATGCAACCAGGAGTTGGCGGTCGTGTCTTTTAAGAATGGCCTGGATGATGAATGTCCCCTCCGGAAGTCACTGGTGAAGACTCTACCAAAGAGTATGGAGAAGCTCATGGCACGGATCGAGAAATATGCCAAAGTAGAAGAGGATACGCCGAGAACGAAGGCGACGAAGTATGAGAAGAAAAAACGCTTACCGAAGCGAGGCCGAGGTAATACTGGTTTTAACAGGCAAGAAACAAGGCTGAGGGCTGCACAGGCAATCACCACTCTGGTAATAACCCTTAAGATTGGAGAATGCCAGGTAAGGCGCATTCTGATCGACCAAGGTAACTCTTGTGATACCATGTATGTCAAATGTTACAAGGAGCTTGGCCTTTACTAAGATGATTTGAGCAGTCCGACAGCCCAACGATCAGGTTCAACGGAATGCTGACAGGGCCTCTAGGAGCAATAAATTTGGAGGTATAGGTAGGCACCAAGAATGTTAACACAAAATTTACCGTAATTGATACCCCCTCCCCTTACAATGCTATATTGGGAAGACTATCGCTGCATGCAATGAGGGCTATTCCCTCAACGTTGCACCAGTTGTTACGATTTCCAACTGAACAGGGGATTGAGGAAGTCAGAGGGGATCAAGTGCAGGCAAAGAATTGCTCCATGGTAGCAATGAAATCCAACTGCAATGTACGAGAGGCAGAAATAGTGGAAATCAAGGACGAGGGCATGAAAGTCCCAGATGATGTCGGTAAAGAACCGGTTGAGAAGAGCGAGGAAGCCTGAAGAAGATTCTGGTCCAAGAAGGGGATGAGGAGCGCTTCTTCCTTCTCGGCTCAAGCTTGGCCGAGGAGGAGGAAAGGAAGTTAGAGACTTTCTTACGGGCCAACATAGAAGTATTTTCCTGGACACCATATGAGATGCCAGGCATTGACCCCGAGGTCACATGCCATATGCTCAATGTTGACAGGTCAGCTAAACCTGTCATCCAGCGAGCAAGGAGATCGACATTAGCGCATGTTGAGGCAGTTGAGGAGGAAGTAGACAAGCTATTAGAAGCCAGGGCCATTCAGGAGGTGAACTACTCATCCTGGCTGTCCAACATAGTTATTGTGAAAAAGACGAATGGAAAGTAGAAGGTCTGCATGGACTTCACCAGCTTGAATAAGGCTTGTTCCAAAGACAGCTTCCCTCTACCTAAAATTGATCAGCTGGTGGATACCACTTCAGGGCATGGGAGGATGAGCTTCCTGGATGCTTACAAGGGATACCACCAAATAGCAATGTATCCCCCTGATGAAGAGAAGACTGCTTTCATCACCTCAAAAGGGTTGTACTACTATAGAGTGATGCCTTTTGGGTTAAAGAATGCAACCTATCAGGGGCTAGTGACCAAGATGTTCAAACATCTGATTGGGAAGACAGTTGAGGTGTACATTAACGACAAGGTTGTGAAGACCAAGGAGCCTGAAAATCACCCGGCCGACTTACAAGCAGTTTTTGATATCCTGAAAGCATATTGGCTTCGGCTTCGGCTCAATGCCTCTAAATGTGCATTTCTAGTTAGATTCGGAAAGTTTTTGGGGTATTTGGTCACCAGAAGGGGCATTGAGACAAGCCCAGATCAAATCAAGGCCATTCTTGACTTAAAGAGCCCGACGTCAGCCAAGTAGATTCAAATTTTGACCAGCAAGGCGGCAGCCCTGAAAAGGTTTATCAATCGAAGTTCTGATAAGTGTAAACCATTTTTTAGTTCGTTAAAGAAGGCCACCGATTTTTTATGGACAGAAGAGTGCGATGTCACCTTGGCCGACTTGAAAAGGTACCTAACAACAACTCCAGTTCTGTCAAATCCAGTATCTAGAGAAGAATTGTTCCTATACTTAGCAGTTTCAGAATACGCAGTGAGCGCGGTAGTAATTTGAGAAGAGGAGGGAGAACAAAAAGTGGTATACTATGTAAGTAAAACCCTAGCAGGTGTAGAAACCAGGTACCTACCCTTGGAAAATTTGACACTGGCTTTAGTGATGGCTTCCAAAAAATTGAATCATTATTTCCAAGCCCACAAGATTGTGGTGTTGACTAAGCATCCCTTGAAGTCCTTGTTGCAGTGTGGAGATCTGACAGGGAGAATAGCCAGATGGGCAGTAGTGCTGGGCCAATACGATTTGGAGTTTAGGCCTAAAACAGTAATTAAGGGCCAGGTTCTAGCCGACTTTGTGGTCGAGTTCACCCCTGGTGCCATCCCGCGTTGGACTCTGGTGAACCATGGCTTGGGATGCCCAAGGGAGCAGGAAGAAACCCAACTGGGGCCCAAGAACCCTATTGTAGCAAAACAGAAGAAAGAAAAAAAATCAAAGCCCTGCGACATCTACATCAGCGACTCCTTCCATCTATTTGTTGATGGAAGTTCAAACCGTCAAGGAGCGGGGGCATGAGTAGTGTTAGTGTCGCCAGATGGGCGAATGTTAGAGCAGTCTATTCATTTGGGATTCAAGGCCTCAAACAATGAAGCAGAGTATGAGACACTGATTACAGGGTTAAAGTTGGCAGCATCAATGGGGGCTGATGAGGTGGTAGCCTTCTATGACTCCTAACTTGTTGTGAATCAGGCAACAGGCGAGTATGTAGCCCGAGATGAACGAATGATAGTCTATGTTAAAGAGGTTGTCAGATTGCTTTCTTTGTTTTAAGATTGCCGGCTACAGCAAGTTAGCCGAGATGACAACAGTCACGCCGACGCCTTGGCACACTTGGCTAGTGTAATGAAATCAGGTGAGGCAAGGACCATAATGGTTGATTATTTGTTAGGCCCAAGTGTCGAGCCTCAGATCAAAGAGTACAAAGCGATGTGTGTGGAAATGGGTCCAAGTTAGATGGATGCAATAGCGATGTTCCTCAGGGATGGAAAGCTACCAAATGACCAAAAAGAGGCACACAAGACCAAATTGAAGTCGGCCAGGTTCAGCCTAACAGCAGATGGTCATCTCTACAGGAGATCCTTCACTGGACCCCTTTTGAGATGCGTTCATCCCTCCCAGGTTGAGGGTTTTCTATATGAGATTCATGGAGTCTATGGAAGCCATGTTGGGGGCAGATCACTTGCTCATAGGGCCATTACTCAAGGGTACTGGTGGCCTTACATGAAGAAGGATGCTGAAGCCTACGTCCGAAAGTACGAGAAGTGTCAAAGGTTTGCATATTTGATACATCAACCAGCAGTAGATTTGAACCCACTATCCAGCCCTTGGCCATTTGCCCAGTGGGTATGGATCTTGTTGGACAACTGCCCCAAGCAATTGGGCAAAGGATGTTTCTGCTGGTAGCAACTAACTACTTCACAAAGTGGGTAGAGGCTGAATCCCTTGTGAAGATTCGAGATATTGATGCGAAGAACTTTATATGGAAGAACATCATCATCAAGTTTAGGATCCCAAGGGCAATAATAGCAGATAATGGTACACAGTTTGATAGTAAGCTAATCAAAAGCTTCTGTGTAAAGTACAAAATCAAGAACTACTACTCTACTTCAAGTTTCCCTCAGAGCAATGGTCAGGCAGAAGCATCCAATAAGACTATCTTAGATGGGATCAAGAGGTTGGAAGTAACAAAAGGGAAGTGGGTGGAAGAGTTGCCCAATGTGCTTTGGGCATATCGGACTACGCCAAGAAGATTAACTAGGGAGTATCCTTTTGCTATGGCTTATGGCGTTTAAGCAATTATCCCACTGGAAGCCAGCATCCCTGGAATCAGAACACCCAGGGAGTGGAAGATGGGACCAACGAGGCATTCTTAGCCCAAGATCTGGATCTGCTGAAGGAGAGAAAATAGAGAGCAGCAATTCGGCTGAGGGCATACCAACAACAGCTTGCTAGGGCTTACAACAAGAAGGTTAACCTAAGAGAGTTCAAAGTTGGGAACCTTGTTTTGAGGAAAGTTGTCGGCAACAAGAAGGATCCTAGGGCGGCAAGCCTGACCCAAACTAGGAAGGGCCTTATAGAATCATCTCGGTTGCCGACAATAGGGCATATCGGCTTGAAGACACTAATGGAAAGGAGTTGTCAAGACCCTATAACACTTGTAATTTGAAGTTTTTTTATCATTAGTTTTTTATTTTTCAAAGTTTATGTCATGATTTTATTAGCCGAAGTAATAATAAAATGCTAGTTTAATTTTTATAAATTTGAAATTTATGCGATAGGACTATCAAGTCCTATAATGATGTTTTCATATGAAACATGATGAATAACTTAGACTTATTATATGGCAGAGTTGAATTATACTTGCACATAATAGAGTTGAACTAAGTTGGTGATATTTTTGAACGAAACATGACGAAAAACTTAGACTTATTATATGGCAGAACTGAATTATACTTGCATATAATAGAGTTGAACTAAGTTGGTGATGTTTCTGAACGAAACATGATGAATAACTTAGACTTATTATATGGTAGAGTTAAATTATACTTGCATATGATAGAGTTGAACTAAGTTGAATTAACTTAGACTTGTCATGTCGGCAAAATAGAACTAAGTTCGCTTTAGTTAGATTAACAGAGAAACTAAGGTCGAACACCTCGACTAATCTTTGTCTGAATCTGACTTCGGCAAAAGACCATAAACGCATAATGTGAACTTAAGTGGAACTTAGGTTCACATTAGGGGGCTGGGAGCATGAATGATAAATAAGCTTGAGAGCTTAACACTTATTGAAATTTTTAGAAGAAATTTACAAGTTAGATTGGGCTTGACACTTGTTGAAAGTTCAGAGCAATTTACAAGTTGAAGTTAGCTGAGATAATAAGGGAATGGGTATCCGAGGTATTCATTACTTGAGATAACCAACCAAGCTGTCAGGCTTGAAAGGGTTAAAAGGGTGAAGTCCTGCTAGAAGACAACAAGTACAAGTAATGGAAGAACACTTGTAAACATGTTTGAAACAAATATTTGTAAGTGTTATTTGACCAAGATTACAATAAAAGGTAAACTCCGAGGTAGTTTGGTCCGAGGCAACCAACAATGGGTGGATTTGAGGTAACACTTCTCCAAGGTGTTCCAAGCTGAAGTAATCACTCAAAGAAAGTTGTGGAAGTGCAAAAATATTCTAAGTATGGAAGCGTACAGTGCATAGAAGAAAAGCAATAAAGCATAAAGAAACAACCATATATTTAACACTTAGAAGAAAAGAAGGCATGCATTCGTTCAAAGAAAACTTGTTCAAGTTAAGACAAAAAGACATTTTGGCCTAGCATAGAAGACTACTTGTTCAGTTATAGAAATGGCACTTTGGCCCAACAAACAATAAAAAGATTACAGCAACTAAAAGTTCAAAGGGAAAAAGGTCCTAAGTACATGAATTTCCAACATTTTCCTCAAACTTTCTTGCCTCGACAATTGGCATTGTTTCAGCCTCAGCAGCCAATTGGGCAGACTTTTCGGCTTGGATCTCGGTATCTATCTCCTAAAGTGTTTGGTCCAAACACTTTTCGGCAGTCTGGACCTCCGCTTCAGAAGTTGTCTTTTTGGGAGAGGAACTCTTAGCAACCTCGTCCTCCTCATCTTGAGTCAAGTCAAGGACTTGCTCATTTAGAGTGGGGGACTTGGCCCCAATAGCAACCTCCTCCTCTTTTTCAGCATTGTCAGACTTGACTTCCTCTTCATCGGCCTCGCCGCTTGATCCTTTAGGAGGCGGAGAGAAAGACACTTGGGATAGAAAGCTCGTTCAGAGCAGTCGTCCAGCCGAGAAAAAAAAAAACTCGGTTACAGGTTTGGTTTACTTGTTCCTTATAGAAGTCACGCACGTCAGCTTGGCCTTCAATATAGGCCTTTTCGTTAGCTTCCTTGATTTCGGCCGCCTTGGTCGCCAATGCCTCTTGCAGCTCCGCCTTGGCTTTGGCAATTTTGGCCTCGGACTCTTTGGCCTCGACCCTGTGCACATCGGCCACCGCTTTAGCAGCCTCTGCTTTTTCGTCGGCTTGATCTTGAGCTTGTTTGGTAGCCTTGGCCTGATCCAGCAGCATCTTCATTTTTGCCTCGGCATTATTGAGGGAGTCGAGGAAGCCAGCAGCCTCTTTGGTCTTGTGGGCCAATTCTCTCTTGAAAGCCTTGACTTTTGTTGCAAAAGAATGAGCGTGCTGGATTGCCTAAAAGAAAAGGAATGAACAAGTTAGTAAAATTTCTAAGTATGAGAATTTGAAGTAAAAAGCCAAAAAAGACAAGAGTTGAAGACTTACCAGAACAGAGTGCTGCATCATTAAGGCGAAGTTTTCATATTCGGTGATCTCGGCCATTCGGTTTAGATTAGTAGGTAGAAAAACTGCGGTGGAGAGAGCAACGCCGACTTCTATGCTGTCAATCGCATTATCACCAGCTGTCATCGGCCGATCTTCAATTGAAATCACTAGGGCCCAAGGCTCATCGACTTTGAAAAATCCTCAGCCCTCTTCACCTTCGGTCCTCGGCCGTTTTGATTGCCGATTGTCGGATGGCTCGGCCTCGGAAGGCCTCTTCTCGGCGGCGAAAGCATCTTTTTCAACCTTGGCCAATTTGGATATTGACACTGTGCCTTCGGAGTCAATTTGGGTAACAAAGGCTTTTGCCTTAGCCCTCTTCACCCTCTTTGGTTTTGGTCTGGGTTGGAATTGAGATGGTGAAGACTGAATGGTAACCACTCTTGGAAGGTCGGCCAAGAGGTCTTCCACGACGGGTTTGCTGCGGTCCATGTTGTCAGCGGTTGCAGCAACGGTAACTTTGGTGTCAAAGTGGATTGCAGGAAGGGCGATTGAGGGATTGGCTGGATTGTAAGCCGACGTCTCAGAATCTCAGCGTTTGTGGTTACAAGTTCTGCTGGCGGTACGTTTGGTGGAGCTCGACGTCGGTGTCAGCGTCGGTATTGAGAAGGTGGAATCGACTGAGGGGCAGATGTAGATGCAACCTCAACTGGATCTGAAGAAGAGGCCTGGTCTGGCCTTGGTAAGGAAGCAACTAGTGGAGTTACTGCTGAAGGTGAAGTCTTGCTTCGGCAGGGAACGTCGGGCATGGTAGACTTGTAGATCGGAATATAATCAAGCAATAGAGAGGCCTTGTGTTTTTCAACTAGCAAGTCTAGTAGCTTTTTCAGGTCTTTGCTGAGGAAGAAGGTTTAGCGAAAATCTTTTGATGGTTGGGAAAGAACTGCAAAAGGAAAAGAAGCAAACATTAGTACAGATAGATGGATTTACATGTCTTGAATGGAATTACAGGGTGACTAAGTTCTTACCGTCATCCTCTCTAAACACAGCTCGATGCAGTGGGAAGAGATGAAGATCGTCATCTAGTGCAAAATCCCAGTTGCCCGAGACGATCAGATAGTCATCTCTTGCACCCTTGTTTGAATCTGGGAGGTCGACTATAAGTTTGAAGGCGGTGGATCGGGGTTTGAGGTAATACAGGTAGCCTTTGTCAAACTTAATGAAACACATAGTGTAACAATACTAGATGTCGGCTAATGTGATCCTAGCCTTTTCTCGGCGTGCCAGTTCGATTATGCCATTGATAACTCTATATGAGTTAGTGGCAAGTTGCATGGGGTTAAGTTTGTAATAGTGAAGGACTTCTCGGAAAAGAGTGTCTAAAGGGAACCGAAGTGCACACTCTATGAAGACAACCACAGGCAAGGGCATTGCGTTTCCATCAGGCATGATAGAGTCTTCCTCCCCAGCCAACCTGATGTGAACGTCCACTGGGATGAAGAACTCTTGTCGGAAATACTCTAGTTTTTCCGGGGTGTCTACCCTCCACCTAAGCATACCCATAATGTCGGCTTAGTGAAGTTGGAGCAAGATTTCGGGAAAAAGTGACTGATATGGGTCTAAAGACCTCGGCTAAGTCCTAAACAAGCACTGGAACTAGGGTTTTTGAAGATCTAAGGAGAGTTTGTTTTAGTTTTACCTAAGCATTTGGTTTTTAGGCAAATCCCAAACCTAAAAACTAAGCACGAAAACAAAGGTGCAAGGGCAAGAATCTAGAAAACAAGTCAAAGAGAAATAGAAAAGAACATGATTCAGACTCAAGAAAGCAACAGAGATTCAAGGACACTGAGTAGGTGTGTGCAAATGTGCAAAAGTCAAAAGCAGTGACAAAATTGTTAAAGCATCAAACACATTAACAGTGCGTACGTATGTGCAAGTACCACGAACAGTGTATATAGACACAGAGATAGATCGAACAAAACAAATCACAAACAAGCACGTTTGACATTCTAAATAATGAAATTCAAAGCACAGTGAAGATTAAAGAAACCAGAATTGACTCATGATGACCAGAATATGAGGATAGACAAAAAACAGTAAATGGATTCAATGGCAACATAAATCAGGGACTTACTGACTGGAGTCGAAGAAGGAGATGCCGGAGTGAGATACGTCGGAGTCAGAGGACTTGAACAATCAAAGTCAAATGATGAAAGGCGTGCCGACGGTAACGGAAGAGGCAGTTGCAGAGCTTTGAGGGTATGAAAATGGCAGTTTGGAAAATTTTTAGAGAGAGAAACCCTGAGCAGAGAGAGAGAAATCAATTTTGCAAAAATGAAGAGGCAAAAGGAGAGAGAAAGAGTTTTGTTGAAAATATGAAAAGGCGAAAAAGCATAATAAGGTGCCTTGGACGATGTGCTTATCAAGCGACGTAGACAGAGGCGACGTAGACAGAGGCGACGCGACCTGATAACGCGTGCCAGGTACGAACCAATCGAGAAAGGACACATGTATGAAACGGTTAGAAAGACTGTGCTTGACAGCTCATGCACAGCCAGAGCTCTTGCAATTCTTTAGTAATGAGGCCATGATCTCGACCATAGAAGCAGTTTTGGTTGAAAAGTTGTTGGTTATTGATCCTTGGTGAAACGGATAGTTGAGTCCTAGTTATATGAAGCTGACGAGTCATGATCTCGGTCGAAGAGAAAAGTGAACTTTAGTCGACATGATATATGAACAAATGTGTCCTTTCTCGAGGTAATAGAACCTAGAGGGCAGTTGTGGGGACACATTTTATGAATGACAGCACGTGGCTAAGGTGACACCGAGGTGCCACGTGGCTTGGTCATGTGCCGAGATGATCTTGGCCAGGCTGAGGTTATTTGCGGAGATATCGAAATTTGAGATGAGCGGATAAAGGACAAGAGTCCTAGAATAGGGAAGGATCTCAATCTGGATAAAGATAAAGCTCTTGAACAGTTTATCCTTATCTAGCTGAGAGTCTAGGATGAACATTGAGCCTAAGTCCACTGAAATGAGGCTTCTACATGGATCAGCTCAGTGCTGGTTATAAAAGCAGGGCACCCCCATGGGTCTCAGGTATGTGTGCTATACTGTGAGCAATAAGTTCTTTCTTGTGAGATTAAGCACAATTTGCTATCTTTGAGAGATATTTGATTACTGACTTGATCCTCAGAGGGCCCTTGGGTGGACGAACCACCACTGGATTTCATTTTTCTGTGACAGGTTGTTCGGACTTAATCTATTCTTCTGGTGCTCTCCAACTAAGTTCCCCATTTGGTTGTGTGGTCAAAAATCAACACCCACACTTAGTTATGTCATTTTCTTCTTTAATTGTGATATTATTTTTCTTTCTTTAGGTGTGTATGCCTCTTTAGAACAATCTAAATTGTTAATTAAAATATATTTCTGACATTAGTAAAAATTGTTAATTAACTTGATGATATATTAATAAAATGAGTCATTTGTTATCCAATTATCAACTTAAAGGGGCATGATGTAATTTTTAAAACCACATGAGGCAATCTGTATGTAAATAAATCTCAGAGGTATATTTGCAATTTATCCATAATAAAAATAGTCTCCTTTTTTTTAAACTTCTAATTAATAAATATAAATTTTGCATGTATTAAATTTTTGTATACAATGGAAATCACTACGTGAAATCTACATATGCAACTAATAATAATAAAAATAAATAAATGAATGTTTTAGGCAGGTGATTTCATGTTAACCTTTACATTTAATAGATAACAATATAGAACGACATACCATTGACATTGAAGAAACAAAAGCTTTGGTTGATAAAGCGGCTTGTATCTTCAGGTTGCATGGAGGATTGCGTAATGCAAATGAAAAGGCATACACACCTATCCTAATTTCAATAGGGCCTTACCATTGTGATCAACCCAAACTACTTGCTATCGAAAAACGTAAAGAGCATTAT
The DNA here is from genome assembly GCA_022316695.1 of Camellia oleifera. NCBI lineage: Eukaryota > Viridiplantae > Streptophyta > Magnoliopsida > Ericales > Theaceae > Camellia > Camellia oleifera. The sequence continues at coordinate 184,956,998 of CM039317.1, read as the reverse complement.
TTGGAATTGCTCCTTCAACGTAACAACAATCTGCGTAAGGAGGATTATTTAGTCTCTATGAAGAAATTAGAAGAAAGAGCTCGCAAGTATTATGCAGACCTGTAGCTCGACTTTTTGTGCTCCTTTCGGATATGAATAGCCTTGCAATTCGAACTCCCGTGGTTCTAAATCTGATTTCACAAGTGCAATGTGAAACAGTGAAAACACAAAAAAAGTCCAAATCCAGCAATTCTTTTGGAAAATTGATTTGAATAAAAAATGCCAAAAAATTGACTGCATTACTAGATTTTAGAGTCGCCACCTAAATATTTTTGAAAAATTTAGGAAACTCGTGACTCGTGCCAAAGACCACATATTTGTTATCACCAAAGTGTCTAGGCTCGGGAACTTAGGTACGAGAAGGGAAGGTCATGAATTGGGCACCCCACTCGCCCGATCAAAGATTGGCCTCTACTAATCATAATGTGATTTTTTTTTTATCTGCATTATATGCTTTTGTTTCGATGATTAGACTAGCATTACTATGTGACGCACACAAGTATAGACTAATTTGCAAAAATTGGAACATTTGATTTTTGTGTTTGTTTGAAAATTTGGTTTTCAATACTTGTCACTTGAAAATGTGAGTTCATATGTATGTTAATCAACTTATCCCAATTCAAGCAATTAGCCTTCATCCACGGGCATTCAAAGAGTTATACCAGTTAAGCACTTATCCTCATGATATTTATGCTAGATATGGCAATAATCACACGCCTACGGTATGCTAAAGCAATAAGTGCTCACCTTGTACTCCAAGGCAATCCAAAAGAAACAACAGAGTTATAAGAAATGCATGATCCTACGGATGCAAAATGACTAATGCAACGCATGCAAAGATGCAACTTATAAGCTTGGCTACTAATATGACATGTGAATCAAATCAAGACATGTGATTTAAGCACATATTCAAAAAAGTGTTTAACTAACAATCCAACATAGAATGATGAGCCGAGCTTTTATGCATGCAAGACAAGTGGATGTAAATCAAGGAAAATGCTAAATAAACATGATGCTTCTATGCTACCATCATAAGCAGAGAAATAAAAAGGAGAAAGAAATGGGGGTTGGAAGACATACACATGTTATTACAATTTTTCCCTCATGCAAGAGGGTCCGAATAAGTGTTTAAGTGTTTGAATAAACTAATTATTACAAAACCAAATGAATGAATTAAGCTAAGCGAACTACTTATTACAAATTCTAATGAATACCAAAGAAATGAACTAGCTATCTAAGTTAACTAGATATAACAATTACAAATAAGCAATGGCTATAACAATATTAATTAAGTACAATAATAATCAATCACAACAATAATAATTAATTTACAACATTGATGTAAGCAATGATGCACAAGGGTTACAAGCACAGCAACAGTTTTCAAAAGCAACTTTGTCTGTCTTCCTTGGAATCTGTCCTATTTCACCTTCAGTCACTGCCCTTTGCTTCTTCAAAAATACACTGCCTTACCAAACATTGATGGTCGGGTGGCCCCTAATGAAGCCTAACTAGGCCCAAATAAGGCCGGTCGTGCCTTAATTTTGTGCAAAATCCTATTTTTGTGCTCTGAGGTGAAAACAGTGCAGACAAAATTTTCTGAGCTTTGTTTGTCCCTCTTACCCTTCACTCTCATGGAAAGCCTCAAGAGAAGGACAAAGTCATTTCTGAAACCATCAGTGAGCAATTTACTTGCTTGATGATTTCAGCTATGATTTGGACAAAAATCAATGAATGCAATGAATAACAACCATCACTCATCCTTTATCATAGAGTGAGCTCAAAAAGGGGGAGTAAACACTTCAAGGCTCATCGAAACATCATGAATTGATGTAAGAAGACCTTTGACACAATAGATTTGGCATAACGTCTAGTCGAATCTAAGCAATATGACTCATTTTCTTTATGTAGGTTGGTTCATTTTAGCAATGTTTAGACCTTTCCATTCTTTAGTCCATTAAGTCCTCTAAAGATTATGTCCACTAAACGAGAAGCATGTCAAATGGGAAGTGATTCTCAACATGAAAGAGAGACTATGCCGTTGGCGATGAACCTCCGTAGAGATTATGCCATTAAGCATAGATCTCTAGCTTATGTTTTGAACAACCATCAACCGGTTGAAACAACTCTCAAATGAAAGAAATGAATGGTGAGTTGATTATTAAAATGAGGCTATTAACATGGAAATTAAAACAATGAAAGGCCAAGAACAACATACATCAAGCTATATATGTGAACTTATGATACAATGAGTGAACTAATCAAAGCTTGAATTAATTAAATAACTTAGGACAGCCCTAAAACAGCCCCTAATAGATGAAAAATAGTGGCTCAAAATGCATGAAAATAGCCCAAAAAGCTAAACAACAAGCGAAGGAAATAAGGCTAGTAAGCAAGAACAAGAAGGGGTGGCTAACCCCTCCACCTTTGAAACCTCAAAGCATGATTTTTAGCCTTTTTTGAACTTTGAAAATCAATTTGAAAGGCAAAGAAAAGGGTGTAAAACAAGGGTTTGAGCTATAAGTGAAGGTGTATGAAAGAGTGTTGACTTTTTCTATCCTTTGGAAGCTATCCAAACCCAAGTTTAAACACTTGAACTAGGATCAAAACAATACAAAGACACAAGAAATTGATAGAAAATGATCGAAAATGGAAGTGAAAGCAAAAATTACAAACTTATACCTCTCAAATGGAGTAAGCTTTGGTTGTTGATCAAACTCAATCCTTACACACTCTCAAGCTAGAATTGTACTCCTCAAGGTTCAACCAAGGTCCCAAGGTTAAGGTTTGAGGGTGTGTGTGGAGTATGGAGATGGCTTAAGGGTGGTAAGCTTGCTTAAATATAACTTGCACAAGAAGAATGAGCTCTCAATATGTGTATAAGCTCTTCTTAAATTTTTTCAACCTTCAAAATAGAGGTATAGCCTCGTTTTTATAGAATTTGAGCAAAACAAGTCGAAAATATCTCAAAAAAATGGACAGCTGGCAGGCTCCCACCCAAAATAGTGTTTATCACCATTGAGGCACGGCCAAGCCCAAATAGCCACGGCTAGCTCCTAATGGGGCACGACCGAGCTCTAATGGGCTGCCCTGTTCCTTTGTTTTAAGCTTAGTACAGGTTGATTAAGGGTGCAAAAATGAAAGTTAGAGGTTCAAGAAGTGTAGATATGAAAGGTTCGAGATTGTTTTGAGCGCCCGACCTTGGTTGAGAAAGCGAATTATGCACAATACCATTTTCATCTTCAAGTGTACAGGACAAAGCGCACAAGTCTGGCAGGCGGTCAAAAATGAGGTGTCTACAGTCAGTTGACCACCTTGATAGCGATGAATTTGTGAAAATGATGCTATATGATGCTTGCTTTGTTATTGAGTTTCTTTTTGGTCTGTTTGAGCTTGTTTTTGTTGAGGATAAACATCAACAATCACATGTGGGTGATGAAGTCAAAGTATCATGGAAGAGTACACAGATTTGCAATGACTTGTTGTTACTTGAAAACCAACTTCCATTCTTTATTATATCTAAATTTTATGACATGAGCTACGGCGTGGGCGTGACCCAAAATCCAAACCAGAATCATCATGATCCTACCCTCACCCTCACCCTCACCCTCATCTTCACCCTCATTCTCTCCCAAATCCCACTCCCCACCTCCACCCCCACTCTCACGAAGCTGGCTATGTTACTTATCCTTGGGAAACTACCAGAACAGATTAACATTTCCAAAATCATTTTTGAAAATACATCCGCCTCTGAAAGCAAACATTTTCTTGACTTGGGGCATAATGTTTGTCTTCCCTCTTTCTTCAAAGATGAATCAAATAACCACCAAAACAAGAATCAGACAACTAGCTTTAAGATGCCGTGCGTGATAGAGCTTCAGGATGCTGGTGTCAAGTTCGAGGCTGTAGAGGATGATAATGATGGGCTCAAACTCAGTATGCTCGATATACGCTTTGAACATGGTCACTTTAAAATACCAAAGTTTAAAGTCACTGATTCGACAAAGACATTCTTCCGAAACATCATTGCCTATGAACAACATTCCTCAGATGACAAACCCAAATATTTTGCAGATTATACCTCTTTCATGGATCAACTTATCAACTGCAAAGAAGCTATGACCCAACTTCGTCGCCATGAAGTTCTTGAAAACTGGCTAGGTGATGACGAAGGGGTGGCACTTATGTTCAACAACCTAGGTAAAGGAACAATTATTTCAAGGCAGTTCTACTACGCTGGATAGTGCAGCAAAGTGAACACTCATTACAAGAGATGGTGGAGCAAAGTAGTAGCTTCATTGAAGTGTGATTAATTCAAAAATATATAGGTTACTGCTGCCACTTTTGCAGCTGCTTTTTTCCTCCTCCTCACTCTCACACAGACTGTCATTTCCCTAATTACTAGTCTTACTTCGTCACCGTCCCCATCCCTGTCCTGACACTGATATAATGTTGTTTGCTTCCATTTTTTCATTTCTACAAGATATTCTGCATCTGCATATATAGACAGTTTCTCTGTTTGTATTAATCTGAGTGAGAGTGAATGTGTTTTCAGAATAAGTGTAGTGTTAAGTTAACACATAAACTTAGAATATTAAATGTGTTATCCTGTGAGTATTTGTGATTTCTACTACGTTCGGCTTTTATGTGTTTAAATATTGTATGTCTATTCTATTAGAATTATAGCTTCTCCAGTGAAGCAGATCTACACTAGACCAAAGAAAGGCAAATGCCCCTTCTCCAAATTTAAAAAAAATTATGTTTTTACCCATAAAAATTTGGAAAATAATTTCAAATTGTCTCCTCTTTTTGCTTTTTTCAACTAAAGCTCTTCATTTCCGCTTGTATATATTACTTTGAAGAGGAGACTATTGTAGGGGTTGAAAATCTAAAATGGTATCTAGAAAACTAAGAGAGAAACTCTCAAATCTTTCTTCCTAGACATAAAAATCCAAATCTACACTATAGAAGTGTTTTTAAAACTCATTGGAGGGACATTGAAAATCACTAGAGAGAAGCTCTCCGGCATTTGGAAGTTTACTGCATGGTAGTATAGATTCCAGTTTGTGAGATTCATCAAAAGTTTTATTTTTAATAATTTGAATCATTCATTTTATAAAAACTTTCATCTATATCATTAAAAAAAATTAATTATAAATTATTCAATTGAACAAATTTATCACAAATCATAGTACCAATAATATGAGAGAACAAATTGTGATTACTAATAATATGAGAGTCCACGGTTCAAAAAAAAATAATAATATGAGAGGCCCGATCAAAAAATTAATAATATGAGTCCTACAAAACCGTGCTCTCATATTATTGCCTTAAGGAAAATGGTTGAGGCCTCGAATCTGAGGCCTCGAATTTGCCTCGAATCCCAATTTTTTTTTTTTTTTTTTTCTTTCTTCTTCTTCGCAGAACCAGAGGGGAGGGGAAGAAGAGAGAGAGGAAGGGGAGGGAAGGGGTCCGGATTTGCCGTCGCAGCTCGTCGAGCTCGCCAGCCGTCCGATCGTCGCCCGATCCAGCTCATCGCAGCAGCTGCACCGCCGTCGCCTCCGCCTCCGGCCCGCCTCTGCCTCCTCCTCATCTTCTCCCGGTGATTATGGCCCCCTCCAGTCCGGCCCACCGGCGGCTCTCTCTTCTTCCCCTCCCCTCCCCCTTCTTCCCCTCCCCTCCCCTTCTCTCCCTTCTTCCCCTCCCCTCCCCTCCGGTTCATTCGAGCCAAATTTGAGGCCTCGAATTCGAGGCCTCTATCACGACTCATTGCCTTAATTAATGATGCAATAAAATAAATAAATAAATCAGCGTGCAATACAAAACAAAACGCAATACAAAAAACAACTTATTCACCCAAAAACACAGAAAAAGCTTACAACCGTCTCGCTTTTATGCCTGGTAATTTGATGCAAGCTACCGTTCCTAGTTACACCTGGACAGATTGGTTACTTATTAATTTGGTCCTTTTAATTTTAATTAGTTTAATTTTTATTTTAAATTTATAAGTTTATCTTAATTTATTTTATTGATTATAATTTTTTAATTTTTTTAATGAAAAATTCACTCATAAATCACATGTAACTAATTTTTTATAAACAAAATTGTAAGTTCTTAAACTTAGCAAGTTATCTTCAACAAATTTGGTAACTATTTTCTTTCAAAAATTCTAATTAATATTATTAATTGGATCAAATCGATACAACATCTAAGATTAATGGTCAAAATTAAAATAACTTAAATGACAAATTTCAAAATAACATAAAGGACAAAATATAAGAACTATCGATATAATTTATTCAAAAATAAATAAAGAGCAAAAATAAAAAATAGAGCCAGAACAATATTATCGTTAAAAGAAACCAAATTTAATATGGTTTGACCAAATTTTAATAGGGTAGATATAGTGAGAGTTAAAACAGACTAAACCCCTATAATTGAAAGGGTATTTTCGTTATTAAAGTTTAAATTTAAAAAAAAAAAATTAAGCTTCATTTAGTAATGGATTTTTTGGTTAAATTAGTCACAAAAAGATAAAATATATTAAATAATTAATAAGACAAAATGTCACATCTAAATCATATCATTTTATTTTTTTTCTCATAAAAGTTAAAAAAAATTAGCCTAAATGAACTTTTTAGCCTAAAGTAAAATAATCAAAAAGTCAAAAAGTCAATTAAAAAAGTTAATTGCCAAATGACAACTAATATATAAAATGAGTTAATGTTGTGATTTTTAATTCAAGAGGATAAATTAATATAAAACAATATTGAGGAATAGTGATCCATTTAGTTCTAAAGATTTTCTTATAAATCAATTAGTCTCATTAATTTTGAAAATATATATTTAATATATTATTTAAAAATTAGGCTTACCGTTATACATTTATTTCTATTATGTTTCCTTCTCTTTTTTTTTTTTTCTTTTGTGCTAGAAAACTAGGGTACACAATGTATGGAAATCAAATTTGAGATGAATTTTTATACGAGAATCTTTTTTATTTGCAAAATATTTCAAAAGGAATACAGAAATAACTTGAAATATGGGATTCTTCAAACATTCTAAAAGGATGTGGGATTCTTCAAATATTTCAAAAGGAGTACAAAAACTCCTTAGCAAGTTTTGGGCAAATATATAATTTCAAACTGTAATACTCCAATGTAACACTCAAACGTAACACTCTAAAAAAAATTCTTAGTGCATTTTTTTTAAACGTAACACTCTAATATAACACTCCAAAAAAATTCCTTAGTGTAGCACTCTAATGTAATACGCAAAAAAACTCATTAGTGTATTTTTCTCAAACATAACTTTCCAATGTAACACTAAAAAAAACTTTTTAGTATAACACTCTAATGTAACACACAAAAATATATGGGATTCTTCAAATCATTTCAAAAGGATGTGAGATTTTTCAAACTATTCAAAAAGAAGTGCAAAAATTCCTTAGTAAGTTTTGGGCAAGTATATAATTTCTAATGTAACACTTCAAAAAAAGGATGTGGGATTATTCAAATCATTCCAAAAGGAGTACAAAAATTCCTTAGTAAGTTTTGGACAAATATATAATTTTGAACTGTGTGTTACATTTGGGAAAAAAAAAGTACACTAAGAAGTTTTTTTAATGTTTTTGTGTGTTACATTGGAGTATGTTTCATTAAAATGTTATGTTTGGGATTACATTGATGGGAGTGTTACATTTAGGAAATGAACTTTTTTGTGTATTACATTGAAGTGTTACGTTTGAAAAAAATATAATAAAACGTTTTTTTTGGTATTACGTTGTTACGTTTAGAAAAAGTACACTAAAGATTTTTTTTAGTGTGTTGCATTGGAGTGTTATGTTATTGGAGTGTTACATTAAAGTGTTACGTTTTTATTTGTAATGTGGAATTTGTTCCAAAATGAGAAAAAATCTAAAACTTCTATAATGAGGATTGCTCAAATGTATAATCTTACATTTAAAGAAATATAACTTTACTCCTAAAAAATTAAATCCAAACATGTAAGTGACTATTTTTTTTATATAATCTTCATTTTAATGAGATTTTTGAATTCATAAAAAAAAAAAAAAAAACCCCTTAATAACTCACAAAAATATATTTTGAGATTTATTAGTGTTCATCCTAAAATATAATCTACCATGTAAATAATGACAAAACCATATGAATGAGACATCCTTATTAGTGGAACAAAAATCACTCTGACATTCACGCGATGTATTCATTCGTCACATGAACTTCGGTAAACTAAATTGATCGTCATCTATTTTACTCCACGTGTCATTTTAATTTTTATAATTTTTATTTTTTATCAATTTAATTCAATTGATAATGCCTATTTGAATTTTTGAACTGAGTTGGTTGATATTAATTCACTGAGTTAAACAATTTTATGATTTTGCCTATAAAAACATAATACATGCGGTTTATGTGCACATTTTCTATATATATATAAAACACTGACAATTATAATTAATTAAACTAAATTAAGATAAAATCATAAATTCAAAATTAAAATCAAACTAATTAAAATTATAAAAACTAAAGGGTCAGGCTTCTCTCTAGTCTGATTGTTGGGCCATTGGAAGCTTCCAATGGGTCCTGTTTCGATGATCCGAACCATTAATGTGTAGAGTTTGTCGAGTATTTTATCCTTGAAAAAAATTATGTTGATCCGATATCGATAACTACTTGATCGGATAAGATTTCTGTCAACGGTAAGTATAATTTTTAAAATAAATTATTTACAAAAATCTGATCCGATCAAGTATATATCAATATCTGATCAACGTGATTTTTTACAAAGATAAAGTACTCAACGAGTTCTACACATTGAACTGTTTGAATGATCGAAATAGAATCCGTGATGGCCCCATCAGGCCTAACAGTACCGTCCAGTCCACTTTGTGGACGGGAGACAAGCCTGACCCATAACTAAAATAACACAAGCACTAAAATATAGGAATTACTTTGTGCTATAAAATAAAACAATGGTGAAACACCAATAAATCCCAAAATATGATCTTGTAAACTTTTTAGTCATTCTTTTTTTTTTTCTTATGAACCTAAAAGTCCCATTAAAGTAGAAATTACACAAAAGATAGTCACTTACATATTTGAGTTTAATTTTTTAGGGATAAAAGTGGGTTTCTCTAAATGTAAAATTACATATTCGGGCAATCCGTACTATAGAAGTTTTGGATTATCCCTCCTTCTGGAACAAATCTAACATTTCGAACAAAAATGTAACACTCTAATGTAACACTCCAATGTAAGACACTAAAAACTTATTGGTGTACTTTTTCCAAACGTAACAATGTAAGACTAAAAAAAAACCCTTAATGTACTTTTTCCAAACGTAACCCTCTAATGCACCACCCCAAAAAAATAAAAAAACAAATAAAAAAAAAACTTCCTTAGTGTACTTTTTCCAAACATAACACTCAAATCAATGTAATCTCAAACGTAACACTCTAGTGTAATACACTCCAATGTAACACACATAAAAACTCTAAAATTCCTTAGTGTACTTTTTTTTCAAACGTAATACTCACAGTTTGAAATTATACATTTATCCAAAACTCACTAAGAAATTTTTGTACTCCTTTTGAAATGGTTTAAATAATCTCTCATCCTTTTGAAATGATTTAAAGAATCTCACATCCTTTTTTGGAGTGTTACATTGGAGTGTTACATTTGAGAAACATACACTAAAGAGTTTTTTTAGAGTATTACGTTTGAGAAAAGTACATTAAGAAGTTGTTTTAGAGTATTACATTTGCGAAAAGTACACTAAAGAGTTTTAATGTGTGTTACATTAGAGTGTTACACTAAAGAATTTTTTTAGAGTATTATACTGAAGTGTTACATTTGATAAAAGTATACTAAACAATTTTTTTAGAGTGCTATATTGGAGTGTTATGTTTAGAAAAAGTACACTAAAAAGTTTTTTTAAGTGTTACATTAGAGTGTTACACAAAGGAGTTTTTTTTTAGTGTTATATTGGAGTGTATGTTTGGAAAAAATACACAAATTTTTTTTTTTTGAAGCGTTATATTGGAGTGTTACGTTTGAGTCTGGATCCTCTGCCGCCTCTCTCTGTGGCGGTCCCTGCGGCACCCCCAAAACGACGTCGTTTTGAGGGGGAAATTTCAAAAAAAAAAAAAGCACAAAATCAAAGAGAAAGAGAGGAAGAAGTTGGCCATCTGTGTCATGACTTACCAAGAACACAAGAATAATTTGAACAATCCAAAATAGCCATGGTCATCATCCAAAATGGCCATTTTTCCCAAGAACACAAACAATAATTTCATAATCATCATCAACAACAATAACTAAAAAAATAAAAAATTGCAGACCCATCTGTGAGAATCAGAGAGAAAGAGGGGAAGAGGATGGCCATGGTCATCCAAAGAATAATTTTCCAAGAACACACAAAGAATACAAAAAATAAACCCAGAAAAATTTCCCAAGAACACAAGCTTTGCATTTCAAATTCTGATTCATAATCATCATCAACAACAATAACTATAAAAAAAAAAAATGCAGACCCAAAAAAAGAAAAGAAAAACAAAATAGAGAAAGAGAGAGAGAGAGAGAGAGAAAAGACACAAAGAATACAAAAAATAAACCCAAGAACTGATATAAATGAGATCTACGAACCCAATCAACATATATGAGATTCACTAAAACTGATATAAACCCAAGAACACTGATATAATTTCATCATTATCATCATCAACAACAATAACTAAAAATAAAAAATAAAAGAGTAGAGAAAGAGAGAGACTCAGATCTGGAGAATAGAGAGAGAGAGAGAGAGAGAGAGAGAGAGAGAGAGAGAGAGAGAGAGAGACGAGCGAGATTCGCAATCGGCAGTGACGGAAAGAGAAGAGAAGAGTTTGACGGTTTGATGGCAAAGGAGTCACCGGGGAGTTCGCCGGCGAGAGAAAAAGAACTCTCTTCCTCTATGCTTTCTATGTTTTTCTTCTCCTTCTCCTCTCTCTTCCTCAGCTTTCCTCTCTTTCTCTTTGATTCTGTGCTTTCGTTTTCTTTTTTTTTTTTTGTGAAATTTTCTCCCAAAACGACGTCGTTTTGGGGGTGCCGCAAGGACTGCCGCAGAGAAGGGCGGCAGAGGATCCAGACTCTGTTACGTTTGAGTATTACATTGAAGTGTTACAGTTTGAAATTATACATTTGTCCAAAACTTACTAAGGTGTTTTTGTGCTCTTTTTGAAATGTTTGAAAAATCCCACATCCTTTTGGAATGTTTGAAGAATTTCATATTTCAAGCCATTTTTATACTCCTTTTGAAATATTTTCTAGATAAAAAAGATTCTCATATAAAAATTCTATCCCGAATTTGATTCTCATAGATTTGTATCTTAACATTCCAGCACAAAAAAAAAAAAAAAAAAAAAAAAAAAAAAAAAAAAGAAACATAATAGAAATAAGGGTATAATCATAAATTTAATTTTTAAATAATATATTAAATCTACATTTCTAAATCAATAAGACTAAATAAATCATCATTCCTCAAAATAAAATTTATAGATAAAATTTCCATAAACCACCAATTCTTATCCATTGTCGACTACTTTCATTTCAATGCACTATTCATTACAGCACCAAAGCTTCGTTTGGGAAGTGGGTTGGCTTTTTGGCTTTTTTGGCTATTTTAGCTTGAGCTAAAAAACTTGGTTTGGGAAGGGCTTTTTGGCTTTTTTGACTTTTTTTGTGAGAGAAGAGTGTAATGATTATGAGTTAGATGTGATGTTTTATTTGTTATTTCTAAAATAGCCTGTTTTGTCTTTTGTGACTAAAATAGCCACAAACCATCTTCCCAAACCTAGCCAAGTCTATACTTCCAAATAAAGGTATATTTTTCAACGTTTCACACTTAAAATATTAAGGGCATGTTTGATTAGGTGGATTAGAGCATGAGATTGAGATTATTAATCCGTGAGTCCAATTATCCTATATTTGTTTTAACATTTTGGTTTAGGATTATTAGTCCAACGGATAATTAATCCAACAAATTTGTAGGATTATTAGTAATGGGGTAGGGGTGAGATTATTAATCCAATTGGATAGTGAATACCACACTAATTTAATAGGATTATTAATACTTCACTATTAATCTTTTGAATCAAACATGACCTAAATGTATTATCACGTGAGTGTTTGTGATTTTTCTACTTTTGATTTATATGTTCCTAACCTTTTTGTTACAATAAACCATGATTTTACTTTCTCTATCTATTTTATATTAGAATTATAGCTTCTCTAGTGATTAGTGGCAAATCTACACTTGACCCAGAAGAGGCAGATGCTCCTCAAATTTAAAAAAAAAAACAAATTTATTTTTATCCATAAAAATTTAGAAAAGAAATTCAAATTGCCTCTTTTTTTTTTTCTTTTTTTTTTCCCAATTAAACCCCTTCTTTTCTTCCTTAAATATTTATATTGCTTTGAAGTCGGGACTATAGTAAATGTTGAAAATCTAGAACTTTATGCATGAAATTGAAAGAGAAACTCTCAAACCCTTATTTATAGTCATAAAAATTCAGATCTATACTATGAAAATATTTTTAAAACTCACCAAAAATTCATTGGAGGCATTGAAAATTGCTAGAGAGCGAAGCTCTCTATTGGATCGACTAGTATATGGAAGTTTACAGGTATATATCCATAGATTTAGTATGGTAGTATAGATTTGGGTCTACCAGACTCATAATGGATTCTATTTTAATAATTTAAACTATTTATTTTGACCAAATTTTTGTATATATCATTTAAAAAAATATTAATTTAGTTATTTAATTATAACTTATTCAATTTATCACATTTGTTGTAAATCATGATACCAATAATAGCACAAATTGTGGTACTAATAAAATGAGTCCTATAAAACTGTGCTCTCCCATAGTATTGCCACAATAAACAAATAAATAAGTGTGCAATACAAAACAGAACAACACAGAAAAAGCTTCCAACAGTCTCACTTTTTATGCCTGTACACTACAAGAAAACTGGGCTTAAGAGACGAAACTTTTTGCGACGGTACATTTGCCATCGCAAAAAATGACTTTTTTGCGACAACACAACTTACCGTCGCAAAAAATATGACTTTTTGAGATGGCACAACTTGCTGTCGCAAAAAAAAAAAAAAAAAAAAAAAATAGAGTATTTGCGACGGTTGAGATTGCTGTCGCAAAAAAAAAAATAGTTTTTGCGACGGTACAGCTGCAGTCGCAAAAAAAAAAAATGTTTTTTGCGACTGTAATAAGTACCGTTGCAAAATATATATATATATATATATTGTGGCTTTGAGACGACTTCATATATATATAGTCACAAAATGGTTTAAATAAATGCAACGGTATTTTTCTATCACAAAAAAAAATTTAAAAAAAAAAACGACGTCGTCTTACTCTTTTGAACATTTCTCTTTTCACTCATTTTTTCATCTTCCTTTCTCTCTATCTCTGTCTCTCTTCTCTTTCTCTCTCTTACTCATCACTCTTCTCTGTCTGTCTGTCTCTCATTTTCACTATGTGTCTCTGTCTCTTTTCTCTTTCTTTCTCTCTCTCATCACTCTTCTCTGTCTGTCTATCTCTCTCTCTCTTTCTCTCTCTGTCTCTGTCTCTCTTCTTTTTCTCTCTCTCACTCATTACTCTTCTCTGCCTGTCTGTCTCTCTCTTTTTCTCTATGTCTCTCGTCCATCTCTCTTCTCTCTATCTCTTCAATCTATCTTCTCTCTCTGTCTCTCTTCTTTCTCTCTTTTTTTTTTCTCTCTCACTCTCTCCATCATCTCTTTCTGTCTCTTTCTCGTTTATCTCTTTTTGCGCTTTTTTTTCCTCTGTCTCTCTCTCTGTCTATATCTTTTCACCTATTTTTTCCATCTTCCCGCTTCTCTTCTTTCTCTTCCTTTCTCTCACTACATACCTCTCTCTTCTCCTCTCTCTCTCTGTGTCTCTCATTCATCTATCTCTGCTCTCAATATAGCTTTTCTCTCTTTGCCATCTTCGCTTATCTCTCTTCTCCTCTACTCTCCCAAACCATCTACTCTTCTCTATCTCTCTACCTCTCTCGCTCATCTTTCGCTCATCTCCCTTCTCTCTGTCTCTCGCGTTCATCTCTTTTCTCTCTATGTCTCTCTCGCTCATCTTTCTTCTTTCCATATCTCTCTCTCTCTCTCTTTCTTTCTCGTTCATCTCTCTTCTCTTTCTGTCTCTTTTTCTGTCTTTCACTCTCTATCTCTTTCTCTTTTTGTCTCTCTTTCTTTCTCTCTCTCTCTTCTCTTTCTCTTTCTCTTTCTCTCCCCCACTGTGTTCGCGTTGCTCACTCTCTCCTTTCCGTCTTCTCTATTTACTGAGCTCCCTCTCGATTTATTGATCCACTACAAGAAAATACACTTTTAGCGACCACTTTGTCTCTCTCTCGCTCACCTCTCTCTCTCTCTCTCTCTCTCTCTCTCCTCTATTTGTCTCTCACTCATCTCTCTTTCTCTCACCACCCATCTCCTCTACGACCTTCACCACTATTGCAAACGTCATTTCACTACCACCACTACTACCACAGTCACCACTTCACCTCTACGACTACCATTACTACTACCATCGCCACCACTCCACTACCACCACTACCACTATCACTATTGCAACTACTACTACTACTACGATTACCTCTCATTCACCCATGCCACTCCATCTACTCAACCACTACCACAACTTCACCACTAATCTCCTTCGCCATCACCGCCACCACCACCACCACCACCACCATTATCTCTTATCCACCACCTTCACCACTACTGTCGCTCCCTCTCCTCTACCACAAAATATTACCCCTACTTCTACCAAATAAAAAAAAATAATATTTTTTTTTTCATTAAAATAAAAATAAAACAAATAAATTTTCAATCTTAATAACTAAAAAAAATGATTTTTTTTAAAAAAAAAAATTCATGAACTACAAAAAAAATTATTTTAACAAAACATAAATTTTTTTGGCAACAGCAACCCATGTCGCAAAAAAAAAAAAAAAAAAAAAAAAAAAAGGTTAAACCACGTTATTTAAATTTGTTGTTTAAATTTCATTTGTGACCGAATTTTTTTTTTTTATTCCCGCTTTGTTTCCCCCTCCGTTTTTTTTTTCCATTCCCTTTTTTTTTTTTTCATTCCCCCCCCAAACAAAAAATCCCCAATCTCAAACCCCTCCGCCCAAAACCAAAAATCCCTAATCTCTTCTTATCCTCTCTCTCGATCGATCGACGGCGACTCCATTGTCATTGCCAAGTCATTCTCTCACATGCTTAACTTGGCTAACCTCGCTGAGGAGGTTCAGATTGCTTGTCGTCGACGAATCAAGTTGAAAAAGGGGGATTTTGCTGATGAGAACCCGGCAATGACTGGATCAGACATTGAAGAAACTCTCAAGAGACTTGTGGGGGAACTGAAGAAATCTCCTGAAGAAGTTTTTGATGCTCTGAAAAATCAAATTGTCGATCTGGTCTTCACTGCTCACCCTACTCAATCTGTCTGCAGATCTTTGCTTCAAAAGCATGGAAGGTTTGTCACTAAATAGTTTGTAATCTTTCATTTGTGTTGTCAACGTGTTATAATCTTTGATGCTATGAATTGTTTTTTATTTGCTTTGATCAATCCCTTATTTTTTTCGTTCAGGATTCGTAATTGTTTAACCCAATTATACGCCAAAGATATCACTCCTAATGATAAGCAAGAACTTGATGAGGCTCTACAAAGGGAGGTAAGTTTGACTGCATAATGCATTAGCTTATATATACCATCATGCTTTGGCATTTTTCCCAATACGTGACAAAGATGATGAAGAATTCCTTAAATCTCACAGATTTCTTTATTTTTAATCATGCACCCAAATTTTATACTGTTACTTCTTGGTAGAAGTAATGTTTTATAATGCATGTCACTCTCTAACATGGCTGATAAATATGGAGATTTATTTATTTATACATGGAGAGAGAGATTGAGGGAGAAAAAAAAAATATGCTCGCTTACCTCTGTGTGTGTCTTTTTTTTTGGGTGTGTGGAAGTGATATGACAATCAAATTAGGGATTAGGTGAGTCCACAACCATGAGAACTAGACTCTTCAGTCCAAATTAATGAGTTTGCTTCGCAGTTGGTAGTATATTGAGACAAAATGATAGAAAAATTTGAATAAGGAAAATTTCGTCCCATAAAATTAATTACAAGTACATGGAATTAAATTTTGATTCAACCCGAGCTCGCGTTCTACAGACATATAAAATGTTGCATTATTATTATTATTTTTATTGCTTTCATAATAATCATGTTTGCATTTTTTATTTCAAATTTTGTAATGTTTGATTAAGAGAGGGTTTTACAAGACAACAACCATCTGGATTAAGGTCTACCAGATTTGCAATTTTTTTATTCTAAACAAAAGGGGTAAAAAATGTGTTGTTTGGTATACTCTTTTTGAATCAAATCATATGGGCAAGGAACCAAGGCAGATACAAAATTATTCTAAAGAATCATCATTTTGGGTATTTTTGATTGTGACTTGAGAGACGACCCAAGTAGGATTTGGTTGTGACTTGACATTTTCTACATTATCTTGGTATTTGGTTGTGATTGGATTTTGAATTTATTTTGAATGTGTTTGTGTGGTATAAATTGAATTGATGAAGTGTAAGGTTTATATATAAAATAAATTTGAGTTATTAATTTTTTAGGTAAATTTTGAATTTCTAGTATTGTTGATTTGAGATATGCATAAATTTGGAATTCATGATCAATAAAATTTGTATTATTGAAAATTTAATGTCTGCACAAATTTAATGACTGTCTATGAATGGTATGTTAATTGATCAACATTTTTAAAGAAATTAATTCTTTTATAAAATAATATATAGTTGTGTATTCAATCAAATTATTCATTTATTTGAGGATATAGAACCTTTGTTGTTAATTGGACATGTTTTCACTATGGTATTTTTGGAAGATGAGATTATTACTCGGTGCTGAGATGTTTTGGAAACTTTCAGATTACCAAAGAAAGATAACATATGAAACTTATGATTGGCAAGTGGGGATGTAGCTTCAAATGTATGCGCTCGCTTTGCATGCTCCAAAATTTTACTTTTATTTTTTTGTAGTTTTGTTTCTGGCTTTTACTGGTTCACCAAATTAAACACATCTTATGCTGAGAGTTGGGAGATCGTCACTTTGTTTCTCGTCCTCAACGAAGCTTTCAGTTCCAGAATTAAACTATTTGATTTTTGCTGAAACGTAATCCTTCCATCCATCTCATTGCACATTAAATTCATTTTTCCATTCAACTTTGTTTAGCTTGGAAAATAAAAAACAAGTATTTTTTGAGAGGTGACTATTGTTTAATTTTACTTTTTTGAATTTTGCAAGTGAAATTCAAAATTTCTTTTATATTGGATTTTGGGCAATGTAAATGATGAAGTTTAATCCCCCCAAAAAAAAAAAAAAAAATCTCACATCAAAAGTAGTACACAATCTTATCATAACAACCGAATGGAAAGAAGTTTGGTTTGATGAAGATGTAATAAACAAAACAATTGACAGTCTGTTATGACAAATAGAATCGTTAGTATTTATTATGGTTTATGTCAAATTTCTGGATATAGAACCTTTATGTCAAATAGAGAATATTTATTTATTTCCCAACTTCATCCAAAAAATTGAATTTTGATTTTTTTTTTCTGATTTTTTAGATAACCAAATAAAAGTTTTAAATTTTTTAAAAAATTGAAGTCAGAATTTAAGAATCAAACAGGGTGATTAGTTTTTGTTACAGTATTAAAATTTATAATATATATATATATATTTTTTTTTTTGTATTTGATGCTATAGTAGTTAAATTTTTATTTTTGTATTTGATTGAGATGTTTAATTATCCATGTGGGATTTGATGATTAACAAAAAAAATGTTGTATTTGATGCTATAGTAGTTAAATTTTTATGTTTTTTTTTTTTTTTTGTAATTAACATTAACACATAATTATATTGTCATTAATTATTTTTATTTTTATTTTTCAGATATTTCCCATGTAGGAGTGTGCTTCTTGTGGAATGCATGCCTGTAGAGAATGTGGCTAACTTTTGTTTTTGTTATCTACGAAGAATGATGAGAAAAACATTTAATTTTGGTTTATGTTATTTTGAATTATGAACAAAATCATGTATTTAAACATTAAATATGTATTATGGAACATTATATAGTGGGATAATTTTGTTGATGTGTAATTATGAATGGAAGAATATTTTATTATGAAGAAATTGTTATTTTTATATAGGAATTTTTATATTATTATGCAATTATTATGGAGAAATTTTAATATTTTTAATAATTTTATCAGAGGATGTTTTTTTCTTTTTTGTGATGACACTACACCATCTCAAAAAACATAAAATTTTAATATTTTTATTGATTTTGTTACAGGTTTTACTTTTTGCGACGGCACTAAACTGTGGCAAAAAATAGAAATTTTATTATTTTTTTAATACTTTTTGCGACGGCAGTACACTGTCGCAAAAAATAGAAATTTTCATATTTTTAATACTTTTTGCGACGGCACCACACCGTCGCAAAAACAGTGTTCTTGTCGTTGCAAAAAAAAAAAAAGACTATTAGCGACGGCATCTTTTGCCGTCTCAAATAACATTTTTAGCGACGATAAAATAGTGCCGTCACAAAAAGTCAAGAAATTTCAAACATTATCAGCGACTGCAAAGTGCCGTCACAAAAGGCAAAAATGCCGTCGCAAAACATTAGCGACGGCACTGTGCCATCGCAAAAACTCTTTTGCAACCCCCCAAGTTGCGACCCACCTCTTGCCGTCGCAAAAAGTCATTTGCCGTCACAAAAAGTTTTTTGCGACGGCATTTTGCCGTCGCAAAAAGATGAAATTTTAGTAGTGGTAATTTGAGAGAAATTATTCATTGGCTAGGAACAAATTTAGGTGGTGTCCTAACCTAAATATTATTGGTTGAAATAGTAAATCTCACTACTTATTTGTCTCCTCTAAGGAGACAATTAGACACTTGTCTAAACATGAATAGTGTGGAGTAATACTCCTGAGGCAATGAATAATTTCTCGTAATTTGATGCAAGCTACCGTTCTACACCTGGCCGGATTGGTTACTTATTAATTTGGTCTACATAATTTTGATTAATTTAATTTTTATTTTAATTTAGTCAAATTAATTTTAACAAATTGTATTTTGTGTATTTTTTTTTCAAAGTACAATTTACATATGAGTTATCAAATGTTGTTTTTTTTTTATTTATTTAAATGGAATAGTATTGATTTTAATGGATTAAAATTGAATTTAACAGTGTTATTTTTTTAGATAATATATATATATATATATTTAGACGGGATAGTTGGGTCGGACTGATGGGATGGTCGAACTGTATTTACCCATGCGGGTTTGTGTGCGCCAGGTTTATGGGCGGGCTCGGGTTTCAAATATTTATCCAAAGTCCTAAATCATCTTCTATGAAATGGAACAGGCTGGGTAGTCAAGTGAACTAAGACGAGTTGGACGGATTAAATAATATTGATTTTTTTTATCCGAAGGCGATTTGATGACCCTACTCACCGTTATGAATCTCATCCATCTTTCTTTTTTTCAATCTCATTCATTCTAATTAATTTTCAAGACTTTTCATCTCTTTCTTTTTTTTCAATCTCATTCATTTTATTAATTTTCAAGACAGCTTACATAACCCTTAATTTTCAAGACAGAGCTGTTACATAACCCTAATAAATGAAACTACCGAACGCCCATTAGAATTAACGTATGCTATGCCTGGCCTATCACTTGAAAACTATTCAATTACTTTCAAACATCATGTGCTTAAGCTGTGAATAGAATTTTACCCTACAACACAAAAATGTAAAATGTCATGCCTTATTTATTCAATTTTTTATAATAATATTGTAGTACATCATATAATATTTCTTGATCTATTTGGTAACACTTATAAGTTTACTTGTTTTTCATGTTTTTTAAAAAGTTACTAATAGTTTTTTGTTACAATTTTGAATTATAATTTATGGATTAGGATCCCCTTCAGTCCAAATTTTAAATTGGAGGGTGCTGTTTGGGTCCGTGGGGCCTGTGATGATCTGAACTGTTCAATTTCATCCACAAGAAAAATTAGGTCGATCTGATAACTATAACTTTTTTTAATTTATTACATTTGTCACTAAAAAAAAATGTATGGTTTATTTTTAAAAACACAATTGTTGTCTATTTTTTTAGTGAAAATTTGAACAAATTACATTTATCAGATCGACCTACTTTTTTGTAGATAAAATACACGAAAATTTCAACAAAATGAACGGTTCGAATTATCGAAATAGGCCCTGTGGTGGGCCTTATGGGCCCAAACAGTGCCCTTTAGTCGAAAATCTGGGCTAGGGGGGATCTTCCTCCATAATTTATTGGGTTAATTATATTTTGGGCACTTGATCCATAAATTCAAATTTAAATTTTTGTTGCCTAACTGTTCAGGCATTGGAATATCATGTCCTTCCCTCTTTGTATAAGGTTCCAAACCTATCTTAAGAACAACAATGTTAGGTGGCTCGAATTTTGTTGGCTCGAATGGCTTGAATGTCTCAAATGTCTTAAAACAATGTCGTTTTGGGTGTAAAACGACATCATTTTAATACATTTGAGCCATTCGAGCCACACAAATTCGGGCCACCAAACATTTTCCTAATAAGAAAGGGGCAAGCCAAAACCTACTCCTAACAAGTGGCTAGTTTTTCATTAGCCGATAATGACAAACTCTCACAAAATGACCAAACTACCCTTATATATATGATTCATGCTACCCTTATATATTTATGATTCACGTGTGTCTTCTCTCATATAATCAAACCCCTCTCTCTCCTCCAACGTCTTATTTGTTGGTGGTCATTTTTTCACCACTCTCTCTCCCTCTCTCTACTTTGCTTTCCTCTCTTTAGACACTTCGGTAGGTCACCATTCGGAATTCTTGTGAAACTAGGGTTCGGGTGTGTCTATCAACCATGGCATCGACATTATTCCCAGATCTGGCGACGGAGATCGCGATTTCAGTGTGTGCAATGATCAGAATCCATAGATTCATCGACATTGCTCCTCTTTTTCACTACTCTCCTCCTCTGCTAATTCGAGATTTGAGTCAAATTCAATAGATCCTTCACCGGTGTCGAAGGCAAAAAAACCATCCGTTGCTGTAACCATCGCCCAATGCGAAGTGACCAAATCTGGTCAATGGTAGATCTGCAGTTTGTTAGGATCAAGGCACACCTGAAATCAATCACACACAGAAAAGGTACAAGGTATTTACGTGGTTCGGCAATTGCCTATGTCCATGGAGAGATATCCACTATAGAATTTTTCTCAAAGGGAGTTTACAACACTCACACCTCACGCTCTCTCTCTATGGCACTCTCACCTCACAGATACATACACTCTGTGTTTTCTTCTTTTTTGATGTTTCTTCTTTTTCTCTTAGCCACTATTTATATATAAAAGAGAGGGAATAAAGTCAAGTGAAGGGAGTTATTGGATTGACTTCGCCTGTCATCTCCCTCCTACTTCTTGACTTGGAGACCCAACTTCTTGACTTGGAGACCCAACCTCCAACCTCCAACTACTCCATGTGGGTTGGAGTTAACAATTCTCCCCCTCCACGCCCATATGGATAATTCATTTCTTACTTGAAGTCCATCCCGGTCAAATTCTTGCAAACTTCCAGTTTGTCTCTGGTGACAACCTTGGTCATCATGTCAAAAGGATTATTGTCCGTGTGAATCTTCACTAGCTTCATCAGCTGCTTTTCCATCACTTCTCGTATCCAATGATACCGGACATCAATGTGCTTTGTACAGGAATGGTACATAGAATTCTTGCTCAGATCAATTGCACTCTGATTATCACAATGTACATTGTACTCTTCCTGCTATAGACCAAATTCTTGGAGAAACCGCTTTAACCACAACATTTCCTTTCCAGCATCTGCGACAACAATGTACTCTGCCTCTGTTGTAGATAAAGCAACACACTTTTGTAGTTTGGACTACCATGAAACAACTTCCGTTGCAAAGGTGAATAAAAATCTTGATGTAGACTTTCTACCATCAAGATCACCTGCCATATCGGCATCTATAAAACTCTCCAAAATTGGTTCAGCTCCCCTGAAACATAGACACATCTTTGAAGTTCCCTTCAAGTACTGAAGAATCCATTTGATTGCTTCCTAATGCTCCTTTCCTGGATTGGCGAGGAATCTGCTCACAACGCCAACTGTGTGAGTTATATCTAGCCGGGTACGCACCATTCCATACATCAAACTCCCTACTGGAAAAGAATAAGGGATTGCCTCCATTTTTTCCTTTCAAAGCTGGTCGTGGGACACGAACGCTTTCTCACCTTGAAATAGTTGGCCAGTGGTGTGCTGACTGGCTTGGCATCTTTCATGTTGAACCTTTCAATCACCCGTTTAACATATTTCTCCTGTGATAGCCATATCTTCTTGGCTTTCTTGTCACGAACAATCTTCATGCCCCAAATCTGCTATGCTGGGCCTAAATTCTTCATATCAAAGTACTGCGACAAGTCTTTTTTCAACTTGTTGATCATAGCAATATCCTGTTCGATGATCAGTATATCATCGACATACAACAGTAGGATGATGAAGTTTCCATCCTAAAACCATCAGAAATATACACACTGGCCTGCTACCATTCTTGTGTACTCGTGATCTACCATGAATGAAGGCGCCTGTTTTAGGCCATAGAGACTTTTCTTCAGTTTGCAGACTAGATTCTCTTTCTCTTTAACTTTAAATCCTTCTGGTTGCTCCATGTAGATTTCTTCCTCCAAATTACCATGGAGAAAGGCAATTTTGACATCCATCTGTTCTACCTCCAGATTCAAGTGAGCTGCTAATTCTAGGGCTACTCGAATGGAAGTCATCTTCATAACTGGGGAGAAGATCTCATCAAAGTCAATTCCCTTCTTCTACCCAAAACCTTTGACCACCAAGCAAGCTTTATGCTGCAATATGTTACCATTGTCATCTTTCTTCAATTTGTACACATTTGTTTTTCAATGCCTTTCTGCCCTTTGGAAGTGAAACAAGCTCATAAGTGGGGTTCTTCTGCAAAGAACTCATCTCCTTCTTCATGCCTTGCATCCAGCAATCATTCTCTGTATGACTCTTTGCTTCCGAAAAACTCTCAGGCTCCCCATCATCAGTAATCATAATATACTAAGAAGCGGGATATTTGGTTGATGGCACGACAGCTCTTCTAGATCTCTGCAACTGAGGCCCAGTTGCCTTTGGTTGAGGGGGTTGCTCCCCCTGCTCAACACCCTCTTCATCCGGGTCTTTATCTCTTTTCTCCTGATTCTCAATTTCTGGCATAAGATCTTGCAACTCTAGCACTTCTTGTTACATATCATCACATCTAGCATTTTGTGATGGTTCAGGAGATAGGAACAAGTCTGGAGTGATGATATCTTTAGACTTTGCAGACTTCTCAAAATCTGCTATTGTCTGGTCTTTCTAGAACACAACATCTCTGCTCCTGAACATCTTCTTGTTCACTTGGTCCCACAATTTGTACCCAAATGCTGCATCTAAATAGCCCACAAATATACATGGAGTAGACTTGTCATCAAGCTTCTATATGTTTTTCTTGGAGATGTGTGCGAACGCCTTACATCCGAAGACTCTCAAGTGAGAATACGATACCTTTCTTCTGATACCAAGTTGTCACGCCCTCAAAAATAACCCATAACATACACAATAATAAGATGCATTACTCAAGTAAATAAACCGCAATTCATTCATCAGAGTATTACTAAAATAAGACATTACATGTAATATTGGAATAAATGCCCTATGGGCTTACAACTTGCCAAGCCAACACTTGGACACAAAATTATGAGTTCTAACTCAAATACAAATAAAGCCCTAGGCTTGAATGTTTACATGTAAGTCAAATAAAAACAAATAACTTAAAACAAGGCTTCAAAATCCGGTTCCTTCCAAGCTAAGTCCTTGGAGGTAGCGAATCACCTGGACCTAAAAATGATGTTCCCTTAAAGGGTGAGCCACAGCCTAGTAGAAATATACTAAACCAATTATAAGCATTGAATAAAGCAATAGCATTCAATAGATGGTTAACCATGATAATCAATTATATCAATATACAATCTTAAGATACTAATGTCTATGACACTTATCAATATCCATTATTATCAATATGGCTCAGAACCTGGCCAAACTTACAACTGTGAACTATATAGCATATTCACATTACTTCCAATATCAACAACACAAATGAGACTCAGGCTCATATCAAAACACTTCATACTTCTAGATTGATACACATTTTAGTGTTGTATCAATAAAACACTTCAATATAAATAAGCACACATAAAAGTGATGCTAATGGAGTCCATCCCCTATCTCCTCCCAAACAAAATCCGGTTTAGAGGTCCATCCCCTATCTTCCCCTAAACCGTGGAGTACATCCCCTATCTCCTCCCATACAATATGCATATGCAATGCTCAACCAATACATGTATTTTTCTGTATTAATTCAATAGTCAAAATTAATGACTTAGCCAATGTAATTAGTTTCAGTTTGCCCTAATCCACATGCAATGTCTACAACAATCATGACTATCCTCCACCGATAGCCCAAAACAGTTATTTCTAAACAAGAAATAAAATATAATCACAATAATAACCTCCACAGTTAAATAGGAGAGTGATTAAATAATCCAACTACACCATTTAAACTTATAAATCCCCAATTCCCTGAATTCAACTAATATTCCCAATTTTCCTCAAATTAATTGTACAAATCCATTTATTAAAACAACTAGGGTTTTTCCTAAAATTACCAAAATACCCCCACCATATTAAAGTACCAAAACTTAGAACAAAACTCATTAGATGGAGTAGGAAATCCCTACCTGGAAGAAATAACCCAAAAAATTAGAAGACGGAGATGATGACCCAAACTTCAAAGTGCTCCAAAACCAAGATCGTTCAGATTAAACTGAAGCCCTCGACCCACACTATCTTTTTAATAAAGGATCTAGAGTAGAAACACACTCTAAGTAGATCAAACCTAAGAGAAAAGGTGAGTAGGGAGAGAGAAAACTCGGAACTAGGGTTTGGGATCAAAAAGAGGATGAAAAACTGTTTAAAATCCCGCTGCTGCGTATTTATATAAAACAAGCTCGCTCGAGCGAAGACATGGTCGCTCGAGCGACCAGACACAAGAAACGCTCGCTCGAGCGAAGAAAATCTCGCTCGAGCCAAGAATTCAATGCTTCAGGTCTGCAACCCAGAAGCATGCTCGAGCGACAGAATGCTCGCTCGAGCAAAGAACTCGAAAACATACACCTCGCTCGCTCGAGCGAAGAAAAGCTCGCTCGAGCGAAGAAACACTGCTCTCAGGTCTATACCAGACGCAATCTCTCGCTCGAGCGAAGAAACCCTGGCTCGAGCCACCAGAGACAAAACTCAACCCTCGCTCGAGCGACCAAACCCTCGCTCGAGCGACCAACCCAAAAACTGAATAGCAACACTTGGTTTCCGGACCCAACCAACCTGAAACAAACCTGCCCAACACATCCTATAACTCAAATGAGAAAATAAAGGACGACAGCAACAATTATACAATGATAGGATCCACGGAACCTAAGTCCGGATACAGTAATAAAATAGGAAAAGACCGGGGTCGTTATAACCTCCCCCCCTTAAAGAATTTCGTCCCCGAAATGAAGCATAAGTTTTTCAAAAATAGGTTTTTTTTCCAATTCCGACAATATGACAATACAATAATAAACCACTTGACCCAATACCGGTCATTTCATCTCTTATCAAGAGGCATTTCACAATATGTATATAAAACAACATATATTTCAACCTGTATCAGTATTATGCATTTTCCTTCCAATTTTAACAATTTCAATATACATGATTCCCATTTCCATATCATATTCAATTCCATGATATATATAAAACACATTCAATCTATAAATGTGACATTCCACTTCCATTATGAAGCAAATTTCAAACAACTATCATTAAACCAAAACATTCTCAATGTTTTACAACTTAAGACCTATATATAAAATCCTTAAGTCCAACAATATTACAAAAAAAATTACATATCAATAAACATGTCCGGATATTTCTCGCGGACTTCCAACTCACGTTCCCAAGTGGCTTCCTCCACCCCGTGATGTTTCCACAAAACCTTTACCAAAGGGATGGTCTTGCCTCGCAAAACTTGATCCCGTCTATCCAAGACTCGAATTGGTCTCTCCTCATACGAGACATCCTCGTCAACCACTAAATCAATCCAATCCAACACATGTGATGGATCTGGCTCATACTTCCGCAGCATACTCACATGAAACACGTCATGTACTCCGGACAACTGCGGTGGCAAAGCTAAACGATAAGCTGCCTCGCCAATCCTCTCAAGGATCTCAAATGGACCTATGAACTGAGGGGACAACTTCCCGCTCTTCCCAAACCTCATCAATCCCCGCCTAGGTGATATCTTCAGAAAGACATGATCACCCACCTCAAACACTAAAGGTTTCCTTCTACGGTCGGCATAAGATTTCGGACAACTCTGGGCTGTAACAAGTCTCTTACGGATAAGCTCAACTTTCTCCATCATTTCCCTTACCAACTCCGGACCCAATAGAGATGCATCACCCACCTCGGCCCAACAAACTGGAGATCTACACGGTCAGCCATAC
Organism: Camellia oleifera; assembly: GCA_022316695.1. NCBI lineage: Eukaryota > Viridiplantae > Streptophyta > Magnoliopsida > Ericales > Theaceae > Camellia > Camellia oleifera. The sequence goes on along the minus strand of CM039317.1, from coordinate 184,930,119 downwards.
AAGGCCTCAAACGGTGCCATACCAATACTAGACTGGAAACTGTTGTTGTAGGCAAACTCCACCAAAGGCAAGTGCCTCTCCCACGACCCACTGAAATCAAGAACACAACCCCGAAGCATATCCTCAAGGATCTGAATAGTACGCTCGGACTGCCCGTCAGTCTGAGGATGATAAGCCGTGCTAAAGGTCAACTTAGTGCCTAAGGCACTCTGCAAACTCTGCCACAACCTGGCAGTGAAACGAGGATCTCTATCTGAGACGATCATCACTGGGACCCCGTGCAACCTCACTATATCCCGAATGTACAAGTCGGCAAGATGATCTATCGAATCTCTCACGTGCATAGGAATAAAGTGCGCCGACTTAGTCAACCGATCTACAACCACCCAAATAGCATCACTACCCCGCTGAGTCCTCGGAAGACCCACAACGAAGTCCATAGTGACATGCTCCCACTTCCACTCGGCAATAGGCAAGGGTTGCAACAAACCCGCTGGCCTCTGATGCTCGGCCTTCACTTGCTGACAAGTAAGGCACTTAGACATGAAAGCTGCCACATCTCTCTTCATACCCCGCCACCAAAACTAGCGACCTAAATCCCGATACATCTTAGTGCCTCCCGGATGCACCGCAAGGAGCGAATGATGAAACTCTCGGAGTACCTCCTTTCGGCAAGACTCCAGCACAAACAGACGGTCTCGGTATCTCACACTTAGGTCGGGATACACCGTCAAACCCTTCTCAACCTTCCCACCGGAAATCTTCTCACGGAGGGATTCTACCTCAAGGTCACCTCTCTGAGCCTCTAACACTCGAGTCACAAGTGTAGGCTGTGCAACAACAGAAAACAATGCCGCAGCCTCAACTGATTCGGCCAGAAGCAAATCGAACTCTCCAATTACACCCAACATCTCTCATTCTCGGATGGCTATACTAGCAACGTCACCAACAGATTTCCTGCTAAGGGCATCAGCCATAACATTGGCCTTCCCCGGATGATAATGCAACTCGAAGTCATAATCCTCAATAAACTCCATCCACCTCCTCTGCCTCAAATTCAAGTCTTTCTGTGTAAACAGATATTTCAGACTCTTATGATCCGAGAATACTTCGAATTTCTCACCATATAGATAATGCCTCCAAATCTTCAAGGCAAATATCATAGCTGCCAACTCTAGATCGTGCGTAGGGTAATTCTTCTCGTGAATTTTCAACTGTCGTGAACCATAGGCAACCACTTTCCCTTCTTGCATTAACACATAACCCAGACCCTCTCGTGAAACGTCGCAATAGACTGCATAACCCAACCCTCTCTCCGGAATAATCAATATTGGAGCGGTGGTCAGTCTAACTTTCAACTCCTGAAACGACTTTTCACAAGTCTCACTCCATACAAATTTGACTCCCTTCCGAGTCAATCTAGTCAAAGGCGAAGCTAACCTGGAGAAATCTTTCACAAACCGACGATAATACCCAGCTAATCCCAAAAAACTATGGATCTCAAACACACTCTTAGGCGTTGCCCAGTCTTGCACTGCCTCCGTCTTAGATGTATCAACCGACACCCCTTCCCCAGAAACGACATGGCCTAAGAATTTCTCCTCTTCTAGCCAGAACTCACACTTACCAAACTTAGCATAAAGCTTATGGGCTCTAAGTAACTCAAGCACCACTCTCAAGTGTTCCTCGTGCTCCTCCTCTGAAGGTGAATAAATCAGAATGTCGTCCACAAAGACGACTACAAAACGATCTAAGAATTCTCTGAAGATCCGGTTCATCAAATCCATAAACACTGCCGGTGCATTGGTGAGCCCAAATGGCATCACCAGAAACTCATAGTGGCCATACCGCGTACGGAATGCCGTCTTCGGAATATCCTCCTCCCTGACTCTCAACTGATGATAACCCGATCTCAAGTCTATCTTAGAAAAACAACGAGAACCCTTCAGCTGAACAAACAAATCATCTATACGAGGCATAGGGTACTTATTCTTAACCGTAACCCGATTCAATTTCCGATAATCTATACACAGTCTCAAAGCACCACCTTTCTTTTTAACAAAGAGGGCCGGTGCTCCCCACGGTGAAACACTAGGACGGATATAGCCCTTATCTAACAACTCCTGGAGCTGAATCTTCAACTCAACTAACTCGGCTGGGGCAAAACGATAAGGTGCCATAGAAATTGGCGCCATACCGGGCACTAGGTCAATAGAGAACTCAATCTCTTGATGCGGTGGCAAACCAACAAGATACTCGGGAAAGACGTCCGAGTACTCACAAACCACCCTTGGCAACACAATCTGAGTCTCATCAACCTCACTAATCAAAAGATTAGCAAGTAGACCACTAAGCTCACTCCGCCCTCGTGAAACATACCCCGGTGGCAAAACACTACCAACCCGATCCCCCAGAAAATGGAAACACTCTCCGCTAACGGTACAACAAGTGACCCTCTGACGGTAGCAATCAATAACTGCCGAGTATGACGATAACCAGTCCATACCCAAAATAACATCAAAGCCCTTCATAGGCATAACTACAAAAGAAAATGGGATTCTATGATCATCGACCTCTGTATCACAACCCCAAACACCTTGTTTCAAGATCAAATCACCCCCAAGAGGTGACACTACACAGATAGGAGACGCTAACTGAGCTAATTCCAACTCCAAAACAGATGCAAATGCAGCAGACACAAAGGAATGAGATGCACCCGTATCAATCAAAACAGTAGCAACTGAGTTGCAAAACAAGAAGGTACCTCTCACAACCGATGGAGCCGGTACAAGGTCCTGCGCAGTAACAGCATACACGCGCCCAGACAACCTCTGATCAACCTGCTCACCCCTAGGAGCATAAGACTACTGCACAGTCTGGGACGATGAAGCTCCCTGATTGGCCCTCGAGGCCTGACCTGACTGACCTGACTGCTGACCCTGAGTCTGCCTCAAACCTGATGCACTAGGTGTGCCACCCAACTGCGGGCAATATCTCTTCATGTGCCCTGCCTGACCACACTGAAAACAAGTGAGCGGCTGGCCTCTACCCTGACTCCGGCTCTGAGATCGAGCCGAAGAAGATGCTGTTCTCTGCCTTCCTCCACTCTGAGGACAAACTGGAGACTTGTGGCCCAGCTGGCCACACTTGAAACAGGTAATGTCTCCCTGGCTGCCTTTCCCAGAACTTGCACTCGGCACTGGAAAAGTGGATCTAGAAAAGTTACCCTGAGACTGCTGAGGAGTAAAACCTCTCTGCCTCTTGCCATCACTCTGGCCATCCTGACTCCTCTTGGAGCCTTTCTGCCCTTCCTCCTCCTCCTGCATCATGATCTCCGTATGGGCTGCAGCATCAACCAGACGCCCATAATCCCGAATCATAGACCCAACAATTCTCAACTTGAGGCCGCGCCTCAACTTCTTCTCAAACTCAATGCAACGGCGTTCCTCAGATGCCACCAACTCAGGTGCAAACCTGGACAAACGAGTGAATGCAGCCTCAAACTCGGCCACTGAAGAACTCGACTGCTTAAGCTGACAGAACTGGTCTCTCAGCTTCTCCCTGACTGCTGGAGCTAAAAACCTCTCCTGGAAAGCATTCACAAAAGCCTCCCACGTAGCTCCTATGCGACCCTTGGTGAACTTCCACCACTGACCCGCATCCCCCTTCAGCTGGAAAGATGCCAAGGTCACCTTCAACCCCTCGTCTTCGATGCCAAGCATCTCAAACGTCTTCTTTGTCTGTTCGAGCCATTCATCTGCCTTAAGCGGCTCTTTTGGATCACCCACAAATTCGTTCGGATTGGACCGGAAGAACTTCCTTTTCAGAAAAGAAGGTCCAGCATCTGCAACAACAACTTGGGCTGGATTCGCAGCCCTCAGAATGCCAACTGATTCCCTGAATGTCCCTGCTATCTCTCGGGCTAAAGTGCCTATAGCCTGCTGGCCTACTGGCTCGGCCACATTGGCCTAACCAACACCCTCCTGCACTGCCGGAATCTCCTATACTACTGGAATCTCCTCTGGCACAGGCACTTCCTGCCTACCCAGCCTACCACGCCTACCGCGTCCTCGTCCTTGTCCTGACATCCTAATACAAGAAACAAAGACGTTAGCACATTAATAAATGTGCCGAAACTAAACACTCTCGTCCTAATGCATTGGACAACAATAATTCATTCCATGTAAGCACATAATCACATAAGCACCTACGAATTTCATTCCTGGATAATGATAGTCCCAAAGTGTTACTATAGTTCCGGTTGGAAGCAGCAGTGATCAAGTGCCTTTCCAACAAGACTACTAGAAACTCAAGGGTCCAATCAACATCCCAGAAACTACGTTCCATACCCACATAATCACATAAACATGTTATCAAATAGGCATACAACAGTACACTAAGTCTCTATCAAACGAGACGAACCCAATGTGATACTAATCACTTCCCATGTACCCAAAGTATTCAAACCCGGTACGCTCTGATACCAAGTTGTCACGCCCTCAAAAATAACCCATAACATACACAATAATAAGATGCATTACTCAAGTAAATAAACCGCAATTCATTTATCAGAGTATTACTAAAATAAGACATTACATGTAACATCGAAATAAATGCCCTATGGGCTTACAACTTGCCAAGCCAACACTTGGACACAAAATTATGAGTTCTAACTCAAATACAAATAAAGCCCTAGGCTTGAATGTTTACATGTAAGTCAAATAAAAACAAATAACTTAAAACAAGGCTTCAAAATCCGGTTCCTTCCAAGCTAAGTCCTTGGAGGTAGCGAATCACCTGGACCTGAAAATGATGTTCCCTTAAAGGGTGAGCCACAGCCTAGTAGAAATATACTAAACCAATTATAAGCATTGAATAAAGCAATAGCATTCAATAGATGGTTAACCATGATAATCAATTATATCAATATACAATCTTAAGACACTAATGTCTATGACACTTATCAATATCCATTATTATCAATATGGCTCAGAACCTGGCCAAACTTACAACTGTGAACTATATAGCATATTCACATTACTTCCAATATCAACAACACAAATGAGACTCAGGCTCATATCAAAACACTTCATACTTCCAGATTGATACACATTTGAGTGTTGTATCAATAAAACACTTCAATATAAATAAGCACACATAAAAGTGATGCTAATAGAGTCCATCCCCTATCTCCTCCCAAACAAAATCCGGTTTAGAGGTCCATCCCCTATCTTCCCCTAAACCGTGGAGTACATCCCCTATCTCCTCCCACACAATATGCATATGCAATGCTCAACCAATACATGTATTTTTCTGTATTAATTCAATAGTCAAAATTAATGACTTAGCCAATGTAATTAGTTCCAGTTTGCCCTAATCCACATGCAATGTCAACAACAATCATGACTATCCTCCACCGATAGCCCAAAACAGTTATTTCTAAACAAGAAATAAAATATAATCACAATAATAATCTCCACAGTTAAATAGGAGAGTGATTAAATAATCCAACTACACCATTTAAACTTATAAATCCCCAATTCCCTGAATTCAACTAATATTCCCAATTTTCCTCAAATTAATTGTACAAATCCATTTATTAAAACAACTAGGGTTTTTCCCAAAATTACCAAAATACCCCCACCATATTAAAGTACCAAAACTTAGAACAAAACTCATAAGATGGAGTAGGAAATCCCTACCTGGAAGAAATAACCCAAAAAATTAGAAGACGGAGATGATGACCCAAACTCCAAAGTGCTCCAAAACCAAGATCGTTCAGATTAAACTGAAGCCCTCGACCCACACTATCTTTTTAATAAAGGATCTAGAGTAGAAACACACTCTAAGTAGATCAAACCTAAGAGAAAATGTGAGTAGGGAGAGAGAAAACTCGGAACTAGGGTTTGGGATCAAAAAGAGGATGTAAAACAGTTTAAAATCCCGCTGCTGCGTATTTATATAAAACAAGCTCGCTCGAGCGAAGACATGGTCGCTCGAGCGACCAGACACAAGAAACGCTCGCTCGAGCGAAGAAAATCTCACTCGAGCCAAGAATGCAATGCTTCAGGTCTGCAACCCAGAAGCATGCTCGAGCGACAGAATGCTCGCTCGAGCAAAGAACTCGAAAACATACACCTTGCTCGCTCGAGTGAAGAAAAGCTCGCTCGAGCGAAGAAAGACTGCTCTCAGGTCTATACCAGACGCAATCTCTCGCTCGAGCGAAGAAACTCTGGCTCGAGCCACCAAAGACAAAACTCAACCCTCGCTCGAGCGACCAAACCCTCGCTCATGCGACCAACCCAAAAACTGAACAGCAGCACTTGGTTTCCGGACCCAACCAACCTGAAACAAACCTACCCAACACATCCTATAACTCAAATGAGAAAATAAAGGACGACAGCAACAATTATACAATGATAGGATCCACGGAACCTAAGTCTGGATACAGTAATAAAATAGGAAAAGACCGGGGTCGCTATAGCTTCAGCCCAGAATGACTTTGGTAACTTTACCATTTTGAGCATACATCTAACTCTTTCGATAATAGTGTGGTTCATCCTGTCTGCCACACCATTGTGTTGTGAGGGTACCAGGAACTGTTGTCTCTTGCTGGATACCTCTGCTAGCACAATATGCTTCAAAAGCATTGGAAGTGTACTCGCCACCATTTTCTGTGCGATGACACTTTAACTTCTTCCCAGTCTCTCTTTCCACCATTGCATGGAACTCTTGAAAGTGATGGAATACCTCATCCTTCGTCTTCAAGAAATACACCCACAACTTCCTTGATGCATCATCAATGAAGGTTAGAAAATACTTGTGGCCGCTAAGTGACTCCACTTCGATTGGGCCACAAACATCCGAGTATACCATACTGAGCACTTCTGTTTTCCTCTTGCTCGTTGAATTGAATGATACTCGATACTGCTTTCCATAAAGGCAATGATCATGCGGCTTCAGGGCACTTCCTTTGGATAAGGATATCTTGGATTGCTTTGCCAACAGATGCAATCCCTTTTCACTCATGTGAGCCAGTCTACTGTGCCATAGGTCTGGTGACTCCTTGTCTTCTACTGCATGAAGACTTCCCAAATAGATCTTCGTTTGAGTCTTGTACAGTATTGAAGACATCTCTCCTCTGGCGATTGTCAAAGCTCCTCCTGTCAGCTTCCAACGGCCATTTTCGAATGTACTTGTATAGCCCTGTCAATCTAGGGCGCTTCTGGAGATAAGATTAAGGCGCAAATCTGGAACATGCCTCACATCTTTGAGAACCAGCTTGTGTCCGACATTAGTTTGAATACTAATATCCAATATCCACAATCTTCGAATAGTTAGAATTCCTCATTCGAACAGTGCCAAAATCTCCAGCATTGTACGAGCTAAAGACGTCTCTATGGGAAGTGGTGTGATAGGATGCAATTGTGTCTATCACCCACTCTGTATAGCTATGGTCAGCCATGTGAAGGCAATCTTCCTTTTCACCAACTACAAGAAGTATTTCATCAGTTGTTGTGGCTATCGTGTTCTCGTCTCCCTTTTACTTATTGCTTTGGCCTTTATCTTTTCGGCTTGGGCAGTTTCTCTTTATGTGACCCTCTTGGCCACAGTGAAAGCAAGTGAAGTTAGAGTTACCTTGATTTTTATTGTCTCTGGATTTACTCATGTTGTTCCATTTGCCTCTACTCTTGCTTCTCCCTCTGCCTCTTCCTCTACCTTTGTCTTTGTTTCTATCTTCTGTGACAAGAGCATGGGACTGATTACCTCCCATGTCTTTCCTCTTTGTCTCTTCATTGTACATGGCATCTGTGACCATGCCCATGGTCAGCTTCCATCTGGTACAGAGTTTCTGAGAGAAACAACCAACATCTCTTAGTTGTCCGGTAAAGAACTAAGCAGTAGAACGGCTTGCATTTCATCGTCCAAGGGCATCTTGACAGTTGCAAGTTGATTCACCAAATTCTTGAATTCACTGGTGTGCTCGGCAACAAATACATCATTCTTCAACTTCAATCTACAAGCCTTCTCATCACCAAGGCTTTGTTTCGGGCAGTGTTTGACTGGTACATTCCTTCTAACATTGTCCAGAGAACATATGCATCTGTCTCCTAGGTGACATGGTGGAACACAATGTGGTCTATCCATTGTCTGATACAATCGACACTTTTCCGGTTCATCTTTATCCAGTCTTCATCCTTCACTTCTTCCAGTTTAACCCCTTTCAGAGCAATAGGGTTAAACAATACTTTATAATATAGGATATCTTCCATCCGCGGCTTCCAAATTGGAAGGATTCAACTTGATCATGGATCCTGAAGTTGATGTGGATTCCTCCATCATCTACTTTCCTTTTCCAGAAATTCTGAATCAAAAATCTGACGTACAGATCTCTCCGGAATACTTCAAATAGTTGGAAACCACTATTAGATCGCCAAAATCGAACTTCAAATGGCTTAGATCTAGCCAAAATAAGTTCAAAGGTTCAGATCTACGGATGTACTGTAACCGTGTAGCACCGGATAACTCATCCGCCTCTGGGTCGGGTTGAGTCAGCCCAACTGGTTGACTGGTTAACACGGCTGACGTGGATGACACATGGCAAACACGTGTGCTAACGTAGCAGAAGTGTGGTGCTAACATGGTAGACACGTGGAGCTAACGTGTCATTGACGTGGATTGCCCAAATAGCGTGTGACGGGGTAGTGACGTCACGCACACACGCGCACCACTCTCTTTCTTCATTCTGCCGCACATCGGGCGCTTGTTTGCGACTGAGATGACGCTCCGGTGATGTTAACGACGCGTGTGATGCGTGTCTAAGAGTGGGCCTCACGTGCTTTTTTCAGATGGCGCGTGAGAGCACATGGGGCATCTTTTTGGGCTTGACTTTGCAATTCTGGACGCCTCTCGACGAGAGCTTGCTCTTGGTATACTCAAAAGTGAATTTCGAGCAACTTGATTTCTGGGAAGTTTTGAAAAACATACTCTGTTTTTTCGAAAATCGACCAACACGACTCTAATACCACTTGTTAGGATCAATGCACACCAGAAATCAATCATACATAGAAAAATGGAGAGGGATCCGATGCTGTACAATCTCAGGATCGACTCCAGGCATGTCTTCGCAGGACCACTCAAAAACATCTTTGAAATCATTAAACAAAGCGATTAAACGCTCGCACTCCTCCAATGACAACGTGGACCCGATCTGGACCAAGCGTGGATCCTTCTCAGTGCCCACATTAATAGCAATGATTTCATCAGCACAGGGTTTAGCAAACCCCTCCTCCTCTTGATCAATCAAGTTTTTCAAAGCAGGGGAATTTCTTCCCCTTCGTTTTCATTAAAATTTTGAAAATCTTGGTCATTACAATAAACCAACAGCACAGAAAAGTACACAAAATCTTTAGAGTTTTCATTCAAAAGGTCTAGATCTCCGATTACAAACTCAAAAGAAAAACTAAATGAAGACCTAGACAGGACTTTGGTATCTGGGTTACCACCCCCAGAAATGCCAAACTCAGACTCAGAAGAACTTAAATCTGATCGCGACCCCATAGACTCAGTGGAATCAGATTCTAGCTTATCGCCAGATTCAGAACTGGACAGATAGCCCTCCTCGAGCTACCAGGTAAGAGATAGTGCCCTTGATTCATCTAAAATGCCACTGGTTAGGTTCACACTTGGTTCTTCCCCGATCATAGAGATATTAAGGTTATCCCCCAAGTTCTCTAGGTCAGCCATAGGATCTGTTAGGAGACTAGCTAGTGCTGCCCCTACTCCGAGTTCGTTGTCATCTGAGTCACCTTCCATGCACTGTTCAGCTTTGATACTTGGTTCAGCCCTTTTCTTATCATCATTGTCCTGCAACTGCAAATCAAAGAAGATCTTGAACCTAGGAACACGTTGCTTCGAGGAATTCACCTAAGGCTTGGGAAAGCCACAAAAAAGGAAATCTTCTACCTCCTGGACAAAGCGACCGTTTAGTGTCCCCTAGATTGGCCTATGGATGAGTTCATAATGTTTTCCAGCTTGCTTGGCCTTCGCTTTGCCCTTCATCTCTTCTCTTTTCCTGATCCAGTCCTCTTTGGTGGGCACATAGCCCAATCCAAAGGCACGTGGGTTGTATGGCACATCTCTCAGTGCTGCAACACCTTTCCGGCCACTTCTTCCGAGTCCCATTCCTGGAACATGCTGCAATTTGTTTATGAAATAGATAGATTGGGCGCTGACGTACAAGCCTTTGTCTGCGGCCAAAATGGTCTGCACTACCTGGGCTTTAGCTAGAGTGAATCCTGAGAGGAATACATCCTCCTCGCCATGGTTGATCTCCAGCACTGGCGTAGTTACCTCTGGCGGTAGATGGATGGATGAATTCCCAAAAACAATCATCACTCCTTCCCTACGAGGGTACTTCAACATCTGGTAAAGAGTGGAGGAGACGGCCTTCACATAGTGTAACCAAGGCCTCTCTAGCAGTAAATTGAAGGTAGCTGTAGACACCCCATTTTTGACCGTCCTCAAGACTTGGACGTCATCGTTTGAACACTCGATGATCATCTATGTTCGTGTTCGTTTTGAGTTCCTGAAGGTCTCGGCTAAGTGCCTTGCCTTGGAGCCTCTCAACTTGTCTGTTTTGTGCTTGGTTGTAGACCAAGGGCTTGTAGCTTTACTTTTAGGGGAAGATGGTGGCCCCTCGGTCAGCCCTACAACCCATCAACCATGGCTTATGTCCATCAGCCGTGGCTTATATCCATCAGCCATCAGTTATGGCCGGTCAGCTACACTAATGACCGATCGGCCTCGTTAATGGCCAATCGACCACTGATAATGGCCGGTGGCCTTTTTTGTGCTTTTTCAAATATTTTATGTGCCAGCTGTTGAACACTGAAGCCATCCTCCATACACGTGTGTGGAGGGATGGAAACAAGCTTCTAGCTTGTCAAGGAAGCTTTGGTTTGCATTTTCTACATAAGGGGAGGTCCCTCCTCCTTTTCAGGGGTTGAGAATTTTGAGAAGCAAAATCTTACTCTCTCTCTCTCTAGAATTCTCTATATATATATATATATATTGTGCTTGAAAGTGTATTTTCTTCACATATTTGCACTAGAACACCTAGTCAAACACCACTACCTTGGAGTTGAGATTCTTGAAGGTTTGTTTGGAGCTCAAAAGCTGGTCTTGGCTCAGAGAAAGACCTGTCATGCTGCTGTTCTTTAAGGGTAACAACTTGTCCCTCTTAAGCTTTGTTTTGATTAAGTGTTTGATCACCTTTGCATGCAATTCTAAGGCTGGTTTTAACCTCTTTAAAACTCTTATTTTAAGGCTTTAAAATGTTGATTTGAGTCTTGTTTGGTTAGGGGGTGTTTCCCCTCTTTTGCTCTTTGGCTTGTAAAGCCTCTTGAGCCACCTTTCTTAGCCTTTGTAATCACCTTTGTTTGGCCTTTCTACCACTGAAACTTAGAGAAACTTTAGTGGTAGAAAGTTGGTTTTGAGGCTCAAAATAGGAGGGGGTGGTCCGCTCTCCTTGTATCTTGTTTGTATGCATAGATGACCTACCAAGCGAGCATACTTTTCTACCCTTTTGAAGCTTGGTTTAAGCATGTTCTTGTGACTTTTTGGACCTGCTATAATTCTGTTTTAGGCTGGTTTAGTCATTGGTTGCTTGCTTCTTACACTTGTAGTGTAATCTTACTTAATAGCCTTGAATGTCTAAAGAGTTAGTCCATCATTCTAGCATGTATTAGCTCTGCCTCAACATGTTTTTACTAATGTTTTAGCATGCTTTAACTCTATTTCAAGTGGCCTTGGTCCTTTGAGGCTTGCCTTGTACGGTTGTAGTATAAAGGGCCTTGACTTGCTTTGAGTTTTGAGGCCTTTAACATGTTGTGTATGTGATGAGTGCATGTTTTGGCATCATTTAGCATGTAATTTTAGTGTATATAGTGTAGTCACACTCTCACATGTTCCACTCTTTCAATGCTTTTGAGAGTTGTGCCTTATGCCTTACTCGTGAGCCAATTTGTATGCACGTTTGTCTAAGCTTTTGGGCTTCAATTCCAGCATATTTAGGCCATTGTTTTAGCATGATTAAGCTCTATTCAGAGCTAGTTTGATCATTTGAGCATTGTATTGCATGTCTCTAGTGTTGTGTCCTTCACTAGTTTCATTGTATTTGGCCCTCAGCATGTTATACATGAAGTGTTTACATGTTATTTGCATTGTTTGTGTTTGGATCGGATGTTAATCCAAACACAAGAAATGTAAGACGTTTCATACTCAAAGTAATGAAACGTGTCACATTTCTTAGTCGTCGTCCCCTTTGATTGTGCATGATAGGGTGGAGGCCTTTCGAGTCTTATGTGTGCATTCACTAAGCTTGTACAAGCTTGGTACTTTGGCTACCATGCATCGAAAATGCTTGGTTGGTAGCTTGAGAGCCAAGTGCCACACTCCTTTGAGCTTGAGACATGATAAGGAGGCTGGCAGTACACATATTTCCTTGCAAATACATTGCCATGCCTCTGTTTGCTCTCTGTTGCAGCAAAAAGAGGAATTTCAGGGAATCAGTGGCCGACCGGCCACAAGTACTAGCCGACCGGCCATCAAATTTGCCGACCGGCCACCAGTTTTGGCCGATGATCACCGACCATGGCCGATAGGCCATCAGTGTGTTCTTGAGATCAAACAGAAGCAATCTAGAGGTTGGCACAATTTTTAGAGCTCCAAAGATGTGCAAACAGAGGCATTTAGAGGCAATGTAGTGGATTTTTTGGGCGAAGCCAAAAGAGCATGTATATCCCTCTCGCTTCCCGAGGCCGTTCATCTGAATTGTTTAGCTGCTTAGTTCAGTAGCTTAATTGTTTTGTCATCAATTAGCTTAGTGTAGCTAGTTATTCAATTCGGTTTTGTAATAATTAATTAGCTAGAATAGTTAATTAGTTGGTCCGTAATAATCAGCTTAGCTTAGTGTAGCTAGTTAGCTTATTTATTCTGACCATCCTTCGCGAGGGCGTAATGTTGTAATAAGTGTGCGTGCGTGTGTGCATGTCTTCCAACCCCGCATCTTTCTCCTTTTTACTTATCTGCTTTTGATGGTTAGTTTAGGGCACGTTTCAATTAGCATATCTTATGTTTTGCATGCGTGCATCATTCATTTGTCTTGCATGCACCGGGCTCGGCTCATCATTCAAACTGCATTATATTTCAATACTTATTTGAATACGTGTATCAATTGTTGCATTCATATGCCATCTTAGATAGCCGAGCCTATTTAGTTGCATATTGCGTGTGTTGCATTAGGCATCTAACATAGTTAGAATCATGCGTGATTTCTAACTAATTTTCTATTTTGGCTCGGTGTACACTTAAATGCTTACGCTTTAGCATACTTGCATGAGTGTAAGTGTTGACATGATAGCATGCTTGCCATGAAGCTATGTGCTTATGTGATTAACTGCATGAATGCCTATGGGTGAAGGCTTGATTGGATGAATTGAGACAAATCATCAAATGCGAGTTTTAAGCCCACTTTGCGAAGTGGCAAAATCATGTTTTCAAGCCCACTTGAGGTTGGCAAATCCGCGCTTTAGCCTACTTGCGAGTAGCACTTTCAAACCAGTTTTGAAAAACAAACATGAGTTGTTTTGTTCCAATGCTCGCGATCAAGTCAATACTTGTATGCTGTGCGCATCACATAGTAAGTTAGATTAATAACCGAAATAAGAACACATGTGTCTATACAACAACATATCATGCTTAGTAGAGGTCGATCTTTGATCGGGCGAGCGGGGGTGCTCATTGCATGACCTTCCCCTCTTGTACCCAAGTTCTCGAGCCGAGGCAACTTTGGTGATAACGGACACGTGGCCTTTGGCACGAGTCAGGGTTTCCTAAATTTTCCAAAACAAAATATTTAGATGGCGACTCTGTAATCTGGCAAAGCAGTCCATGTTTGGCACTTTTTCATTCAAAATTGATTTTTCAAAACCAATTGCCGGATTTGGACTCTTTGGTGTTTATCAGTCTCGCATTGCACTTTGTGAGATTAGATTTAGAATCGTGACAGGAGTCCGAACTATAGTAAGACCAAATTCGCGCCCTCTTCAAAGGGGGGGGCACGAAGAAAGTCGGGTGCTACAATAGCCCGCACATCCAAGATATGAAACTCAACCTCTTGTCAGCTAGGCCCACCTGGACTCTGACCTGCACTGTGCCCATGACCTCTCTACTCGTGTTATCATATGCCCATATTACTTGGGCTATGGGAACAAAATCCGTTAGTTTAAGGCTAATTGCATAGACGGTGTGAGAAGGACAGACATTGATGGCCGAACCGGTATTTACCAACACCACCGGTACCTATTTCTCCCTGTATTTCACAGATATGTACAATGGTTTGTTGTGAGCCGAACCCTCCGACAGCAGCTCTTTGTTAGAGAAGGTAAGAGTTAGCCTGGTACCACTTGGAAAAACCAAACCCACCAGCTACTCGGGCATGGTGTCAATGAACAATTTAGCCTGGTCCATTGCCGACAACACTGTTTGTCAGTGTACCTAAGAGGCCATGAGAAGACCCCACATGGAGATGTCAGCTTGGATTTTCTTGAGCTGTTTCAATACTGTCTCTTCTTCTAATTGTTTCTCATTCTATTTCTCAGTCACTTTGTCCTTTCCAGATGCCTTTGCTTGATCCAGGTGTGGTGGCTTAAAATACTGCCCATTGGCTTACCGCGTATTGTCTGGAAGGCACTCACTCTAGTCTTCATCGATATGGGCCAGATGCAAATCATTATTGTCCCACCATTCACCCTCAGTGACCAACAAATAGTCGTCCAGCTCTGTTCGTATCACCTTTCAATCATAGGTATCCCCTACAGGGTATTGGGCCATTACAACTTCCTGGTTGTCTTCAATCCTATCTTATTCAAACTGCCCTAGTGCAGCTTCATGTTCAGTATCCACAGTGTTCACAGTGCCCACTTCCGGGGCTGGGTTTTCCACACCAACACTCTCCAGCAGCTTTCCTTTCTCGTCAGCCCTTCCGGCTATTGTAGCTATCTCTACTTCATTTTCTTTTGGTTTCATTCCAGTTTCTTCCTCTTTGTCGGGCTCATCACTCAACCATCCAGTGTTGTCAATTGATCTGTTCAGGTCGAACCACCCGATCTGTTCATTTCCCTGATCCTACTCATCAAAGAATAGCAGGTTGTCCAAATCCTCCTCGAGTCCTACCAAATTATCCAACTCCTGCTTGGGCCATCTTCCTTGACCACATTAATGTCTACCAAGGTTGGCAGCACCAATTCAGGCTTTGATTTGACCAATTGACACAATATAGCAACTTGGATCATACACCCTATCAAGTAGGTCCTCTAGACACTCTGGCACCAGACTAGTACCTTCCTCCAAGGTCGACTCCAGGCTTGGGTTAAGGGTTGGACGTGTCCATCATACACAGATCTGTACTTTTTGAAATCAACAACGTTAGTTTTGGTAGGTGGGAGGGAGTAATATATACGCTGGGGTCATAGGGGGTGGCCAATGTATGGATCAGGCTGAGATTTCAGGGTAGAGGGACTTGGTTATGGGCTGGGAGTGGATTTGTGGTCACGTTTGGCTTCTGAGGTGGAGCGATCAGCTTGTTGTCAATGAGATCCTAAATCTCATGACGTAATCGAAACACTAGTCAGTGTCATGACCATGCTAGTGGTGAAATGCATAGCATTTTGCAGAGTTATGTTTGGGTGGAAGAGGATCAAGCAATAGGCAGGGTTTTAAGGGTTTGAGGTGCCCTTTCTTGACAAGCACTTTCATGGCTTGAGAGAGAGTCATGTATAGTTGGTTGAAAGTCCTCTTAGATCAGGTAGGGTTGGACAGTGTTTGTGAGCTTATGTTGGTAAAAAGGTTAGCAGTCTTGGTTATGGTGACAATGCTTACATCTGACAGCCTTGCAGTTGTGCTACCACTGGCAGCATTGGAACTGCGAACAAACGACCTTTTTGCCGGCTTCTTCTTATTTGTAATTGTCACGACCCAAACCCGCCCCTATGGGTTTAGTACCGTAACTGGCCAGTAATCCAAGATTACCAAAGGCCTGCTTAACAATAAGACAGTACAACAGAGTACAGGGGCATGGCCGAAGCAAATATAGTAAATAAACAATGTCCAATGAGCTGTGACAGTCTGTATGCCAAAAAGATTTTTCATGCATATAAACATTCAGTACAGAACAGTTATGCACAATATTTACAATCATTCAGTACAGGGACTTAATCCCTACTAAACAGTGCAGCACAGTCTATATGATAATACCAAACGGTACAGAGACAGACGGGGTAATAAAAACACCCCTAAGCCATAGCTTGGCAGGCTCGGAACCTCGCAGTGAGGCACGGTGGTTGGTTTGACAAAACTGGAGTTCACCCCGACGCCTCTAGCTTTGATCCGGTGCCTGTACACCAACATATATGTATGAGCAGTGAGCTAAAGCCCAGTGAATAACATAATGCGTAAAGAGGTTTAGAATGAATGTCCTTACAGTAATGAAAACAGTTCATTAAATCAGTCTTTCAGTCAATCAGTCATATGTGGTACATCCATTAGCATAACAGTACAGTAAGCAGGTCTTAAAGACCGAACAGTAATGATGGCCATCAATCAGTAAACAGTAGTGGTCCCATGAGGGAACCGACAGAGATCTCTGTAACAGTAACAGTAAACAGTAGGTGCTAAGGATGCCACAGTACAGTTCAGAATATAGGACAT
This sequence comes from Camellia oleifera, assembly GCA_022316695.1. NCBI lineage: Eukaryota > Viridiplantae > Streptophyta > Magnoliopsida > Ericales > Theaceae > Camellia > Camellia oleifera. The sequence continues at coordinate 184,913,349 of CM039317.1, read as the reverse complement.
ACATTCATTCAGTAAAGAATATCAGTTCAGTATTCAAAAGATAATCATTTTGAACATATCTTTACACAATTGTTACTCACAGAGTTCTGGGCTACAGTGAACTAGAGCGTCTCCTCGGAATGCCAACCCTATACAGTTAACAGATTGAACACACACTAAGTTTCACAGTTGGGAAAGATAATAATTTAATCCCTAATTTGCCTCGGTGTGTTCTACATCTATATCCTCTTTAAGATGCTTTAAATATTCCCTAGGAATGCCTAGGATGGAAAGAGGATGCAAAGATGTACTTTTGAACACTTTACAAAATTTGCTGAAAACAGGGGTCTCGCTCGAGCGATGATTCCTTCTCTCGAGCGGACATGCAGACAAAGGAGCTCCGCTCGAGCATGAATTCCATCGCTCGAGCGGACTGTGTGCTACAGTAAAAATACTGGATGCTCAAGATTTATGTTCGATGCTCGCTCGAGCGTAAGAACCAGCTCTTCGCTCGAGCGTAGGTTCCTTTGCTCGAGTGTACGCCTGCGCACACCAAGATTCTGAGAGCTTGAAATTTACGCTTGAGCCACCATTCCATCGCTCGAGCGTGGCTCAGAGTAAATGGTGGTCGCTCGAGCGTAGAATCCTTCGCTCGAGCGTAGAAGCCAAATTCTGGAATTTCCAGATTTGCCTCCCAAGCTCAAACCAAGCATTCCTAAGCTCAAAACTCGACCTCTTAGGCCCAAATCCTGGAAAACACATCTAAACTCAATATTCAACAAGTTTCAAAGCTCAATTTGTGAATTTAAAGAGCAAGGGTGAGTCAATTAAATCCAAATTTCAAACCAATTCCATGAACATGCTCCAAACATGACATGCATGAACTTTAAACAATTTTCAAGCTTCAATGCTAGCTCAAATAAGCTCAAATCTTTCAAAAACATGATGACAACATGAATTACAACAATATTATCAACATGCATGTGAGGAATGGTGAATTACAACCTCAAAACTTGTCAATATGCACATGCATGCAACAATTGAGCTCTAATTCAACACCATTGAACCAACTCATGACTTAACTCTTTAATCTACCATGATCCATGCTAGATACACCTTAAATACACAATTAAGAGGATGAAAAATCATACCTAGATTCCTTAATTACTAGTCTTGAGGTTCAATTTGCCAATTTACACTCCAATTCTTCAAGATTCAAGCCAATCTCTATGTTGAATTCACTACTCTCACTCTCTCTTTCTCTTGTTCAGTGGTGAGCTCAAAAATGGCTGAAGGATTGTTTTGTTTGAGTGTATAAGGCTCAAGGATATTATAATAAAGGGCCCACTCACAATGGCAATAATGTAAATAAGTGCACAATGCAATTTAACCTATTTTAATCTAATTTAATCGTACCAAATCACATTTTAATTAAATACACCATAAAATCATATAAATTCTAATGGTCCTAAATCATCAATCAATTTCCGGTTCGGCCGTCGATAAGGCCTTCAATTATCAATTTAAGCACAAAACATGAACAGATCAATTAACAATCAACAGATAGAAAATGCATTTAAACAAATACAGTCAATCAATCAGTTTCAGATTTCAGTCAGTCAGTTTATTATTTCGATTACTTCAGTTATCAATCATAATCAGTCTCGGTTTGGCAGTAATCAGCAGTTTGTCGGTAAACAGTGGTGAGGGTTATTACAGTCTCCCCTCCTCAAAAAGAGTTTAGTCCTCTAAACTCGAGTTACCTTCATTCTGGAAGAAAACAGGATTCAGTGGAAACAATTCAGGATATCTCTTAGCCATGTCATCTTCCCTTTCCCAAGTGGCATATATGCCACCATGATTTTGCCAGTCGACTTTCACTAACGGAATCTCTTTGTTTCTCAGTTTCTTGATCTGTCTGTTTACAATCTGTATAGGTCGTTCCTCGTAAGTGTAGTCATCACTCAACACTACACGAGTAGGCTCAATCACATGGAAAGGATCCCGGAGATAATCTCTCAACATAGAGATGTGGAAGACGTTGTGCATATGCTCTATTTCAGGAGGAAGCGCAACTTGATACGCCACTGGATTGATTTTCTCAATAATCTCATACGGTCCGACATATCGTGGCGCTAACTTGCCTTTGATTCCAAAACGAGTCTGGCCTTTCATTGGTGTCACTTTCACAAACACATGATCACCTACCTCATATTCTCTATCTCGCCTTCTAACATCTGCATAACTTTTCTGTCGGCTCTGTGCAGTTTTCAGTCTCTGTTGTATTAGTTTTACCTTCTCAGTCGTTTCATATACAATCTCGGGCCCAAGCAAAGGCCCATCTCCAACTTCTGCCCAGCAAATTGGAGATCTACATTTTCTGCCATACAATGCCTCGAAAGGCGCCATACCAATACTTGAATGATAGTTATTGTTGTAAGCAAATTCAGCCAATGGCAAATGGCTTTCCCAGTTTCCCTGAAAATCAAGGACACACATTCTCAGTAAATCCTCCAGAGTCTGGATGGTCCTTTCTGACTGGCCATCTGTCTGAGGATGATAAGCACTACTCAGTTTCAGGTCAGTACCCAATGCAGTCTGTAAGCTTTGCCAAAACCTCGATGTAAACTTTGAATCCTTGTCAGAAACAATGGATACAAGCACTCTATGCAGTCTAACAATTTCATCAATATAAATTACAGCTAACTTGTCTGCATTATAAATTGTCCTGACAGGTAAGAAGTGAGCAGATTTGGTCAGTCTATCAACAATAACCCAAATTGAATCCATACCTTTTCTAGAGCGAGGCAATCCAACGATAAAATCCATCGTGATATGCTCCCATTTCCACTCTGGTATGGGTAAGGGTTGTAATAAGCCTGCGGGTCACTGATGTTCCGCTTTGACTTGTTGGCAATGAAGACATTTTGACACAAAGTCGGCAATTTTTTTCTTCATTCCCGGCCACCAAAAGTTATGTTTCAGATTTTGGTACATTTTCGTATTCCCTGGGTAGATAGAAAATCTTGAATTGTGGCCTTCTTGCAGAACTCTTCTTTTCAGTTCAGTATCATTCGGTACACACAGTCTTTCTTGGAATTTCAGTACATTGTTTTCAAATTTGAATCCCGGTATCAGTTTAGATTCCCTCTCTTCGATGACCTTCTTCAAGAAATCATCCTGTTGCTGTTTTTCTTTAATTTCTTCAATCAGTGTCGGTTGTGCAGAAATCGCAGCTATTGTCCCGCCTTGTTCTTTCAAAACAATTTCAATTTCAGATTTTTCAAGGTCACAAAGCAATTCTTTCTGTCCCGTGAGCAAACAAGCTAAATTTGCAATCGACTTCCGGCTCAATGCATCGGCAACGGTATTGGCTTTTCCCGGGTGATACAGAATCTGTAGGTCATAATCTTTAATCAGTTCTAGCCATCTCCGTTGTCTCATGTTCAGTTCTTTCTGTGTGAAGAAGTACTTCAGACTCTTGTGGTCGGTATATACTTCAGATGTTGCCCCATATAGGTAGTGACGCCAGATTTTCAGTGCAAACACTACTGCCGCAAGTTCCAGGTCATGGGTTGGGTAGTTCTTTTCATGTGGTCTCAGTTGTCAGGAAGTATAAGCAATAACTCTCCCATTCTGCATTAAAACACACCCCAAACCCTTATGAGAAGCATCACTAAATACAGTATAACCATCCGTACCTGAAGGTAAGGTAAGAACAGGTGCAGTCACAAGTCGAGTTTTCAATTCTTGAAATGCTGATTCCCTTTGGTCAGTCCAGTCAAATGATATCCCCTTCTGTGTCAGTTGAGTCAATGGTAAGGCAATTTTGGAGAAATCTTTGACAAATCTTCTGTAATATCCAGCTAATCCCAAAAAGCTTCGGACTTCTGTCACATTTGTTGGTCTAGGCCAGTTCACTACAGCTTCAATTTTCTACGGATCAACAGAAATTCCATCTTTGCTAACAACATGCCCCAAAAACATAACATGGTCAAGCCAAAATTCACACTTAGACAGTTTAGCATAAAGTTTCTGTTCTCTTAGGGTCTGCAGGGCAAGTCTCAGATGATGTTCATGTTCTTCTATACTTTTGGAGTAAATCAATATGTCATCAATGAATACCACAATAAAGTCATCAAGGTACGATTTAAAGATTCTATTCATGAGGTCCATAAATGCTGTAGGTGCATTGATAACTCCAAAAGGCATAACTAAAAATTCGTAATGGCCATACCTCGTTCTAAAAGCAGTTTTATCAATGTCTTATGGTTTAACTTTCAGTTGATGGTACCCTGATCTGAGATCAATCTTGGAAAATACTTGAGCACCCTGTAACTGATCAAATAAATCATCAATACGTGGTAATGGATATTTATTTTTCACAGTTACCTTGTTCAGTTCACGGTAATCAATGCATAGTCTTAGTGAGCCGTCTTTCTTCTTTACAAGCAAAATCGGTGCGCCCCACGGTGAAGTACTAGACCTAATAAACTTCTTGTCTAACAGTTCTTGCAATTGTACTTTCAATTCCTTCAGTTCAGTTGGAGCCATTCTGTAGGGAGCTTTAGATATTGGTTGTGTACCCGAAACCACATCAACGGTGAATTCAATCTCCCTATCAATCAAATCCCCTGGTAGATTATCTGGAAATACATCTGGGAATTCTCTAACTATAGGAATACAGTTCACGTCAGTTTTAGTATTATCACCAGTAGATACAGTCAATACAGAACACAGATATCCTTTACACCCTTTTCTAATCAATTTAACGGCTTTCACATAAGAAATCAAATACGGGGGAGGTACTACTCCAACCCCATTAAATACAAATTCAGGCAGACCAGGTGGACGGAAAACAACTTGCTTTGTTACACAGTCAATGGTAGCATGATATTTTTGTAACCAGTCCATCCCCAATATTACATCAAAGTGATCAATGTTCAATGGCAGTAAATCAATAAACAGATGCATATCCCCAACAATGATTTCACATGCAGGGTACATATAAGCACATGTCATGGATCCTCCTAGGGGTGATGATACAGCTAACAGATAATTCATGGGTTCTAAGGGTCTACTCAATTTTCGTGAAAAAGCATACGATACATATGAGTGTGTAGACCCCGAATTAATCAGTACATATGCATTTTGAGTACAAATAGAGAGGATACCTGACACAACGGTCTCAGTATTTTGTACATCTCCTGGTACTAGGGCGAACACTCGGCCCTGCCTCATAGGCTCTTTCCCGGTAGCTTTAGGGTTAGGCTTTGGTGCTACAGTTGATGCTGCTGCGCTTGGTGCAGCTTTTCTATTGGTTTGCGGAGCAGAGGGGTAGTCTTTAACCATGTGGCCCACCTTGCCACACCTGTAACAAGCACCAGATAGTTTATAACAAACTCCCTTATGGTTCTTACCACATTCGGAACAGGGTGGTATGGAACCACTCCCTTGGCTGGGGCTAACTGTTGACCCCGTATTCTGTTTCTTATTTGATAGGTTATGCTTGCCTTTTTTGAACTTGAGACCCTGCCTTTTACTACGCCATTCAGATACCGGCGTTTCAGATTGTTTCACAGCTTCGATGTTCGACTCAGCTATCAAAGCTCGGTCAAGAACATTCACATAGCTCGGTAGCTTCAAAACACTAATTCGATCTAGTATAGCAACATTAAGGCCACCTTCAAACCTCCTAGCCTTCTTATAGTCAGTGTCCACCATGTGTGGTGCATATCTAGCAAGTTCAGTAAATTTTGTCTCATATTCAGCAACGGACATTGTACCCTGTCTCAACTGCTCAAATTCAGTCACTTTTCTGTCCCTGACACACTGAGGAAAGTACTTTTCAAATAAGGCTCCCTTGAATTGAGCCCATGTCAGAACGGTGTTGGTGTCACGGACTAGCATCCACCACCTTCTGGATTCTTCTTGTAGGGTGAAGGTAGCTAACAGTACTTTGTGTGCCTCCAAGCACGGAAACACTTCAAACAATTTTTTAGTCTCCAAAACCCATGCCTCCGCTTTTAACGGTTCAAGGCCTCCCTGAAAGGATGGCGGTTTCAGTTTGCTAAACTTCTGGGTAAGAGCAATTATATCCCCATCATCAACATTCACATTCTGTACATTCACATTCTGTTCTGGTACAGCCGGAGGAGGAGGTGGGGGCTGTTAGTTCTGTTGTTGCTCTAATCATGCAGTTATCAGTTCCATCATTCTTTCCATTCTTGCCATTCTTGCCTCAGTGGATGAGGACTCAGATTCATTTGCATTATCCATCTCACTATAAACAATTATAGCAATTATAAACATAAACAGTGGCGTACTTAAACAGTTTAACACATTAGCACATATTCAATCATGTCATAACCACACACCTTTCATGTTCATGCAATGCCCTAATCACCTTTTTAGGACATCCTATAGCTCATTTGGACACGTGTGTGCGGTATAACTCGTGGTTAAGTATCGCTCTGATACCACTCTGTCACGACCCAAACCCGCCCCTATGGGTTTAGCACCGTAACCGGCCAGTAATCCGAGATTACCGAAGGCCTGCTTAACAGTAAGACAGTATAACAAAGTACGGGGGCATGGCGGAAGCTAATACAATAAATAAACAATGTCTAATGAGCTGTGACAATCTGTATGACAAAAAGGATTTTCATGCATATAAACATTCAGTACAGAACAGTTATGCACAATATTTACAGTCATTTAGTACAGGGACTTAATCCCTACTAAATAGTGTAGCACAGTCTATACGGTAATACCAAATGGTGCAGAGACAGACGGGGTAATAAAAACACCCCTAAGCCATAGCTTGGCAGGCTCGGAACCTCGCAATGAGGCACGGTGGTTGGCTTGACAAAACTGGAGTTCACTCTGACGCCTCTAGCTTTGATCCGGTGCCTGTACACCTACATATATATATGAACAGTGAGCTAAAGCCAAGTGAATAACATAATGTGTAAAGAGGTTTAGAATGAATATCCTTACAGTAATGAAAATAGTTCATTAAATCAGTATTTTAGTCTTTCAGTCAATCAATCATATATGGTGATATTTAGAGATTATATTGCATGCTAATTGTCCATGATATCCCCTTTCAAGTGTGCTTGAAAGTTGCTAGTTTAATGCTTAAGCTTTGGACCATCACATGTGCATGTGTGTATAGCCTTCATTTTTGGGCATTTTGGCCACTGTTTTAGGCCTATTTAGAGTCGCCTAAATCATGTTTAAGTCCATCCTTTCATTAGCTTGCATTGCCTCATGTTTGCTTGTATGCTTGCATAAGTGCCTTGCCATGCCATGTTGCATCCTTAGCTTGCATGCCTAGGTTGCATTGCATCTTGCATGCATGCCTTGTTCCTTGATTTGGTGATAGGAATTGGGCCTTGTTTTGTTTGATTGGTTTGCATTTCATTTGACATGAAAGTGCACACTTGATTCTTTAGGCCATCATGCATGGAAATGCGTGATTGGTGGCCCAAGAATCGAGGCACATACCCCTTTGAGTCGCAAACATGATAGGGGGCATGATTGGTGCATACATTGTTTGAATTGTATTGCCATGCAAGTTTTGCCCTCTGCTGCTGTGAGTTGCAGGTTTTGCAGGCATTGTTTGCCGACCGGGAATATTTTCTGCCGGCCGGCAGTAAGTCATCAGCCGATGGATTCATTTTGTGCCGGTGACCACTATTCACTGCCGGTGGTAATTCTACTCAGCCGGTGGTATCCCCCAGTGTCCTGAGAGGCATTCCTGAGATTTTGGCAGTCTTCAGAGGAATAAAGCAGGGAAAACAGAGACAGACTATGCATGGCAGTGCGATTCCGACCAAGTCCCGAGCATGCGCTGCATTTGACCCGCTTCCCGAGAGCTTTACTAGTTTAATTAGATTAATTAATTTGTTTAGTTAATTTAATTGATCTGTAATATTTAATTAGCTTGCGTAGTTAATTAATTTGTATATTCTTTTGGTCCCTCCGAGCGAGGGCGAATTTGTAATAAGCGTGTGTGAGTGGTGTGCATGTCTTCCAACCCCCACTTCTTTCTTCCCTTTTATTTACCTGCTTATGATGGTAGATTAGGGCACGTTTATTTTAGCATACCTTATGCAATGCATGCGTGCATCCATACATTTGTCTTACATGCACCGGGCTCGGTACATCATACAAACTGCATTGTATTTTCAAATCTAACCTGAATACGTGCATCGAATGATTGCATTCCACATGCCATTTTAGGGTTAGTCGAGCCTGCTCTAAACTGCATCTCTGTATGTGTTGCATTGGCCGCTTAACATGAACTAGGATCATGCATATGATTACTAACTAGTTTTTGTTTTGGCTTGGAGTACTAGGTGAGTTTTTTACGCTTTAGCATATCACATGCGTGTGAATGTTAAACATGACAGCATGATTACCATGTGGCTAAATGCTTATATGAGATAAACTGTTTGCATGCCTGTGGGTGGAGGTTGGATTGCTTGAGTTGGAAAAACTCGTTGAAATCCGTGTTTTAGCCTACTTGCGAGTAGCAAATTCCGAAGCGCTTTTCAAAACAAACAGATATGCAATGCTTGTTTCCAAATTAGGCAATCTAGTCTATACTTGTTTGCTGTGTGCATAACATAGTAATTATAGGCTAATAACCGGAATAAGAACACATAACGTTTTTGAAATCGGATATCATGGTTAGTAGAGGCCGGTCTTCGGACTGGGCGAAAGGGGGTGCTCATAGCTGACCTTCCCCGATTGTACCCAAGCTCCTGAGCCAAGACAACTTTGGTGATGACGGACACGTGGCCTTCGGCACCGAGTCAGGGTTTCCTAAATTTTCCCATAAAAAAATATTTAGGCGGCGACTCTGTATCTGGAAAAGCAGTCCATGTTTGGCACTTCTTTTCAAAATCTGTTTTTTCTCAAAATGATTTGCCAGAGTTGGACTCTTTGGTTCAGATTAAGAACCGCAACAAACAAAAAAAGGGGAGTCCGAACTGTAGCCGAGGTCCCTCACGGGCTTGTTACAGTTTCTGGTGACTCTGCTGGGGATTTTAGAGAGCTTGACTCGAACTCGTGATATCCTGTTTTGACTACATTTCTATGTTTCTTTGCATTGCATGCGCATTGGTGCGCCTAGGACACCGTGTTGGCCATCTGCTATTCCTGAGCGGTTTGCTGGAGGCTTGTCTTGTCAAGGCTGCCAGTATGGGAACACAAACCCCGATTTTACCGGGGCACCCTTCTTGACCATTCGACCTAGTGCATATCGAAATCCATAGTGACCATTCCAAACTAGGACAGGTTGCTTACTCGATATAGGTTGTTTGAAACCGCTGCATGCGTAGTGAAACCCTAGCTCCTGACAAAATAGGACAGGGAAACCCTACCCCAACATAGGGGTGTATTGGCTCTCTTTTACATGCTATGTGCTTTTAGGATGTATCTCTGCAGGAACACATATATCAGTTTGCAAAGTTTGAGCATCAGGCCCGAGGGCACTAGTATCAGTGTTGTTGAGAATCAGTTATGTCTGCGGGTATCAGTTCAGTTTTGAACAGTGAGTCTGGGGAACAGTGATCAGTAGTAGAATGCAGTTGTTCGGCTACACCCGTGTTTGATCTATTCGGGGCTGAAATACTGCTTGTTTTCCGTTTCAGTTCAGAGATTCAGAGAGTTGATCTAGAACAACTAGTATCTTCTCCTTGCTGAGGCAGGACTTAGCATGATGCAGAATTCAAAAGAGATCGTGGTCATGACGGCCGCGTTGGGTCAAGGAATCACCCCGTAAGGTGAGGCTAATATTGATATGCCGCATCCACCCAGGTCGCCTGCCGCGCACCCAGTTTGGACCCCTCAACTATATCAGGCTCGCGAGCCTACTACATTTGAACTAATGGGAATGATAGGTGATCTTCAAAGATCCGTGGCGGATCTCACCTATGGGATGTCTGCTTCACCACCAGCCGCACCATATGTCGGAGGCTTTATACCCCAGGAGGCCCCTCTATTGGGACGGATAGTAATTGAACTCAGCCAACCGGAGATGACCTCCAGCTATGGCAACGACGCATCAAACCAAATTCTAGATCAGGCTGAGGCCAGAGATAAAGGCAAGATGAACGCAGATGCCGACCCTATCGAACAACTGCTGTGGGCAGTAGGGGCTTTGAAAGCTGGGGGGATGAACAAGCAACAGATATCTGCAGTTGTGTCGAAAGCTGTGGAGGATGCTTTCCCCACTCCGCCTGAGGGCAGTTCCAGTCAATCAGAGAATCGGGATAGGCCCCGTCATGCCAAAACAGTTCTTCCCGCTCCCAACCTTGCATCCGGAAAGGATTAGAAATCCAAGGCCGCACCCGCCGATTCGTTTGCTAGTGCATCTAGCAAGAGTGCTTAGGCTCCAAAACAAGGTTCTGTAGGAATTCGATTTGGATCGAAACTGAGATTTGTTCTGTTCAAAGTGTGCGAAACTGAAAGAGTTTCGTGAATCGAACGACGGAAAAGCAATGAAAAAACAAGAGAAAAGTACGGATCTAAGGGAGGAAACTCACCTAGAGAGAGAGGCGAAAGATTTTCAACCAAGGAGGAATGAGAAAATAAGGGTTTGAGGCCTTATATTTAAAAACCCGTGGCCAAAGGACAAAACTGCCCCGACAAAGTCATTTTTGGCCGGTCGGCCGAATTTGTAGCCGGCTGGCTAAATATTTGGCCGATGGCCTTATTTTATGGCTGGTTGGTGGTCGGTGGACTCCCCTGGTGGTCGGTACACCTCCTACACCCACTTTTTGGTCATTCGTGATGTTTGGGACCTCCATTCCTCAAGAAAGTGCAAGAAAATGCATTTTTGAAGCTTCACCGGCCTCCATTTTGACCTCGGACCGTGCCTTCTATGTGCGATGCTCGAATACGCGCAAGGTGTATCCTTTTTTTCGTATCCTTTTGTCTTGCGAGTTTCACAAATCGTTTTAAATGTGTTGGATTACAATGTATTGTCATGTTTATAATAAGCACGTAGTGGTTATACTTTGTTTCGTTCTTGCATTTAACATGCTTCACTTACATGTGTTCATGTTTCTCTTATTTCACACATTGTACACGTTGTCGCGTGTGCTTCACTTACTTGTGTTCAAATTTCTCTTATTTCATACATTGCTTGCATTGTCGCGCATGCTTTATTTACATGTATTTATTCCTGGCTTTACACATTGCATGCGTTGTCGCGTGTGCTTTACTTACATGTGTTCATGCTCATCTCCACGTTGTTACACATTGTACACGTTGTCGCGTGTGCTTTACTTATATGTGTACATTGCTTTTCTTGCTTCACACATTGTATGCGTTGTCACATGTACTTTACTTACATGTGTCTATCTCCTTACTTTACACATTGTACACGTTGTCGCGTGTGCTTTACTTACATGTGTACATCACTGTTGCCTTACACATTGTACACGTTGTCGCATGTGCTTTACTTACATGTGTACATTGTTTATTCCTTGCTTCACACATTGTATGCGTTGTTGCACATGCTTTACTTACATGTGTTTATGCATCCTCTATTGCATTGTTATGCACCCCTCACTGGCATTGTCGCAGACGTTTTACTTGCATTGTCATGCTTGTTTCAATCGCATTGTTATGCACCCCTCACTTGCGTTGTCGCACACGTTTTACTTGCATTGTCATGCTCGTTTCAATCGCATTGTTATGCACACTCTACCTGCGTTGTCACGCACTCTTCTTGCATTGTTATGCACATCTCACTCGCATTGTTATGCGTCACACTTAGGTTGCATTGTCGTGCATCCTTTCACCCGCATTGTCAAGCACTTTTCAATTGCATTGTTATGCATGTTGCTAACAATATTGTACCTGTTAAGTTTTCTTTCTTTTTTAGGCACGATATTATATGTACGGTTCATTTGAAGCTAGCACGACTAGATGAACCGGACAAGTATTGTATTCTCTATGTGAGATGTAGCGAGAATTGAATAATTCTCTTACATCCTTTCTGCATGTGATGTAGTTAGATTTATTTGTTTGCTTAAAACTTTTGCATGATATGCTTCGTTACAGCTTCATTTGCATGATCGTAAGTTATGCTTGGCATCGTGCATATTCTTTGCATCTTGCCCCTGCCTACGGGCACATATCTTTATTTGTGTCTTGTATGCTTGTTCAAGTCTTCGGCCTTGTCAAAAATGGGTCGTCTCTGGGCTTTAACATTCACTCCCGTCATTGTTACGACTTTCGATCTCTGTCAAAGAGGGGTAACTTTAGGCACCCCATTTTTTACCGTCCTCAAGACTTGGACGTCATCATTTGAGTACTCGATGATTATCCATGTTTGTGTTCGTCTTGAGTTCTTGGAGGTTTCGGCCACGCGCCTTGCCTCAAGACCTCTCGACTTATTTGTTTTGTGCTTGGTTGTGGACTAAACACTTGTGTTTTTCTTCTGAGGGCAGAGAATGGCTTGTTGGCCATCCCCACAACTCACCGGCCATGACATGAGGCCACCGGCCCTATTTTCTTGCTACCGGCCAAAGGTGTTGGCCAGTCGGCATTGTTTTTGGTCGGCCGGCCATTGTTTTGGACGTTCGGCCACTTTTTCTAGCCGAGACCTTTTCTTTGCCTTTTTCAGGCATTATGCATGCCAGCTGTGCCAGCTGGTAAGCACAGACCCTGCCCTCCATACACGTGTATGGAGGGATTTCACCCTTTTGTTAGCTTTCCTTGGAAGCTTAGTTTTGATCTTCTATAAGAGGAGGGCCTCCCCTCTCCTTTCAGGGGTTGAGCAAAAAAAAGTGATATACAAGATATATATCACTCTCTCTATATATCTCTCCCTCTCTCTAGTTGTGTGTGTAATAGTGTTCAAAAGTGTGTTTTTGCTCTTATTTTTGCACTAAGGCACCTAGTGTTACACCATACTTTGGCTACTGAGGTGTTAAGGGGTTGATTTCAGAGTTTTTGAGTTGGTTTTAATCAGAAGGAGGTGTTGAAGTTGGTGTTCTTGAAGTGTTCTTCAAGGGTGAGAACTACCTCTTTTATTCCCCATTTTGCCTTAAGCTTTTAGCCTATCTTGCATGCTATTTTAAGCTTAGTGTATAACTGATAAAGGTTCTAATTTTTCATGCTTAAGATGTTTCATTAAGGTCACTTTTGTGTTTGGGGTTGTCTACCCCCTCTTAGGCCTTGTTTGGCCTCTTTTTGTGCCTTTTCTTTTTGAGTTTTGGTACCTTCGTGTATTGACCTTCTCACCACTAAAATCTAGAGGATTTTTAGTGGTGGAGAAGTGGTTTTGAGGCCTTGTATAGGGGAGGGACACCCCTCTCCCCTTATGCCTCATTTGCTTGCATTGTTGGCTTGTAAAGGTAGCATGTTGGCTTAATGTCTTTTAGCTTCATTTCAGTGGGTATTTGGTGTTAGTTTAGCATGTTATACCTCTGTTTCATGTTGATTCATTGGCTATTTGCATGCATCATGCACTTGCCTTGCAATCCTCTCATTTGCCTGAACATGTATCATGCATTTAGACCAACATGCTTGCATGTTTTAGCTTGACTTCATGAAGCTTTTATCCATGTTGTGACATGTTTAAGCTCTGTTTGGTGTTGATTTGGTCATGTTTTCCATGTTTTGTATAGCCACCATGCATTTTAGCTTGTTAGCTTTGGGTGTGTGAGTCATGAGCATGCTTTACTTGGGCTATTTCAGTGGTTTGGAATCACTTATCATGCTATTTCAGTCCATATTCCATACTTGTTTGCTCGCATTTGCCATCATTTCAATGCTTTGAAGAGTTGTTGTCTTATGCTCCATGTTTGGGCCATTGTGCATACCTCTAGACTTAGGTCATTTAGATGCCATCTAATTGGGTTTTAGGGCTTATTTTGACATATTATAGCTCTGTTTTTCATTGCATAACCCAGGCCATGTTTGGTTGAGGTAGTTGTATTGGAATGCTCTCTTTGTGGCCTTGAATGCCCTCTATTTTGCGCCCATTTCTTAGCATGTTTTGGCCTTGTTTCATGCATGCTCTAGCCTTATTTTGGTCTGCCCTAAGACTATTTTAAGTCATCTTGGCTCTTTGGGGCTTGGTTGACTTGGCCATGGTTTGAACCCCTTTGTTAGTCTCAAGTTTCTGGCATTATTGCATGCCCTACTTGCATGGCTTGGTTGATTTGGCATCATCCCTTGCACATTTTAAGAGCCTATTGTGCTTGTCTTTTGTCCATATTTGTCTCTTCTTAATGTGCTTAAGAGTCGACTTTTTTTATGCCTAAGTGTTGGACCTTTACATGTGCATGTTTGGGTGTGTTTTGTCCATCATTTCTTGGCACTTTGGCCACTATTTTGGTACGGCTAAGGCCTATCCATCCTTAGTGTAAGTCCATGGATCATGCACTCATGTATTGTTGTAGGCTCACCACATTGCATGTTGTCACATCCTTGTGGTCGGTGTCATTGTTGCATGCCTATCACTTTGTATATTTATATACCTAGATTGCATTGTAGTATTGCATACCTATTGTATTACCATGTTGCTTGCATGTTAAGTTGCATTGTTCATGTTGCATTGCATTAATTGCATGTCTGTCATTGCATTTGGCATACATGTATTGCATTTTTGTTTGGTTTGGGGTGTCAAACCAAACATGAGGACCAAGGGACCTTTCGTATTTAAAGTGACAAAACGTGCCTCAATCTTCAGTCGCTGACACTCTTGACCCAACATGATAGAGTGTGTAGCATTCATTTACTTGTTGCATTCATTCCATATTGATATGCACCTTTGACACCTTTGGCCATCATGTATCGAAATGCGTGATTGGTGGCCCGAGGGTCGAGAGCGACACTCCCTTGAGTTCATAGTATGATAGAGAGGGTGGTCATGCACACATTGTTCTGTAAACACCTTGACATGCACTATCCGTCCTCTCCTGCAGCAAAACAAGGTTCTGCAGGAATTTATGACCGGTTGGCCACTTTCAGTGCCAGCTGACTAGAAAAGCAAAGTGTGCGAACAGTACAGTAAGCAGGTCTTAAAGACCGAACAGTAATGATGGCCATCAATCAGTAAACAGTAGTGGTCCCACGAGGGAACTGACAGAGATCTCTGTAACAGTAACAGTAAATAGTAGGTGCTAAAGATGCCACAGTACAATTTAGAATATAGGACATACATTCATTCAGTAAAGAATATCAGTTCAGTAAACAGTTTAGTTCAGTATTCAGGAGATAATCATTTTGAACATATCTTTACACAATTGTTACTCACAGAGTTCTGGGCTACAGTGAACTAGAGCGTCTCCTCGGAATGCTAACCCTATACAGTTAACAGATTGAACACACACTAAGTTTCACAGTTGGAAAAGATAATAATTTAATCCCTAATTTGCCTTGGTGTGTTCTACATCTATATCCTTTTTAAGATGCCTTAAATATGCCCTAGGAATGCCTAGGATGGAAAGAGGATGCAAAGATGCACTTTTGAACACTTTACAAAATTTGCTGAAAACAGGGGTCTCGCCCGAGCGAGGATTCCTTCGCTCGAGCGGACATGCAGACAAAGGAGCTCCGCTCGAGCATGAATTCCGTCGCTCGAGCGAACTGTGTGCTACAATAAAAATACTGGATGCTCAAGATTTACGCTCGATGCTCGCTCGAGCGTGAGACACAGCTCTTCGCTCGAGCGTAGGTCCCTTCGCTGAGCTTGAAATTTACGCTCGAGCCACCATTCCAACGCTCGAGCGTGGCTCAGAGTAAATGGTGGTCGCTCGAGCATAGAATCCTTCGCTCGAGCGTAGAAGCCAAATTCTGGAATTTTCATATTTGCCTCCCAAACTCAAACCAAGCATTCCTAAGCTCAAAACTCGACCTCTTGGGCACAAATCCTGGAAAACACATCTAAACTCAATATTCAACAAGTTTCAAAGCTCAATTTGTGAATTTAAAGCCCAAGGGTGAGTCAATTAAATCCAAATTTCAAACCAATTCCATGAACATGCTCCAAACATGACATGCATGAACTTTAAACAATTTTCAAGCTTCAATGCTAGCTCAAATGAGCTCAAATCTTTCAAAAACATGATGACAACATGAATTACAACAATATTATCAACATGCATGTGAGGAATGGTGAATTACAACCTCAAAACTTGTCAATATGCACATGCATGCAACAATTGAGCTCTAATTCAACACCATTGAACCAACTCATGACTTAACTCTTTAATCTACCATGATCCATGCTAGATACACCTTAAATACACAATTAAGAGGATGAAAAATCATACCTAGATTCCTTAATTACTAGTCTTGAGGTTCAATTTGCCAATTTACACTCCAATTCTTCAAGATTCAAGCCAATCTCTATGTTGAATTCACTACTCTCACTCTCTCTTTCTCTTGTTCGCTGGTGAGCTCAAAAATGGCTGAAGGATTGTTTTGTTTGAGTGTATAAGGCTCAAGGATATTATAATAAAGGGCCCACTCACAATGGCAATAATGTAAATAAGTGCACAATGCAATTTAACCTATTTTAATCTAATTTAATTGTACCAAATCACATTTTAATTAAATACACCATAAAATCATATAAATTCTAATCGTCCTAAATCATCAATCAATTTCCGGTTCGGCCGTCGATAAGGCCTTCAATTATCAATTTAAGCACAAAACATGAACAGATCAATTAACAATCAACAGATAGAAAATGCATTTAAACAAATACAGTCAATCAATCAGTTTCAGATTTCAGTCAGTCACTTCGTTATTTCGATTACTTCAGTTATCAATCATAATCAGTCTCGGTTTGGCAGTAATCAGCAGTTTGTCGGTAAACAGTGGTGAGGGTTATTACAGTAATAAGCCCCTGCTTCATGGCGTCCTCAATTTGCACTCCCATTTCATGGAGTTCAATAAATATTAACAGAGATAGGACAATCATCTTTTACAGCAACTTGTCATGTTGATTCCGGACAACCATCCTGATCTGATCCTTCTCGAAAGGCCTCGTGGTCATCATCGAGGATTTAGCTCTCCACCTTGTCACAAATTTAGAGAAGCCCTCCTCTTTTAGCTCTTGGCATGTTTCCTCGAGATCACGAGTAATGATCTCGATTCAAGTATTGTACGAATACTGAGCAATGAAAGCCTTGACCATCTCCTCCCAATTTTGTTTGACAGAGTCTTCCAACTTAGCATACCAAATGGCTGTTATACCAAACATGGTGCGACCAAAGAGAGACATGTTCTGTAGTCTAGTCAAGCCCATCGGCCGTAAGATATTAGAAAATAGATGTAAGTGGACCATTAGATCTTCAGAGCCGTCAAATCGATCAATGTATGGTATTTTAAACCGAATCAGTATACCCGTCCTCTATGTCCAAGATGGAGTTAACCTCTTGTGCCCTCTTGAATAACTTTTCTAGCTTATTGACCTTGAGTACAGTTGGGTCAACCTCAAACTTGAACAGAGCCTCGACCTAATAAATAAGGGTTTTAGAGGCTTGTGTTGGGATTGGCTCTGTTGGATTGCCCTGGTTTTCTTGGACATTGGTAGTATGAGTGGTAGCTTTAGGTGCTGAGATACCCATGGTAAGTGCATGGGATGCAAAGGCCGCAGCCAGCTGGGGTTGCTGTTGTTGTAGAATGGTTATAACCTCGGCCTGGCGGGCAGCATCTTACTGTTGGGTCTCAACTATCTGTTGTAGATGATGTATCAATTCTTCTATACTGACTGGGGAATACTGTGCCATTGGAATAGGTGAGTGATCTCGAGCTAGACTAGAAGTAGATGACCGTTCCCGAACCTAACTGGATACATGTCAGCTGAGAGGTGACTGCTGTGAAAGTTGAATTGGTGAATTCTTCCTAATTCTCCTCCGTCTTGTAACAGGTGGGAGTGAGGTCAACATGGGTTGTCCCCGAACAAGATCCCCGACTTTACAAAGTCTTTTGACTCGGGTCCAAAATACTTGGGGGATATCCGAACTTTCTGAAGCTATGGTTTTAAACTACCTAGCAAAAGAAATAAAGCAAAAAGAATAGTAATCAGAAACCGCAGAGCACCTCGGCTAAGACGTTATCAACACAAACATAATCAAAGCTGTAGGACTATACTCCACACTAAATTCTGCCCCCAAAAACAAATACCAAATTTGCAACTGCTAGGCACATTCCTATACAGTTTCACAGTAAAGCACATACCTGTAAAACACATGCCTGTTAAGAGGCAACCAAGGTTACCTTGTCCTAGTTTCATCAGGAACTAGGGTTTCACTAGTCAATCAAGTAGTTTTCACGCAATCCTATATTTTTATGTGAGCATCCTGTCCTAGTTTGGATCAGTCACTAAAGCTTTATTATATGCAGCTAGGCTAAACGGTCAAAGAGGGTACCTTAGCAAGACTACCTAATATACCTCCCGCACCTAACACCAAGAAGTGAAAGGAGGATCAAACGGTACAGTGGTAGTCCAGATCCAAGGGTTGTGTTCCTATGATGGCAGAGCGCACGATCAGTCAGCCTTTTGGCAAGCTTTTGGGCAAGCCTCTGGAAAACCATCCAGGAATAGCATATGGCAAACACAATGACTTAAGCGCACCAATGCCAATGCAAATGCAAATGCAAAGAAACATATAAGTATAGATAAAATTTCACATCATGATGTTCGAGTCAAGTTTTCTAAACTCCGCAGCGAAGTCATTAGAAACTGTAGCTCGACTTTTCGTGCTCCTTTCAAAAAATGATAAGCCCTACAGTTTGGACTCCCGCAGTTCTGAATCTAATCTCACAAGTGCAATGTGAAACAGATAAACACCAAAGAGTCCAAATTCGGCAAATCTTTTAGAAAATCAATTTTGAATCAAAATGCTAAAAATGGACTGCTTTGCCAGATACAGAGTCGCCACCTAAATATTTTTGGGAAAATTAGGAAACCCACGACTTGTGCCAAAGGCCACGTGTCCATCGTCACCAAGATTGTCTTGGCTCGGGAACTTAGGTACAAGAGGGGAAGGTCATGAATTAAGCACCCCCGCTTGCCCGATCAAAGAACGGCCTCTACTAATCATGATGTGAATCTTATTTACATTATATGCTCTTGTTCCGATTTATTAGGCTAACTTACTATGTGATAAGCACACAAGTATAGACTATTTTGCTAAAATTGGAACATTTGATTTCATGTTTGTTTTTTAAAAGAGTTTGTGAATGTGCCACTTAAAAAAGTGGGCTCAATTGTACATTAATCAAACTATCCCAATTCAAGCAACTAGCCTTCATCCACAAGCATTCAAACAGTTTATCACTTAAGTACTTAGCCTCATGGCAAGCATGCTAGTCATGGCAATAATCACACGCATGCGATATGCTAAAGAACAAAAATGCCCACCTAGTACTTCGAGATGAGCCAAAAGAAACAAAAAAAAAGTTAGAAAAAATGCGTGTTCCTAATTAATGCAACATGGCTAATGCAACACATGCAATGGTGCAACTAATAGGCTCGACTACTAACTATGACATGTGAATCAATTTCATAGCATGCGGTCTAAGCACGTATTTAAAGAAGTATTAACTAACAATGCAAGTTAGAATGATGCACCGAGCTCAATGCATGCAAAACAATGGATGCAAGGCATGAGAGATTCTAAACGAAAGATGATGCCCTAAACTAACCATCATAAGCAGGTAAATAAAAGGGAGAAAGACATAGGGTTGGCAAACATACACATTATTACAACTGTGCCCTCACACAGCAAGGTTTTCAGCAACATGTCCTCTATTTATGTATGGTTGCACATTTCCTTCTTTCCCCTAGTTACGACAGTTACAGCATTCAGTTGATCGAAGTGGCCCAATGTCTAAAAGAAGGTAAGAGTTGTATCAGTTTGGTGCTAGCCGAGACCCTGATGGGCTTAGATGCTTTTCATCGGCAAGAGACCACCAGATTTGTGGGGAGTCCACTACTTCTTCAGGTATTGTTTCCCACCCTTTCTAATATATGCCTCACATATCACTCGGCACTCATGCTCTATTTTCTCTCAAAGCCCTTTCTTTACTTTTCTTTCCACACACATCTCTTTATTCTTTAATCTCTCTTATTTTTCATTCCTTCCCAGGTATGGCTCATAGATAAGCTGAAGGTGGTGGACACTTGCTCCAAGTATTCAGCTCGAGCTTATTTCTTCCGCCATCGACTAGTGGACTTTCCCAATGAGGGTTGGTGGTGAAACTAGATGTGCAGCAGGTCTGCAGCTGACATAGTTTGGCGTTGCCCCTAGCTCAATCTGACTGAGATGAGTTACAGCATGACTCAGTAGCCTGGTATATAGTTGATTGGCCTCATGCACTGCATGTTCTACTTTCTCTTTCGGTTCAGACGCTAGCTTGGACATGATCAAACCTACCCAGAGGAGGGGGTAGAATACCCGGCTTCATTCCCGATTCGTGGTCCACACTTGGCTAGGTACCTCGCTGCCTAGAGGATGAGAGAGCTTCTGGCCCCTGTCCCTAGTTTCAGTTTTGCCCTTTCTAGTGAGTGCTTGGCTTGGCTTGAGGATGAGGCACAAGTTGAGCCAACTTTGGCTACAGAAGCTTCCACAAGCACGAGCAAAGGACGCAGGGGCACCTGACTCACCTATGCCCCTAGTTTATTGCTTTGACCTTTCTTTTCAAGTTTGTGATGTAAAAGTAACTTTAATTTATATCAGAGAGTTGGAGAACTTTATGTTGAAATCAATGGAATTAAAGTTGTGAGCACTAAAAATTTTCCTTTTCGGTCCAAAAAAGGTATGCATTGTAAAATGGAAAAATTTGAGAGAAATCAACTTTTATTAAAACTTTTCAAAGCCATTTTCAAAAATGATCACCACATGACACGCTCAAAATCGATCCTCAAGATGTATAACCCCAAATCAAAAGATCATAACTGTCCCTGATTGAATACCGGCTCTTCTGCCCAAACTGAAGATCACAACCAAGCTCTCAGATAATGAATAAAGATGACTTGATCAGACACATGGGCAGGACAGTTGAGTTGGAGATGATTATGGCGAAACTTCAGGATGAAGTTGCCTGCATATCCCAAAGATAGGAATCAGGCCTTATGTAGTTCAGTTCAGGTTCACTTGAGTATTTACTCTTTCCTTCTGCGCTTTAACTTTTGCCAAAGTTGCCCTTTAGGGTTTTCAACCTTGCAAGCTCAATTTTTCTTTATTTCTAATTTTTCATGCTCTAACTTTTGCCTTGGTTGCCCTTTTGGGTTTTCGGCCTAGCGAGCCTCTCATGGGTAGTATTTATTCAATCTGTCCATGTTGATCGGTTGTGAAAATTCCAGGCCATCTAAGTTCACGAGAATAACTGCCCCTTCTAACCAAATAGCTTTGATGATGTAAGGACCAGTCCAATTGGGTCTGAACTTGACCCCAGAGTTATGGATGGGAGCTCGGTTGTCTTTCAGCACCATGTCTCCCTCCTTGAGATTTCGAGACTTAACTTTCTTGTTAAAAGCCCTAGCAATTATGTGCTGGCATCCCTGAACATGATACAATGCTTTTAGCCTCCTCTCATCAAACAACATTAACTCCTTAAATCTGCTCTGTTGCCAATTCGCCTCCGCTATCTAACACTTAGCCATAACTCGCAGCGACGGGACATCAATTTCAATTGGAAAAATGGCTTCCATCCCATAGACGAGAGAATACGGGGTTGCCCCTATAGATGTCCGGATCGAAGTTCTGTAGCCCCAGAGTGCGAATGGCAATTTATCTAGCCAGTCCCTGTATGTCTCAACCATCTTCTACAAGATGTTCTTGATATTCTTATTGGTGGCTTTAACAGCTCCATTGGTTTGTGGCTTGTATGTAAATGACTTATGAAAAGCCACGTTGTACTTGTCCAACAAGTCTATCACCTCTTTCTTGAAGTGGGAGCTGTTATCTGTTATGATCTCGTTCGAAACTCTGTACCGATATATGATATTGTTTCTAATAAATTTGGCCACATGCGATGCCTTCAACACTGCATAGGACTGAGCTTTCACCCAGTTTGTAAAATAATCAATCACCACCAAGATATATTCATGCCCATTCCACCCTTTTGGCGAGACAGCACCAATAACGTCGATTCCCCAAACTGAGAAAGGCCATTGCAAAGTCTTGTTATAAAGCTTTGACGGCAAAATATTCATGAGATTGGCATCAATTTGACATTTGTGGCATCGCCACACAAAACCAATACAATCCTCCTCCATGGTGGACCAGTAGTAACCTTGCCTGAGAATCTTCCGGGCTAGCATCACACCATTCATATGCGCCCCGCATTCTCCGCCGTGGATAGCCTCCATAAGGCGCTTAGATTCCTCTTCTTCCACATACAACTTATGCATTCCCAGACGACCTCTTTTATACAGCTTACCTCTGCAAATGATAAATTGGATGGCTATTTAATGTATTCCCCGTTTGTCCTTAGCATTTGTCCCTGGTGGATACGGCTCCTTTTCCAAAAAGTTCCAAATATCGTAATACCAAGAGTTTTTGTCTTGCACTTCATCTATCACAGCAATAATTTTATAAGCCGGCGTGTATTTCTATTCAATGATAATCGGACGCATCCAAATTCCAAGTGGGATGTCTATCATAGAAAATAGAGTTGCTAAAGCATCAGCGAACCGGTTGTTCTCTCTCAATAGATGCGTGAATTTCAGTTTTTCAAACCTAGGAATCAGAACATCTAGGGTCTGATGGTAAACCTTCATTTTCTCTTCTTTTACTTTCTAGTCTCTGTTTGCTTGAGAAGCAACCAAGTTCGAGTGCCCGATGACATCCAACCTTATTGCCCCTAGTTCCAGGGTGACTTTTAAACCAGCAATACACACTTCATATTCTGCTTCGTTGTTGGACACCTTAAACCGGAGTTTAAAGGCTAAAGGTGTATGGGAGTCATCAGGTGCTATCAACAACACACCTATCCTATAACCATACTGATTGGACGCTCCATCAAAGTACATCGTCCAAGTTTCCTCTTCGACTTGTAGAATGTTTTTATTTGGGAACAAGTATTCCACTGCCTCATCTCCTTCTACCGGGTGGTTTGCCAGGAACTCCGTTACAACTCTTCCCTTAACCGACTTGCGGATGACATATTTGAGATCAAATTCAAGAGAAAAAGCAACCAATGAGCCAGCCTACCCGTAAGTGCTGGTTTCTCAAAGAGATATTTGGTGGGATCTAATCTCGAAACTAGGATTATAGAGTGAGCTAACAAGTAGTGCCTCAACTTCCTGGTAGCCCATACCAAGGCTAGGCAAGCTTTCTCCAAAGGAGTGTAGCGGGTCTCGTAATCCAGCATTTTCTTGCTCAAGTAGTAGATGGCTTTCTTCACCCTATCTTTAGATTCTTAAGTGAGCATGCATCCCATGGTCGTGTCTGTTACTGACAAGTATAGAATCAAAGGCTTTACTGGCTCTGGCAGCGACAACACAGGCGGATTCTGGAGGTACCACTTAACTTGCTCAAAGGCAAACTGACACCGATCGTCCCATCGGAATTTCTTCCCTTTCTTCAGGAGACCAAATAGTGGTTCATAAGTCAAGGTTAATTTGGAAATAAACCATCTTATGAATTGCACTTTACCTAGAAAGCCTCGCACCTCCTTTTCAGTCCTTGGTGGTGGCATTTCTAGGATGGCCTTTATTTTGGAAGGATCTACTTCAATGTCCCTCTGTGTGATCAGAAAGCCCATCATTTTTCCTGCCATTATACCGAAGGTGCATTTCTACAGGTTTAACCTTAATATGTATTCCCTGATTCGTTAAAGGAATTTCTTCAAGGGGATGTAGTGGCCCTCTCATTCTTTAGACTTGACAATCATGTCATCCATGCACACCTCAACCTCCTTGTGGATCATGTCATGCAGAATGGTGGTCGCAGCCCTCTGATAGGTAGCTCCAATATTTTTCAAACCGAACAACATAACTCGGTAGCAGTATGTACCCTATGATGTAGTGAATGCGGTTTTCTCTCTATCTTCGGGGGCGATCAGAATCTGGTTGTACCCGAAAAACCCATCCATAAATGATAGCAATGCATGGCCCACGATGAAATCCATTAACTCATCAATGTGGGCAGAGGAAACTCATTCTTCGGATTGGTTCTATTCAAGTCCCGAAAGTTTACACATACACGGATTCTACCATCCTTCTTTGGCATTGGGACGATGTTGGCCAACCAAGTCGGGTACTCAGATACTAATAAGAAACCTGCCTCGATCTGCTTGGTGACCTATTCCTTGATTTTTAGTGCTCAATCTGGATGGATTCTCCGCAGCTTCAACTTGACCAGTCGGGCCTCGGGGTCAAGAAGGATCCAATGCTGTACAACCTCAGGATCGATTCTAGACATGTCTTCGTAGGACCATGCAAAAACATCTTTGAAATCTTTTAACAAAGCAATTAAATGCTCGCGCTCCTCCGAAGACAACGTGGACCCAATCTAGACCAGGCGCGGATCCTTCTCAGTACCCACATTAATGGCAGTGATTTCATCAGCATAGGGTTTAGCAAACCCCTCCTCCTCTCGATTAATCAAGTTTTCAAAGCCAGAGGAATTTATTCCCCTTCGTTTTCATTAAAATTCTAAAAATCTTGGTCAATACAATAAACCAACGGCACATAAAAGTACACAGAATCTGTAGAGTTTTCATTCAAAAAGTCTAGATCTTCGGTTATAGACTCAAAAGAAAAGCTGAATGAAGACCTAGACAGGACTTTGGTATTCGGGTTACCACCCCCAGAAACACCAGACTCAGACTCAGAAGAATTTGAATCTGATCCCGACCCCACAAACTCAGGGGAATTAGATTGAAGCTCATCACCTAATTTAGAACCAGACAGATAGCCTTCCTCCAGCTACCAGATAAGAGATGATGCCCCTAATGCATCCAAAATGCCACTGGTTGGGTTCATACCCGGTTCTTCTCCGATCATGGAGACAATAAGGTTATCCCCCAAGTTCTTTAGGTCAGCCGCAGGATCTGTTAAGAGACTAGCTAGTGTTGCCCCTACTCCAAGCTCGCTGCCATCTGAGTCACCTTCTATCTCTATTTAGCTTTGATGCTTGGTTCAGCCATTTCCTTATCATCACTGTCTTGCAGCTACAGATCAAAGAAGATCTCAAACCCGGGGACACGCCACTTTGAGGAATTCACCCAAGGCTCGGGAAAGTCGCAAAAAGGGAAATTTTCTCCCTCCTGAAACAAAGCAACCATTTAATGTCCCTTGGATTGGCCTGTGGATAAGTTCATAACGTTTCCCGGCTTGTTTGGCCTTGGCTCTATCTCTCATTTCGTCTCTCTTCCTTATCCAGTCCTCTTTGGTGGGTACATAGCCTAGTCCAAAGGCATATGGGTTGTGTGGCATATCTATCAGTGTTGCAACACCTTTCCGGCCACTTCTATCGAGTCCCATTCCTGGAACATACTGCAGTTTGTTCATGAAATAGATAAACCGGGCATTAACATACATGCCTTCGTCTGTGGCCAGAATGGTATGCACTACCTGGGCTTTAGCTAGAGTGAATCCTGAGAGGAATACATCATTCTCGCCATGGTTGATCTCCAGCACTGGCGTAGTTATCTATGGTAGCGGATGGATGGATGAATTCCCAAAAACAATCGCCACTCATCCCCCATGAGGGTATTTCAACATCTGATGGAGAGTTGAGGAGACGGCCTTCACATGATGCAACCAGGGCCTCCCTAACAACAAATTGAAGGTAACAAGCACATCTAAGACATGAAACTCGACCTCTTGCTCAGCTAGACCCACTTGGACTCTGACCTGCACTGTGCCCATGACCTCTCTGTTCGTGTTATCATAGGCCCGTATTACTTGGGTTGTGGGAACAAATCCGCTGGTTTGAGGCCAATTGCATAAGCGATGAAAGAATGACAAACATTGATGGCCAAACAATATCTACCAACACCACTGACACCCATTTCTCCCTACATTCCACAGATATGTACAACTGTTTATTATGAGCCAAGCCCTCCGGCGAAAGCTCTTTGTCAGAGAAAGTAAGGGTTGGCTTGGCACCATTTGGACAAACCAAACCCACAAGCTGCTCAGGCGTAGTGTCAATGGACAATTTAGCCTTGTCCATCGCTGACAACACCACATGTCGATATGCCCGAGAGGCCATGAAAGGACCCCAGATGGAGATGTCAGCTTGGATTTTCTTAAGTTGTTTCAACACTGCCTTTTCTTTTAGTTGTTTCTCTATTTGTTTCTCGACCTTCTCTATTTTCTAGACGCCTCTGCTTTATCCAGGTGCGGCGGCTTAAAATACTGCCCACTTCTCGTCATATGGTATATTTCTTTAGCATACCATGTATTGTCCGGAAGGCACTCGCCCCAGTCTTCGTTGGTGTGGGCCAGATCAGATCATTATCGTTCCACCATTCACCCTTAGCAACCGGCAAACAGTTGTCTAGCTCTGCTTGTATCACCTTTACATCATAGGTGTCCCCCACAAGGTGTTGTGAATTCACAGTTTCCCGGCTGTCTTCAATTCTTTCTCGTTCAAACTGCCTTAGTGCAGCTTCCTGTTCAGTATCCACAGTGCTCACAACACCCAATTCTTGGGCTGGATTTTCCACACCTGCGCTCTCCGACAGCTTTCCTTTCTCATCAGCCCTTCCGACTACTGCAGCTATCTCTGTTTCCTTTCCTTCTAGTTTCATTCCAATTTTTTCCTTTTTGGCTAGCTCATCACTCAACCATCCAGCATTGTTAGTTGATTCATTCAGGTTAAACCACCCGATCTGCACATTTTCCTGATCTTGCTCGTCAAAGAACTGCAGGTTGTCCAAATCATCTTCGAGTTCTACCAAATCATCCAACCCTTGGCTCGGGTCATCTTCCCTAGCCACATTAATGTCTACCAAGGTTGGTAGCACCAATTTAGACTTGATTTGACCAGTTAACACAATGTAGCAACTTGGATCATACAACCTATCAGGTAAGTCCTCAGGACACTCTAACAACAGACTAGTACCTTCCTCCAAGGTCGACTCCCCTTCCACTATAACTCTCATTACCACAGGCTTGAGTTGAGGGTTGGACGTGTCCATCATGCACAGATCAGATTGAGATTTCCAGGTGGGGGGATTTGATTATGGTCTAGGAGTGGATTTGTGGTTACGTTTTGTTTTTTAGATAGAGCGATCACCTTGTTGTCAATGAGATCTTGAATCTCAGGATATAATCAAAAGCATTGGTCGGTATCATGACTATGTTGTTGGTGAAACACACAGTATTTTGCGGGGTTGTGTTTGGGTGGGAGAGGATCAGGAAGTGGGTGAGGTTCTAAAGGTTTGAGGTTCCTTTTCTTGACTAGCACCTTCATGGCTTGAGAGAGAGTCATGTAAAGTTGGTTAAAGGTCCTCTGGGATCGGGTAGGGTTGGACGACGTTTGTGAGCTTGTGTTGGCAAAAGGGTCAGCAATCTTGGTCATGGTGACAACACTTACGTCTGACAGCCTCACAGCTATGCTATCACTGGCAGCATTGGAACTGCGAACAAACAGCCTTTTTGCCGGCTCCTTCTCATCTGTAATAAGCCCCTGTTTCATGGCGTCTTCTATTTGCACTCCCATTTCATGGAGTTCTGTAAATGTGAACAGAGGTAGGACAATCATCTTATGCAGTAACTTGTCATGTAGATTCAGGACAACCATGTTTATCTGGTCCTTCTTGAAAGGGTTTGTGGTCATCATCGAGGCTTTAGCTCTCCATCATGTCACAAATTCAAAGAAACCCTCCTTTGGGTCTTGATGTGTTGCCTCGAGATCACGAGTTGTGACCTCGATTTGAGTATTGTACGAATACTGCCCAATGAAGGCCCCGACCATCTCCTCCCAATTCTGTTTAACAAAGTCTTCCAACTTAGCATACCATATGGCCACTATACCAGACATAGTACAGCCAAAGAGAGACAGCTTCTGTAGTCTAGTTAAGCCCATCGGCCTTAAGATATCAGAAAACAGACGCAAGTGGACCATTGGATCTCTGGAACCATCGAATCAATCAATGTGCGGCATTTTAAACCGATCTAGTAATGTAACTGCAAAATCAGTATACCCATCTTCTATGTCTGGGATGGAGTTAACCCCTTGTGCCCTCTTGAATAACTTTTCTAGTTTATTGACCTTGAGTACAGTTGGGTCAACCTCAAACTCGAATCGAGCCTCGGTCTAATAAACAGGGGTTTTGAAGGCTTGTGCTGGGATTGGCTCTGTTGGATTGCCCTGGTTTACTTGGACATTGGCAGTATGAACGGTGGCTCCGGGTGCTAGGATACCCGTAATAGGTACATAAGATGCAGAGGCCACAGCCGGCCGAGGTTGCTATTGTTGTAACATGGTTATAACCTCGGCCTGACGGGCTGTGACCTCGACCTAGCGGCAGCATCTTGCTGTAGGGTCTCAACTGTTTACTGCAGATGATGTATCAATTCTTCTATACTGACTGGGGGATATTGTGTTATTGGAATAGGCAATTGATCTTGTGCCAGGCTAGAAGTAGATGACTGTCCCCGAAACAGACAAGACACAGGTGAGTTGAGGGGTGATTGTTGTAAAAACTGAACCGGTGAATTCTGCCTGATTCTCCTCCGTCTTGTAACTAGTGAGAGTGAGGTAAACATAGGTTGTCCCCGAACAAGATCCCCGACTTTACAAAGTCTTCTGACTCAGGTCCAAAGTACTTGGGAGATATACGAACTTTCTGAAGCTATGGTTTCAAACTACCTAGCAAAAGAAATAAAGCAAAATAGTAGTAATCAGAAACTGCAGAGCACCTCAGCTAAGATGTTATCAACACAGACATGATCAAAGCTATAGGACTGTACTCCACACTGAATTCTGCCCCAAAAACAGATACCAAATTTGCAACTGCTATGCACATTCCTATACAGTTTCACTGTAAAACACATACTAGTTAAGAGAGAGCCAAAATACCCCTATGAAGGGCTAGGGTTACCCTATCCTAGTTTCGTCAAGAACTAGGGTTTCACTAGTCAATCAAACGGTTTTCACACAATCTTGTATTTTTGGGTGAGCATCATGTCCTAGTTTAGATCAGTCACTAAGGCTTTACTATATGCAGCTAGGCCAAATGGTCAAAGAGGGTACCTCAATAAGACTACCTAATATACCTCTCGCACCTAACACCAAGAAGTGAAAGGAGGATCAAACGGTACAGTGGCAATCCAGAACCAAGGATTGTGTTGCCATCATGGCAGAGCCCACGATTGGTCAGCCTTTTGGCAAACTTTTGGGCAAGTCTCCAGCAAATCGTCCAGAATAGCAGATGGTAAGCAGAGTGATTTAAGCACACCAATGC
This sequence comes from Camellia oleifera, assembly GCA_022316695.1. Classification (NCBI taxonomy): domain Eukaryota; kingdom Viridiplantae; phylum Streptophyta; class Magnoliopsida; order Ericales; family Theaceae; genus Camellia; species Camellia oleifera. The sequence goes on along the minus strand of CM039317.1, from coordinate 184,883,958 downwards.
AAATGCAAAGAAACATATAAGTGCAGATAAAATTTCACATCATGAAGTTCGAAGTCAAGTTCTCTAAATTTCCCAGTAGAGTCATCGGAAACTGTAGTTCGATTTTCCGTGCTCCTTTCGGATACGACTAGCCTTATAGTTCGGACTCCCGCGATTCTAAATCTGATCTCACAAGTACAATATGAATAGATAAACACCAAATAGTCCAAATCTGACAAATCTTTTAGAAAATCGATTTTGAATCAAAATGCCAAAAATGGACTGCTTTGCCAAATATAGAGTCACCACCTAAATATTTTTGGAAAATTTAGGAAACCCGTGACTCGTGCCAAAGGCCACATGTCCGTCATCACCAAGATTGTCTCAGCTCAGGAACTTAGGTACGAGAGGGGAAGGTCATAAATTAAGCATCCCACTCGGCCAATCAAAGATCGACCTTTACTAATCATGATGTGATTTTTATTTATAATATATGTTCTTGTTTCAATTATTTGGCTATTGTTGCTATGTGATGCACACAAGTATAGACGAATTTGTAAAAATTGGAATATTTGATTTCATGTTTGTTTTTTAAAAGAGTTTGTGAATGTGCCACTAAAAAAAGTGGGCTCAAATGGACATTAATCAAACTATCCCAATTCAAGCAACTAGCCTTTATCCACAAGCATTCAAACAGTTTATCACTTAAGCACTTAGCCTCAGAGTGGACATGCTTTAACATGGTAACAACCACACTCATGCGATATACTAAAACAAACAAAAGCTCATCTAGTACTCCAAGCCAAAAAAGATGACAGAGTTAGAATAATGCATGATCCTAACTATGCAATATGACTAATGGAACGCATACAATATGCAATTATTAAGCTCAGCTATTAATATGGCATATAAATCAATTTGATAGCATGCGGTCTAAGCACATATTCAAAGAAGTATTAACTAACAATGCAAATTAGAATGATGCCCTGAGCTCAATGGATGCAAGACAATGGATGCAAGGAATGAGAGATGCTAAACGAAACATGATGTCCTAAACTAACCATCATAAGTAGGTAAATAAAAGGGAGAAAGGCGTGGGGTTAGAAGACATACGCATTATTACAACTGTGCCCTCGCACAGGAGGGTCCGAATAAACTAACTAGCTAAGCTCATTTACTAGCTATTACAAAACGAATTAACTAATTATTACAAATTGAATAAACTAATTATGCTAGCTAGTTATTACAAAACCAAATAATTAATTAACTATTCTATGGAACTAACGCTAATTAATTAATTACAAATTAGAATTAACTAATTAATTACAACATGAATACAACATGAAAGAAGTAACTAAGCCAACTAATCGGCCCCAAGAAGCGAGGGATGCTCATGCATGCGCGGATTTCCACCTGAAAAGCCCACTCTTCTACTGCCAGAATGCCTTTGTTGCACATTTAGAACATCTTTTCACCTCAACCTCTACTTTGTTTTGTTCCAAAAAATTGCTGCTCAATTTGACAAAGGTGGCCGACAGGCCAGAAGTAGTGGCCGACCAGCCACAAATGGTAGCCTGCCGTCCAAAAGCAAGGGCCTGCCAGCTAGAAAAAGTGGTTGGCCAGCCACTGAAGCTTGGTTCCTCCTGCTGCAACAGAAAGCATACATAGCACAAACAAGGTATTCTCAAGGTATATTTGTACACCTCACCCCTCCTTATCATCAAACAGCTCAAATGAGTGGCAAGCTCAATTTGCAAGCCATCAATTGACTGCAATTTCATTGCATGATGGCCTATGAACCCAAGTGTACAATTTCAATAAATGCACAATAAAAAGACTCTCAAACCTCCTCCCTATCATGGATTGATCAAGGGAAGTGGTTGACCTCGGAAACTTGAACCATTTTACCATTAGCAAGTATGAAATGCCTCAAGTTCCCATGTGTTCAATTAACATCCGATTGAACACCAAATTGCTTATTATCTTGCATCATTTTTAGTCCCAATTTTATTACTTCATTTTAATTACCAACCATTCCTTAGTTCATTAAGTTCAAAAGTGAAGATTAAGTCCTCTAATAGGAAAGGAGTACCAAACCAAGTGTTGTTTTAGGCATGAGAGAAGTGTCATGTTGTTGGTAATGAACCCCAAAGGGATTAAACCATTAATCACAATACCTCAATCTCAAGCTTAAACAAGCAAGTAGTTTGAAACAACTTTCAAAGCAAAAAAAAAATCCAAGAAAGGAGGGAGGTTGCAGAGGTGATTAGAGATGAATACAAGTATGAAAAGCAAGAAATAAACACTATCGACTCAAATAGGTTGGTGGCTAAGGCCTAAACCACAAAGCCAATGAGGACAATTACACTACAAGCATGCTATACAAAGCTCAAATGCAATGAACAACTAAAAATAGTCCTAAAACAGTCCAAAAAAAATGCTGGAATTAAGCTAACAATAACTAGAACAATAAGCTAAAACATGGAGCAAGTTAAGCTAGTAAAGCAAACACAAGGAGGGAAGGCTACCCCCTCCATTTTTGGGACTTCAAAACATGGTTTTAGTCACTGAAAAAACTCTGATTTTCAGTAGTAAAAAGCTTAAAAAAATAATAGAAAGGTAGGAAACACAAGAGCAAAGGCCTAAAAAGTTAAGTGCAAAGAATGATGATCCACCCCTCCACCCTTAATGGCCTTAAACCACAAGTTTCAACCCAAAAATATAGAGTATAAACAATCCAAAAACAATAGGAAAATAGAAAATAAATCAAAGAAACAAGCCAAGACTTATACCTCTTCAAGAGGAGAACCCTTTCTAAGTGACAAATCAACATTTACACACCCTCAAGAGCTCAAAGTAAGCTCAAAAGTACCTTAGCTCAAAAACCACAAGATTTGGTTTAGAGTGTGTAGGCAAAGGCTTAAGAATTTGCAAGAGAAAGAGGGAATTGTAGAGAGAGAGAAATGTTTTTGCTCCAAAATTTCTAACCCTCAAAAATAGAAGGGGAGGTCTTCTATTTATAGAAAAACATGAAACTCCCTCAAAAATATCCATACATACACGTGTAGGTAGATGCATGCACCTGTGGAAACAGTTGGCACATCTGGCATAAATATCTGCAAAAACACACAAATGGCCAGCAGCCCACATTGGTGGCCAGCAGGTCCCAAGGTTTTTAGGCTTGAAAAACCGTTGTTTTGGTCCAAAACAAGGCAAAAGGTATGTAGGGTTTCAAGGCTCAAAGCTGTGGCATTTTGCTGAAGACTTCAAGCACTTAACAAGCATATACAAATTCATCATTGGGTGCACAAGCGGTGATGCCCAAGTCATAAGGGTGGTAAAAAATAAGGTGTTTATAGGGGGTGGCATCGATGTCGACACGGATCTGAAACTGAAGGTGTGTGGGTTATAGTGGTGATTAGTGGTGGTGTATATGTGTATTGAGAAATTATGGTTTGGAATTTTTTCTAAAATAGTAATTTAACTGAGGGACATAATTGTAATAAAAAAAATTGAGAAATGGTGGATATTGAGCAAATGAATGGTGTATAAATAGAATTACCCAAAAAATTAATAGATAACGGAGGTAAAATGATATGAGGCAATAGTTTTAAAGGTAAAATGTAATTTACTCTTTACTTTATTTATGTAATTTTTTTTTTAAATTTGTTGCCCCTCACCCAATCACACTTGTGTACATAACATTTTGATTTATTTTCAATCTAAACTATATTTTTTTTATTAAATAAAACTAATAACAAAGGATAATTTAGTAATAAAAATGATATTTTAGATATTTTATGTACATCTATATTGAGTTTAATGACTAAAATAGCAACAAAAAAAAAATGTTGCTAATTTGACTTAATAAAAGTAAACGATGATTTAGATTAAAAAAAAATAGTGTTTAAATTGACCCAAAAAAAAACAAATTTATTTTGTTATAAGTGTCCAAAAAAAATTGATTGAAATTTCTTCATAAAAATTAAAAAAATTTAGAGACTAAAATATACAAATTGATATAGTTTTAAAATGAAATAAGAAAAATAAAAATAATTTTAAGGGATAAAAAGTGAAATTAACCCTTTATTTTAGTATTTACATAAAAAAAAAAGGGGGCAATTTTTTTTTAAAAGATCCTTGATATTAAGATCTTAAAGGATAATGACATGTAATATTTTCATAGTGGTTGGGGTCCCTCAACATTTTTTCAAAGAAATTTCGATCTAGAGAAATTTCAAACAAGAGAAATTTCAAAACACAGAGAAATTTGTCTGAAATTTGTTTGATTTTTTCTGTGTTTTCAAATTTTCTGTGTTTGGAAATTTCATTGATTTAAATTTTCTCTGATTTACTCACAAATTTCTTTGTGATTTGCTCACAATTTTTTCCATATTTTGACCAATTTTCTCTGATTTGTATGTCTATAATTTAATTTTAAAGTAGTGCACAAAATGTATTTAATACATTGAACAAGAACTTTTGATACAATGGCACTGACAACACACTTTGAAGCACAAAAATTAAAATTTTGGATACAAAGAATTCGACGGTGAGTGACAGTATTCAAAACAAATATGGTTACTACGCTATGGTGGAACTGTACATATATCTAATCTTGAAAAATGGATGGAAACTGATGGTTTCTTTCTCATCACTCTCTCTCTCTCTCTCTCTCTCTCTCTCTCTCTCTCTCTCAATCGTCTGATTCATCAAAATAGGCGACATTGATGGATGAATTTTACGCTCAGATCTATTTTTGCTTAACATCCTTTTCAACGAACCACTCAGTGTCATCGCTACTTGTGATGACAACAAAGAAGAAGAAGAAGACGATGAACATACCGATAACAAATCACTCATAATCATCGCTCCAATTCCACTATCATTATTCTCAACAGAATTCGAAACTTCAATCATAATCTCTGATTCCTCTTCTCTCGCTACATCGGCCATTGTCTGAGCCATCGTCACCTGCCTCGACAACGATTTTGGTGGATATGGATATGGGTATGGGTGTGGGTGTGGGTAAGGCGAGAGGGAGAAGAGTTGAGAAAAAATGAGAGGGTGGGTGTGATATGTAGGTGTGTATGAGAGACTTTAATCTACCCAAAAAAAAATATATATTATAGATCTCTTCCATTAGTAAAAGTTTGAGAAAGATATTAGATTAAATATTCCAAAAAAAAAATTAATTTGCTACCCACACCTAATCATTTCCCTGAACAAACAAAGGGAAATAACCTAACAAGAAAAAAAAAATAATAATCACTCTGCTTAGTTTTGGTTTCCAGAATTCATTTTTCAGAAAATTCTACTTTCTTATTTTTTGTATTTTTTTTGTTTTCACTGAATTTTTTTAATATTTTAAGTAATTTTTTTAATTTTTAGACACACCTGATATAAACACACTTAAAAAATATAATTTTGGGGAAAATTTTTTTTAAAAATTTACTAAATACCAAAAATATTTAAAAAAATACAAAAATTTGGTATATTTTTCATTTTTTATGTATTTATTATTTTTTTAAAAATATTTTTTTATAAACATTTTACTTTTTAGATACATCTAAGTAAGGTACATCTAAAAAAAATTGTTTAAAATTGTTTAAAATATTCATTAAAAACAAAAAAAAAACAAAAAATTCAATTTTTAAATAATTAAATTCAAAAAATTGAAACCAAATATACTGAATAATAATTATTAAAAAATAAAAAATATTATAAGAGTTGTGCTATTAGCACCCTATCTATTATTTGGACCCCTCATTTCTTTGAAACCCTTAAAATTTATTTTCCTCCCCCCAAATAATACTAAAATTATCTTCATAAAAACATTTCACCCATTCAATTAAATGCACACCCCTCGCACCCCCAAAAAACCTCTCTTCCAAAAACCCTAACAAAACCACGAAGAAGAAGAAGAGCCAAGTGTGATTACTGTCTCTGCCGCCTCATCATTTTTTTTCGGTTTAACCATTATCACAGTTGGTATGCTCTTCTCTCTCTCTCTCTCTCTCTCTCTCTCTCTCTCTCTTTCTCTGCCACCTCATCCTTTTCTTCAGTGATTAATGTTCGGTTACCTATTTCCGAACAAATAATAAATGGTCAGTTACCGGTGCCTCGAACAAATAAATAATGTTGGGGCCTGTCACTACAACAAAATTAACTATTCACTGGTATCATGTTTACGACATGCATTAAATGCATGTCGTAGTTAGTACATTCTACGGCATTTTTTTTTTTTTTTGCAAGCCGTTAATGTTTTGTCAATAACAACATACATACCATATAAGTCGTTGATTCATATATTTATAGCATGCAAAAGTATGCCGTAAAAAATGTATGTTTTTACGACTTACAAAAATATGTCGTAAAATATTTGCACGTAAGACAACATGCATTTCATGTTATAAAATATTATAACTTTACACGGCATGCATTAACATGTCATGAAAACTTTTGCAAAAAAAAAAAAAAATTCAATGCAAAATTTTTTATGGCATGCAAAAGCATGCCATAAAAAATTTATATTTTCACGGCATACAAAAAATATGTCATAAAATATTTGTACTTAAGACGACATACATTTCATGTCGTAAAATATGATAACTTTACACGACATGCATTAGCATGTCATGAAAACTTTTATGAAAAAAAATTTCAATCTGAATTTTTTTTTTTTTTTGATTTAAAAAAACTAACAATTTTCAACCAAGGTTCTCACCTTACATTTTCCTAATTGAGGACAAGGTAAAAAATAATTTATACATTATTTTATAATTTAGTGTCTATTTTAAGGGATAATTGCACCCAATGGGATTTTGAGAAAAAAAATTACATATTCATGAAAAAGTTTATAATTTTAATAATTAATATTTATATGACTTCTCATTAATTTGTAATTATTTTTTTTTAAATTACCTTGATTTGATATTTTTCCTTCGTTTAATAATTTATTTATTTTTTACTTTTTAAATGTATCTAATCTGAATACAACTAAAAAATATAATATTTATAAAAAAATATAATATATATAAAATGTATTAAATTTTATATTTTTTTTGAATTTAGTGATTTTTAAAAAATATTTTTCTTTTAAATATATGTAAATTATTTGAATTGAAAAAGTAAAAAAATATTTAAAATATTTAAAAACTTACCCAACTAAATTGAAAAACATTGCCTCGTTAACCTTACTCACTCTCTCTCTCTCTCTCTCTCTCTCTCTCTCTCTCTCTCAACCCTCTCTCTCTCAACCCTCTCTAAACCCTAATATCTCTCAACCGATTGAATCAACCTTCTTCAGCCCTGTTTAATCTAATCTCAGAGCGATTGGTGATTCATCTCAGATCCAATCTCTGAGCGATTGGCAATTTCAATTTTGAGATTTCGAAGCTCCACCGCCTTTATTATCTGCACCGGTGAGGGGAGCGAGCACCATCGTCTACTAAGGTGAGCACTAATGTCTCTCTCTCTCTCTCTCTCTCTCTCTCTCTCTCTCTTTCTCTCTCTCAAGCTCTTCCTTCCCGTCGAGTTTGGTCAGTTCACAAAACCTGTGCATTTTATTTAAGAATTTCGTTGTTTGAGTTTCTCAATTAAATTCCACTCTAATTTTCCTGTTTCATGTTCATGCTTCTTGATGGAATCTCAATTAGTTGTATTTTGTGTGTAGAGGATTACTATTTGTGACTAGATATTAGGAAAATGATATTCATCAATTCTGTTTGGCGTCCACTTCAATGTAATTGTAATTTAAAGCTTCAATTTGTTGCTTTCTCACTTCAATTTGTAATTGTAATTGTAATTTAAAGCTTCAATGAAATTCTGCTAAGTAGAGGACTAGTCTTGAAATTCCAAGAATTTTGCAGAGGTTCACAGAAAAATTATCTGATGAAAATCTACAGAACTTGACGGAAGTTGTTGAAGAGTTCATGGTGAGGATGATGGAAACAATATGTTGAAGAACTAGGTGGGAATGGGATATAATCAATCCACAACTCGAAACATCAACTGTGAGGTTAGCCATTTGAATTCCAAGAGTTTCTATCTCCTCCTATAGGCTAGCTACCTGCAAGTTTAGGTTTAATAAAGGCACAACAGTAGAGATTTTTGTTTTGTTATTGTGAGTGATTTAACTAGCCATGTATGAGAGAAGTCAGTCATGCAGTGAAACCTGTTGTTGGAGTGCAAACATTTGAGAAACACAACCATAAATCGGATCGTGCATCCAAGCCAGCACCTCGTAGGATATTGTGATGGCAGCTTCACGTCGATTGTTCATGGGAAGGTTTGTCAATAGCTTCGAGACGTTGCTAGCACCGAACACCTTGTGCACCACTGCAAAAATGGGCTGCAGCTTCATCATAGTTGAAGTATGGAGCAAATACACATTCACTTGTGCACCTTCTCCTCAAGAACTTGCATGCTCTACATGAAGAGCCAAGCCCTGTCATTGTCCAAATCTTTTGCTTTTCAATTTTGCTTCAATGATCACTCACTCACACACACACTCTGAAACTACTAGGCTTTGATTTGTTTTAGTGCCATAAGTTTATATTTGTACTCTTTATATATAGCCTAGCGACCACTTGAAAAGGTTCAAAAACTCTTTTAGTTATGGTTAAGGGACATTCTCACTTTAGTTAGAAAAGTAAATTCAATCAAGTCTCCTTTGTGGCCAGCATTGTCATTCTCAAATTGGGTAACTTTCCTAATTGAAAGACTTAGAAAGGGCTTTTATTCACTGTTGGGAGTTCACAAATATGATAGTTGATGGAAGACCTAATCATCATTTTTAATACACTGGGCTCTAAAAAATGAGAAAATAATTGCTAATTAGTATTTTAAATTAATGCTCTTCATGTTGTTGTCTTATAGGTAAGTACAATGACTTATTTCCCCTTTATTTGGCAATATAATGATGATGAGTTCATCTTGCCTGCACTAAATGGCGGTGATAAAACATTCAAAAATGACTTTTGGCATCTAAAGGTTTAAAACATGTAAGATATAAGGAAGACTTTAATTATACATAAAATATATATACGAAATAAAATTGTGATCCTCCCCATTATATAAGGAGATATTACAAGAATGATATGATAATGTCAGATTTTTAAATAAAAATGGTCTTTGTAGATGTTACGTTTTAAAATAAAATATCTACATCACATTATTCTGAATGAATATTTTGTATTGATTTTATTTTGTTTTGTTTTTATTTGTATATAATTACTCACATAAATGAAAGTTGGTGCACAAAAAAAGCTATCTTGACTATCTACCACAAGCATTTACCCTTACTATTTATTAACATCTTTACTTGATATATTGTAGTTGATGGTGATTCATTCCATCCGGGTGTAATGCTCTGTTCTTTCTATAATAATATTGTGGGTGCCTTGATTAGTCAAAATTTAAGTAGTCTTCTTGACCACCAAAAGAAGTTTTCTCTGCATTTGTTTAAGCCGCTGCGTGCTAGTTTTCTTGGTCCCATCTATCTTACAAACCAAGGAGCTATTCTTTTTGCTTGTTCTAGTCACGTTGTTTATACTTGCTGTGCTTATATGCTGATCATCTGGTTTATGCAGGATATCTTGCTTGTGCTTGCTGTTCAAGCTCAAGAGTGCTTGTCCTTATTGAACCAGTTTCAATTGTTAATGGTGGAGATCAGCACCTAGCACCTCCTAAAACTGAACGATGTTCAAACTGTTCAAGTTCTGGAAATGTTAGACATTTGGGATTTTGGTTTCCGTATTTATTTAATGAATGTCACATGGAGCTATTTACTATCTGAGGGCGGTAGAATAGTGGATTCTGAACAAAAATATCATCTCAACTATTGAATACTATAAGTGAGAAAATGTCATAAAATTTATGAATGGCTTATCCGAATTTATTTTTCTAAAATGAACATGTCACTTTATAATAAGGATCCAACCTCCCTATTGACTCTGCTTCTTATTCTTTACTTGATGAATAATAATTCCTATAAGCTTCAAGTTTAGTTGTCTTTTAACTTCATCTTCTTTTTATTTATTTATTTTATTTTATTTTTTTTGTGCTTGTACACAGGTTTTCTATTATTGGCAAGGGTAATAGCTGTGACATTCTGTGTAACCTTAGCAACATATTGGCTGCAAGACTCGGTGCAACACCTATGGCTGCATTTCAGTTTTGCTTACAGTTCTAGATGACCTCGTCACTTCTTTCTGATGGTTTGGCTATTGCTGGACAGGTATGGCCACGTGCCGTTCTTTTTAATTTTTCCCCTTTTGAATATTTGGGAGAAATTCTTTTATTTAATCAGGGAAGACAATGTGAGAAACTCTTTTTTGTGTGTGTCTCTCTCTCCAATTTCTGAGAACCAAAGAGAGCCTAACCAAATAACAATGAGGCTTCGTATTTTTATTTTTTTCCAATTGTAACATAAATTGATCAATCAATTATTTTTTATTTTTATATAGTCTATATAAACTCCTTGTTTTTTTCCTCTAGACAGAGAACAAAAACATTTTTTATTTTTATATTGTCTATATAAACTCCTTTTTAACTAATAATTCTATTGTATCATTAGGTTCTAGTATCTGTAGTGAGCATTGCATCTTTATTCCTTCTCTGGAAAGGCCACGGCTTTGTTGGAATATGGTTTGCTTTAACATTTATATGGGTCTGCGTGCATTTTTTGGGATTTTGAGGTAATTTCCCTTGTTAATTTTGTGAATAAATAGTCCGTTTCAAGCAATTTCCCAATTCAAAACCGATCAAATTTCAAAAGGAAACTATAAATTGGACCACTTTTCGTATTGGCACATTTATACTCAAACCCGCCACTTTTCCTGTTCTTGTTTCATGATCATGTATTATGCTTATTTTCCATTAAGTTAGTGTTGTTGTCCCCAATTTTTGCAAAGTATAACTCCAAAGCTGTTGGAGTCTACCAATTATGTTACCAGGCGACAAGCTGTCAAGGTAGGATGAAAGTTTGAGATTTTATTCGAAAATATGTAAATAATTAAAAAAAAAAAAATTGACATCTCAATATTATCCTAGGGAATGCAATTTTGTCTCTAAAATTGTACCCTTCATGGATGATAGGGATTTGAATAGCTTGATGATGTATCACTTTCTTGGTTTGTATGTTTGAGGTTGTTATCAGCTTGTTTAAAGTCGTATTTTAGAGATTAGTGAATCTTATGATTTGGATACTTTTCTTGGCTTGTATGTTTGAGGTTGTTATCAGCTTGATATGATAGAAGTTGAGGATGGAAGTTAGTATGCAAGTTGTTTGGTGTATGGATATTAGATTTTTTTTACTTACTTCATAGTTGTTGCTTCTGCTTGGTTCGTTTACAGGTTGCATTTTATAAACTACTGTCTGCATACTATTAGGCAAGGTTATATTCCTGTATATATATATTATTTTTTTAAAATAACTTTCTACGGCATATAAAATTATGTCATAAAAAGTATAATGATTTATGACATGCAAGAAAATGCCGTAAAAGATTATATACGGCATGCAAAGTATGTCATAAATATATTAAAAATGATCTTCTACGGCATACAAAATTATGCCATGAAAAGTAATGATTTATGACATGCAAGAAAATGCCGTAAAATATTATATACGACATACAAGTATGCCATAAATATATTCAAAATAACCTTCTACGACATGAAAAATTATGCTGTGGAAAGTATGATGATTTATGACATGAAAAAAATGTTGTAGAAAATTATATACGACATACAAAGTATGTCATTGCTGTTTAATTTATTACTTTTTACAACTTTACCTGTATGCCGTAAATGACGCTCAACTTTTCACGGCATGTCATATAACAGCATTTATGTGCATGCCGTGAAAGAGTTTTTACGGCATGCATTGTAAGCCGTAAAAATTCAATTTTGTTGTAGTGTGTGTTCCCGAATTTCAGTCATATGGTCGGGAGTTCAGTCCTGAAAAAATGACGAACATATTTTTATTATTTTTGTCATTTTTTTTTAAGAAACTACCTTTACAAGGCCAATCTCCTTCGAATTAAGAACACCATCAAAGTTATAACCTCCTCTGAACTTTTATTGTTGTACTCCTCTCGTTTCATGGAGATATGGTTGCCGAAAAAACTTTAACTCATTGTCATTATCGGAGAAGTGTAGGTAATCAAATGGTTGCTACCATTATCGCCAGAATATTGCTACCAAAGGATTTTCAAGGTTTTGAGGGTGGGTAAGTTTTGAATGTGGGATTTGGAGAAGATGAATGGATGGTAATGGAGGATGCTCTTACAAACCCTAATTCATGATGTAGTGGATGTGTGGGTTTAATTGTGAATGGGTTTAATTGTGAGATGAGGTGTCCCAAAATTAATGATGTCCTTTTTAATAATTTTATTTGAGGTTATTATTGTAATAAAAAAATGTTAAAAATTAAGGGTCCA
>CM039317.1:184546533-184869033 GCA_022316695.1 Camellia oleifera | reverse complement strand
GACTAAAAAATCTCATAAATTCTGGTTAATTATTTTCCAAGTCCTCGAATCATCTATATTTGAATGCTTACATTCCACATTCATCTCATCATCTTAATTAGCTTCTACACTCCCAATTCCCCATTTCCTTCTTCATCCACCAAATTTTCATTCTCATTATTCACCAAAGTTTCAAATTCTTCATTATTCAAGTCTTCAACTGATTGTTTTGCTTGTTTGTCACTCGTAAAGAACTTATCAATAGCTCCTCTTTGATACTCGACCAATTTTTCGACTCTTTGCTTCTTTTTCCTTTTTGCAAATACAGGCGGATAATTTCTTTTAAGAGTCATGATGAGCTGAGATCAAAATACTTTTTTAGATCAAAATTCAAAACAAATAGCACCACCACCACTTAACAAAACACAAAACTTTTAAATTATGTGATGTGAACTTTTAAATTAAGTTTAAACTTTTAAATTAAACTTAAACAAATTCTTCTTGATGATGTAATTACCAATATTATAATAGAAATTAAGAAAAAGACAATACAAATATTTAATTAATTGAATAGGAAAAAAAAAAAAAAAAAAAACCCACTTGTGCTTGCTGTGCTACTGCTGCTCCGTGTGCTCTATTTGTGTGCTGCTGCTCCGTTACTTTGTTGGGCTGCTTGCTGCTGTCAAACTATTGGAAAGTTAGATTAAGAGCAGTTAGGGTTAGGAATTAGATAGGGAGAGAGAATGTGTCATTTTAATTTTAAATGGGCTTTTCAAATTTTTAATGGATCAATTTATTTTAAGTTAATTTAAGTTTTTTTTTAATTTATTTTAAATTTAAAACATACCTAATATATTACATTAAATTAAAGTAAGAGTCCTTTTTTGAAGTACCCTAACCCATGGCCTAATGGCCTATGTCAGCGTTGGCCCTGCTGCTCAGGTTAGGGTTATAGTGTAGTGAAGTGAGTAAGCTATCTGTCTTGTCTCTACGACTAGGAGATTTCTATCTAAAAAGCAAATGGAGACATCGCAAGAAGAGATTGGGACTAGCAAATCAAATTTCGAAACTGGAGAAGCAAAACAAGGCTATGAAGAAATCGAATTTCGAACCTTATGCGTCCAGATTTGAGTGAGGATCGGAAAACATTTTGGGAGATGAAGTTGAGGAAGGAAATTCAAGAGATCAAGTTGGGGAAGTGTTTACTCCCAGAAGCTAAGGAATTTGATCCCGGGACTCTGCAATCTCAGTACAACAAATTAGAGGCTCAAGTTGTAGGTGCTCGTATCAGAGTGCGCCAAACTTGCATAGTTACCGGAAATAAGCTGCAACTAGACCTAAATGTGCAAGACAACAAAAAGCATTTGACTTCTGAACTTGTGAGTTATTTTGTCTCTTATTTTGCTCTTTTGTGTTTCGATTTTGTAGGAAAAATAAGAAATATTATGCCTCAAAAATAAATGGATTTGATATACCTTTTCATTCAAACCAAATCCATAGATCATACGTGTTTCTATTGATATTTTTGAATAATTCTTAGCAGTGGAGTAGAACTATTAGAACTATCCACACTCGTCACAGTACAAAGGGCTATTACGTGTTTTTATTGATATTTTTAAATAATTCTTAGCAATGGAGTAAAACTATTAGAACTACTCACACTCGTCACAGTACAAAGGGCTATTATGTGTTTTTATGGAGAGAGAAACAAGAGAGTCTAGAAGAGAAAATAGATTAAATTCTTATTCTCCCTAATATAATACGTATATTATGTGGGAGAGTTATAACACCCATAACTCTATCTCGTCAAGCGAACAAAATTGAATTTTCACGGCTTGCAATGCATGCCATAAAAACTCTTTCACGGCATGCACACAAATGCCGTTATATGACATGCCGTGGAAAGTTGAGTACCATTTACAACATACAGGTAAAGTTGTAAAAGGTAATAAATTAAACATTAATGACATACTTTGTATGTTGTATATAATTTTTTACGACATTTTTTACATGCCATAAATCATTATATTTTTCATGGCATTATTTTGCATGTTGTAGAAGGTTATTTTTAATATATTTATAGCATACTTTGAATGTCGTATATAATCTTTTACGATATTTTTTGCATGCCATAAATCATTACACTTTTCACGACATAATTTTTCATGCCATAAAAAATTATTTTTAACATATTTATGACATACTTTGTATGTCGTACATAATATTTTACGACATTTTGCATGCCATAAATCATTACACTTTTCATGGCATAATTCTGCATGCCGTAGAAAGTTATTTTTAATATATATATAATCACAAGAACATAACCTTGCCTAGCCGTATGTACCTCCAAACAATGGCAATAGCTTATAAAGTGCGGCAACTTGTTAACAAATCATGCAAAAGCAACAATTATGAGTTAAGGAAAAAAACTAACATCCACACCAAACAACCTGCATACTAGCTTCCATCCTCAACTTCTATCATATCAAGCTAATAACAACCTCACAAAAGTACAAACTAAGAAAAGTATCCAAATTATATGATTCACTAATTTCCAAAACATGACTTTAAATATACAATTCCACCTACTAATTTCTTTTTTTTGGGGGGGGGGGGGGAACACAACCTGCATAAATAAAAGAACAGAAACAAATCAAAGAATATATTATTGGTATTTTACATGGTTCAAAAACTTATAGATCACAAGACCAAGTAAAATAAAAAGTTGCATCCTTCAAAGAAAACATATTGTTCCAAAAAATTTGAATGGGAAACAAAAAGAGTACAAAAGAAAAGAAAAGCAGATAGATGCATCAGATTCTTAAGAAAAAAAAAATTGGCTTTTGTTTTACAACCAAAACTGCATCCCAAGAATCAACACACTGATTCTAATAGCTAGAAGAAGAAAGACTCCCACTCCCAATCCAGCAATCTTATTCCAAAATAAAAGATATCACCAAAAAAAAAAAAAAACAAAAAAACTCCATAAACAAACAAAAAATCAATAGCTTCAACAACATATATATATACACACACACATACCTCAAAAGGCAATGAATTGAGTCAGAATCAAGGCAAAGAATAGTAGCAGATCTTGCAAATCGCACAGCACACTGTTATACGTCATATAAGCAATAGAGAGAGAAAGAGAACTATGGCAATTCGAAAGCAAACAAAACATTAACCAGGAAAAAAAAAATACCTGAAAGAGATGGATTATGTATTGTTATATAGAGAGAGATGAATCATTTTGAACCATCAAAGAGGCGATCCGAGTTAAAATGAATGGAAAAACAGAGAGGTAGAGATCTGAGAGAGAGAATGAGAAGAAGATTGAAGAGCGTAACTGATATTTCAAATGAATATTACATCAGATGTTGCTATAATGTGATAGTGTATGGTGTATTGTACTCCATGATTTATATCAATATTACATAATAGAAACTGAAGATCCAAAATAATACTAATAGTAGTTAGGTACTAATAAACAAAATAAAAACTGACCACCATTTATTAAAATAAGGAAAGAAAAAAAAAATTGAAAGCAAAGATCTACCTATAAAAAGCAATCACCAGATTTATTAGCATTCATCAATAAACCTATTTAACATATTTTGGTTTTAACTCCATCTATGTACAGTGCATGTGGTGAATATTCTGAAGGGCAATCTTGACTCCAAAAGGCAAGCATGGAGTTAATTAACTTAATGTAATAACAGAACATACCAAAGAAACTTATGGAATGATAATAAAATGCTCACAGATTAGTACATTTCAGATAGGTAACTTTTGATGATACTACCCTTTTTTTTTGTTTTACTTTTGATGATACTCAGGGGTGGAGGGAAGGACGACTCAGGGGGGTCACTTGCCCCCCCCCCCCCCCAGAGTTTTGGATTTTTTTTTTAACAAACATAAAGAAAATATTTTATATAAAAATAAATTATAAAAATATTATTTAGAGTGAAATGTCAATGATATTTTTAAAATTATAAGAACAATAATGATTGTTTTGATTAAAAATAAAGAGACTACAGTATTATTATCTATGAAAATTTCACTATAATGGTGATCTCTATCATTATTGATATGCAAACATAATTAATTTCAATAAAAATATAGAATTTATTGAATTGTTAGTTACATTTATTATGCAGGGTTCACCCTCCATGTGTTTCTTTATTATCGGTTGGTAATATCACATGTCAGTGATTGCGTGGTATGACTATTATATTAAATTTTTATGCATATTTTGTATAAAAAAATTACTTTATCATTATATAATTTATTTTAAAACTTTATATCCATGACTTTTTTTAATGTTGTCCATGATACACTAATTACAAATAACATATTCACTTTTTTTTGTTTGAGTTTTCGAAAAACACTTTTCAAAAAATTCTACATTTTTGTTTTTTGTATTTTTTTTTTGTTTTTATTGATTTTTTTAATATTTTAAGAAATTTTTTAATTTTTAGACACACTTTATATAAATATACTTAAAAAATATAACTTTTGCAAAAAATCTTTAAAAAATTCACTAAATACCAAAAATATAAAAAAAATACAAAAAATCAATACATTTTCGATATTTTTATGTATTTATTAAATTTTTAAATATTTTTTCAAAAATATTTTATTTTTTTTAGATACATCATGTATCTAAAAAAGTAAAAAAAAAATGCTTAAAATTTTAAAAATATTCACTAAAACAAAAAAATAAAATAAAATAAAATAAAAAATAAAAAACTTAGGTTGTGTTTGGTAGAGTTTTGTAAATATAATTTGAGAGTATGAGTTGTATTTTGAGTTTGTGAGTTGTGGAATTATGATTTGGGTGTAGAAAATTTGTTTGGTTATGGTTTTTGAAGAGAGTGTTGAATTGAGTTTTGAATTGAGTATGGAATTGAGTTTTGAAAGTTTGATTTGACATGTGAAGTAAGAAAATTTGTTTGGTTATGAGTTTTGGAAAGAGTTTTCAAAACGTAATTCAAATTGTTATAACTCATAACAAAACACACTACTTTCACACTATTGAAAATTCTGATTAACACTCATAACCAAACTCTTTTTAAAATTCAATTAAAAAAATTTATTATTAACAGAAAATAACATTAATCAATTTTTTAATTGAAAATACTACAAAGGAAATAATTTTTTTTTTCAAAATAAATATTCAAAAAATTTAAATCATAAATATTTGAATAATCTAAAAAATTTAATAAGTAAAAAATTAAAATAAATAATCAAAAAAATTAAATCGTAAAAATTTAAAATATTCAAAAAATTTAAATAATTTAAAATGTTAATATTTTAAATTTAAAAGCAACTCTACACTCAAATCGTAACCAAACATATAAAACAAAACTCAATTAAGAAATTATTTTTAAAACTCATAACCAAACACATAACTCGAAACTCCATACTATTTTCACAACTCTACACTCAAATCGTAACCAAATACATAACAAAAAAATTAAAATATTTAAAAATATTTTTATAAAATAGAGTTTGAATTTATTTTTATAAATATTTCAAAATTTAAAAAATTAAAATCGTAATATTTTGAAATCAAAATATTTAAAAATATTCAAAAAAATTAAAAAAATCGTAACATATTTAAATATTAAAATATTTAAAATCTTAACAAAATTAAAATATTGATTTGAAATGAGTTTTGGAAAGAGTTTTGAATTATGTGTTTGGTTATGAGTTTTGAAAAGTAATGATTATGTTTTGAATTGAGTTTTGAGAAATGTGTGTAGAATTATGATTTGAAAGCTCAAAACAAACAATACACTCAAATCAATGGGTGGAACTATAATTTGAAACCCTAACCAAACGGAGCCTTAATTTTCAAAAAACTTAATTAAAAAAACTCAAACCAAACACACTGTGTTTTTTTTTTTTTTATATCTTTCTTGAAGTCAATCGTAAAAATTTATGTGAAATATTTTTAATGTTGTAATTAAGAAGTGCCCCCTCTAATTTATTTTCTTGGCTCCGCCACTGATGATACTACCCTCTTTTTATTGATTTTATTGTGTAAATGAAGTATCTGCTGCTCAATACCTCATAAGCTCTTGTCTCTGTATGAATCCTACTGAGTAATAGCTAATTCAAAAAGACATCTACGTTGAGTATAGTAGAGAGAATGGCCAGCAAATAATGACAATAATATAGTACCTGGTAAGCTACTGCAAGAGATCGTAACCCTTGCTCTGCAAACTTACCAATCACAGCATGAACTCTATGCTTTATTTCTGATTTATTGTGTGCGAGATTTAGTATCTAACAACCATATCATAAAGATCAGTACCTTTTACCAAATGAGCCAAAAATTACATCAAAGAAAACTAAAGGTACACATTCTAGACAACATGGCATGAGAAAATTTTCCAATAAGAAAGAAAACTGTTGAGCAGCAGCACCACTGGTGTGTTGCAGAATTATATATATAATCAAGCTACACATCTGTAGGTTCAATGTGAAATCATACAAAAAATACATAACATTTAGATCCAGAAGATGATACAAAAACAATTTTGGTAAACATGATCAGTGACAATTGCATATTCCGTAGTATGACAGTGGGCCCTTCATTACCTTAGTCACTCTGCAATAACAAAGCATCACATGAGCATTTGAAAATAAAAATAAATGCAATCTAGAACTACAATACCAGGAGCATTTAGTACAGCTCACTTGTGCCTTACAGATTGTACAGAGGCTGCCATGCCACAGATACATCATACGGCACATGCCACGCTACTATAAATAGTTTAGTAGGCCTTTGCTCTCTATACGCTACAGACTGCAGCACAGGCATTTCAAAAGGGAAACCCTGACAAGTATTTTCTCACTTAACTAGAACTCCAAGCCATTTGACATTTTATTTCCACAAGACCAATTTTAATTCATGGGCACTAAGAAAATTTTATGGAAGGACTACCATAAGGCCAGCTATGCCATATGATATTATAAGTCCTCTATTCATGACATAGTGCATAAGCTGTTGAATAGACCCCTAGCAAGACAAAACTAAGAAATCAGTAACACTAGCAAGACAAAACTGAGGAAGAGACAGACCTCTATACATTTACCAAATTTTTTGGTGAATTTGGTGAAGCAGAGGTTGCTGCAGTTTCTTCCTTTTTAGGGTCAAGAGAAGTAGTAGTGGTGGGGTTGATCAGAGTGACCGATGGAAAAACAATATGACAGATTGAGGGTGGTGGGTTGCTATTACCACTACTAGTTTTCTCTTTCTCTTTCTTTTGTTGAGCAATTTCATGTCCACCTGTGCACGGAGATGATGTCAAAGCATCAAAGGTTTTGAGTGCTATGGCTGACACAATGCCATAAGATACGGCTTCAAAAGAAAAATAGAAAACCTCAGTGACATGATGAATTTGGCTATGCACTTGCACTTTAAGACTTAGGTCAAGCAAGCAATGGATTTGTTTGCATGATAATAATTTTAATAAATATTGAAAAAATTTATACTAGTATCAAAGGAGATTAAAGTTAAAAAAACATGTACCCCAAAGAGCGTAACCACGAAGATCCTCATAATTGGATGATCCACACCATTGTCACCCTGAGAATCAGGTGCTGTTGCTGGAGGAGAAGCATTTTGGGAATCTGTAATATTTAATAAAAACACTAAAACAATTTGAG
Source organism: Camellia oleifera (assembly GCA_022316695.1). Classification (NCBI taxonomy): domain Eukaryota; kingdom Viridiplantae; phylum Streptophyta; class Magnoliopsida; order Ericales; family Theaceae; genus Camellia; species Camellia oleifera. Next base: position 184,861,374 of record CM039317.1, on the reverse strand, counting down.
TGAACCCACATCAAATTATGGAATATGATAAGTACTAAACTAACAAAAAAAAAAAAAAACACGATATGCTTCTCAGTTGTCTTTGTAAAATAGATAGATGGAGAGCCATTATACTACAGTTTGATTCTTTATCAAACAGAATAAGCTGATATTACTCCAATATCCATTGAATGCCACACCACGCCTCACCTCACTCACTAATGATTTTGAAAGAGTTATTTGTATGATTCGTAGCACTAATTAATTGTCTTATTGGTTCAAAGGGGTTTTTTTATTTTTTTGGATTTGTTTTCTGGGGGTGTAATTTGATACATAGACCAATTGTTAACCAAACATTTCTAACATTTTTTTATTTCTTTTTGTTGCTTCGCATCTAAATTTTTTTTGAAATGTTTCTATTTCCATGCCAATTGGAACAACATATATATCAAAATGAAATTTTGATCCTTAATATTAAACATATAACTCCTCCAAGTGTATCAAAGAAGATTGTTCTAAGTTGTAACAGCAACATATCTAAAGCTAGAGATAGTTTTCATAATAGAATAAATAATTCATACATATTTATTAATTTTTCAAAATTGATAAACATTTTTTTAAGATTTGATAAACATTAAATAACACTAAAAAATGGTTTCAAACCATCAAAAACATATTTAACATGTAATGGCTTTTTTAAACTTGTAAATGTTTATGGAAAAGTGTGTTGTATTGTATTGTATCTCTCTCAATAATCAGTTGCTCTTATCAATTGATCTTTTGATATAAAAATAGCAGACTTTTATGATATATCTCAGATTTTATTACTAAAAAAATAAGGTTACAACTGACAATATAATATCAATTCTCTGAAAGATTAAAACTATTTTGTGAATATAAATGCTTTCATTTTTTTATTTTATTTTACAGTTATTAGCAAACCAGAGGAAAAGGCAAGCACTAAACCACCAAAAAAAACTTACAGAAATACATAACCTAGTTCAAAATCAATTCACTCCACTAAACCACCAAAAAATCATATAAAAATATATAAGAAAAGCAAATTCAACAGGAAAGTATATAAATACATAAAAATGAATTATATCATACCTTTCAAGGTAGTTTTGGAAGAAGGAGAGAGAAGGATCGGAGAGGATTGAGAGATTGGACTTGCAATCATCGATGAATTGCTTCAACTAGTTCAAGTTCGTGATCAGAGAGGAGATTGTAGAGAGGTCAAATCGTTTGATAAAGAGGAGCGTGTAGAGATCAGTTAGGGTTGATTAAGAATGCATTTAGCTTCATAGTCTACATTTCCATGGCTCTCGCCAAACCCTAACTTCAAATAAAATGATAAATTCAAAGCTTTTGAGAAAAAATGATCGAGAGACAGAGGACAATTGATCGATTGGGAGAGAAAGTGAATGACATACATTGTGAGGCCATGCGAAGTCACGTGATTGAACAAGGCAATGCTCGAAGAACATACCTCAAACAGCCTAGAACAAAGAGAGCTCAAGAGCTCGCAAGCACAGAGAGAGAGAGAGAGAGAGAGAGAGAGAGAGAGAGAGAGAGAGAGAGAGAGAGAGAAAGAGAGAGGGTTTGGGGCAAAACATGTATAGATAGAATAAGAGGGAGTCTGGGAGAGTGGTGAGAGGATGTTTTTGAGTTTTTTTGTTTTATTGTAAGTTTTTAAATATTTTAAATAATTTGTTTTTTACTTTTTAAATTCAAATAATTTACATATACTTAAAAGAAAAATATTTTTAAATTTTTTTAAAAAATCACTAAATTCAAAAAAACATAAAATTAAATACCTTTCATATATATTATATATTATAAATATTTTACTTTTTAGTTGTATTCAGATTAGGCACATTTAAAAAGTAATAAATACATAAATTATTAAAAGAAAGGAAAATATCAAATCAAGGTAATTTAAAAAAAAAAATTGCAAATTAGTGAGAAGCCATATAAATATTAATCATTAAAATTATAAACTTTTTCATGAATATGTAATTTTTTTCTCAAAATCCCACTGGGTGCAATTATCCCTTAAAAGAAGACACTAAATTATAAAATAATGTAAAAATTATTTTTTACGTTGCCCTCAATTAGGAAAATTTAAGGTAAAAAGCTTGGTTTGAAATTGTTAGCTTTTTTAAATAAAAAAAAAAAACCGTTTGAAATTTTTTTGAATAAAAGTTTTCACGACATGCAAATGCATGCCGTGTAAAGTTATAATATTTTACGATATGAAATGTATGTCATCTTAAGTGCAAATATTTTACAACATATTTTTGTATGCCGTGAAAATATGCATTTTTTACAGCATGCTTTTGCATGCCATAAAAAATTTGGATCGAGTTTTTTTTTTTTTGCAGAAGTTTTTACAACATTTTAATGCATGTCGTGTAAAGTTATAATATTTTACAACATGAATTGTATGTCATTTTAAGTGCGAATATTTTATGACATATTTTTGTATGCTGTGAAAATATGCATTTTTTTACGGCATGCTTTTGCATGCCATAAAAAAAATTCGGATTGAGTTTTTTTTTTTGTGCAGAAGTTTTCACGACATGTTAATGCATGCCGTGTAAAGTTGTAATATTTTACAACATGAAATGTATGTTGTTTTAAGTGCGAATATTTTACGACATATTTTTTAAGTCGTGAAAACATACATCATAAATATATGAATTAACGATTAACATGGTATGTATGTCGTTATTGAAAAACAATTAACGGCTTGCAAAAAAAAATGTCATAGAATGTACTAATTACGACATGCATTTGATGTATATCGTAAAGTTGAAGTCGTAAATAGTTAGTTTTGTTGTAGTAATTAAAACACATGAGGAAAGCACAAACGTCATCGTGAACCTCAAGAATTGATTTAACCTCTGAGTTGATGATAAAACAATCAGTGCTTTGTGTCTTTTGTCGGGTTTGGGACGAATGGTCAGCAAGAACCCAAAACAATTCCGTAATCTAAAAGCACCCTACACTACAACAAAACTAACTATTCACAGCATCATGTTTACGACATGCATTAAATGCATGTCGTAGTTAGTACATTCTACGGCATTTTTTTTTTTTTTTGCAAGCCGTTAATGTTTTGTCAATAACAGCATACATACCATGTAAGTTGTTGATTCATACATTTATAGCATGCAAAAGTATGCCGTAAAAAATGTATGTTTTTACGACTTACAAAAATATGTCATAAAATATTTACACTTAAGACAACATATATTTCATGTTATAAAATATTATAACTTTACACGGCATGCATTAACATATCGTGAAAGCTTTTGCAAAAAAAAAAAAAAAAATTCAATCCGAATTTTTTTTATGGCATGCAAAAGCATGCCGTAAAAAATGTATATTTTCATGGCATACAAAAATATGTCATAAAATATTTGTACTTAAGACGACATACATTTCATGTCGTAAAATATTATAACTTTACATAACATGCATTAGCATGCCGTGAAAGCTTTTATTAAAAAAATTTCAATCCGAATTTTTTTTTGATTTAAAAAAGCTAACAATTTCAACCAAGCTTCTCACCTTACATTTTCCTAATTGAGGACAACGTAAAAAATAATTTATATGTTATTTTATAATTTAGTGTCTCTTTTAAGGGATAATTGCACCCAGTGGGATTTTGAGATAAAAAATTACATATTCATAAAAAGTTTATAATTTTAATAATTAATATTTATATGGCTTCTCATTAATTTGTAATTATTTTTTTAAAAATTACCTTGATTTGATATTTTTCCTTCTTTTAATAATTTATTTATTTTTTACTTTTTAGATGTGCCTAATCTGAATACAACTAAAAAATAAAATATTTGTAAAAAAATATAATAAAATGTAATATATATGAAATGTATTAAATTTTATATATTTTTTTGAATTTAGTGATTTTTTTAAAAAATTAAAAAATAATTTTCTTTTAACTATATGTAGATTATTTTGACTACATGTAGATTATTTGAATTTAAAAGTAAAAAAAAAATTATTTATAATATTTAAAAACTTGCTCAATTAACATTGCCCCGTTACTCTCTCACTCACTTTCTGGGTCTCAATCTCTCTCTCTCTCTCTCTCTCTCTCTCTCTCTCTCTCTCTCTCTCTCTCTCTCAACCCTCTCCAAACCCTAATTTCTCTTAACCGATCAAATCAACCTTCATCAGCCCCGTTTGATCTAATCTCAAAGCGATTGGCAATTTCGATTTTGAGATTTCGAAGCTCCACCGCCTCCACCATCTGCAATGGCGATGGGAGCGAGCACCATCGTCTACTAAGGTGAGCACTACCGTCTCTCTCTCTCTCTCAAGCTCTTCCTTCCCGTTGAGTTTGGTTAGATAACGAAACCAGTGCGTTTTATTTAAGAATTTCGTTGTTGAAGCAATTTGCTGTATAATAATTTGTTGATGGAATCCCAATTAAATTCCACTCCAGTTTTCTTGTTTCATGTTCATGCTTCTTGATGGAATCTCAATTAGTTGTATTTTGTGTGTAGAGGATTACTATTTGTGACTAGATATTAGGAAAATGATATTCATCAATTCTGTTTGGCGTTCACTTCAATGTAATTGTAATTTAAAGCTTCAATTTATTTCTCCCTCTCTATCTGTACCCATTTGGCGTTGTCTATTACGTCCAAGTCATAGCAACCTCTTGATTTGCCTATCAGTTTGGTTAGTTAATTATCTGATGAAATTCCTGAAATTCTGCTAAGTAGAGGACTAGTCCTGAAATTCCAAGAATTTTGCAGAGGTTCATAGAAAAATTATCTAATGAAAATCTGCAGAACTTGACAGAAGTTGTTGAAGAGTTCATGGTGAGGATGATGGAAACAATATGTTGAAGAACTAGGTGGGAATGGGATAAAATCAATCCGTAGGGACTTGTATATGTCTTGACTTTGTTGTGAAGAATCATTGTACACAGATTTGTTGTAAAGAAAATTAATGTAATTTCTTGAAAATTATTGGACTGACTATAATAAATTCATTAATATGAGTTTGCAAATTAGGGGATGAAGTGTGTGCTTGAAGTACTAGTTACTCTTATAATTGCTATCTATTAGTTAATAAGAAGCTATGAAGCACGGACACGGACACGGACACGAACACGGACATGAGACACAGCAATTTCTAAAAAATAGAGACACGGACACGGCAAGAGACACAGTAAATTTTTTAATTTTTTTGTAAATATTTTTATTTTAATACACATTAATTATTTTATTTATTTATTATATTTTTTAAATAATGTGTTTCAATTAATTTTTTTTTATTTTACATATATGTGTTAATTTTTTTATTTATTAATATGTATGAGTATATATTATCTTATAAATATATTATATATTATATTATATAATAACTAGTATATAATATATAATAATATGTTATATAATAAATATTATATAATAGCAGAAGCAAGGGAGATAGAGAGAAAGGGAGACAGGTCGAGGTCGCGATCGATCGCGAGGGAGAGAGACAGATTGAGAAGGCGAGAGAGAGAGAGAGAGAGACAGATCGCGATCGTCTGGGGTGTTCGATTGTTCGATCGACTGATGGAGCTTGGAGCTTCGATCTTCGACTGGATTCATGGAGCTTTGATCTTAGACTGATGGAGCTTCGATCTTCGATCTTCGACCTTCGATAGGTTTGTCTCTCTTTACTCTCTTCCTTCACACTCTCTCCTTTGTCTCTCCCTCCTTGCCGTGTCTCACGCCGTGTCCAGATCTGGACACGCGTGTCCCCTACAAGAAAAACAATTAAATTAAAGGGACACGGCAGATGGCGTGTCCCCGGTGTGTCCCCGTATCTGACACCGCCACGGTGCTGATTTTCCGTGTCTATGCTTCATAGATAAGAAGGTCAAACATGAACAAGTCTGTCTCAACAAGCATCAATGCATCATGTGATAAATTATTTATGAAGCTGATAATCCAATCCTACTCAATTTTATTAAATTATTATGAACCAAAAAGTCATACAAAGTCTGCTCATGTCACCCTTTGCTTGTAAGAATTTTCTATGAGCACATGGAATCTTATAATTACGTAGATGAGGTGGTCCACGGCGGTGGGAGTGGTGCCAAGGAGCTGTAGTGTTGGGATGGGGAGGATTGATGAAGAGAGGCCTTGTGAGTTTGGGGATAACAATTACAACGGTGTTAATGTTAGGAAGGAGTTGTTGGTGTATCCTAGAAGCAGAAGTTATGCTGTCACAAAAGTGTTGTTGCCTTTTGATCCTTTTCTTTTCTCTCTGCCATTTTTCCTTTTTCCCTTTTCTCAATTTAACTTTTTTTTTTTTTAAAAAAAAAAAAAAACTCAGAATTGTAATATTTCAAATTCTGAGTATTTTTTTAAATATATATATATATATTTTGGGGGAATGTAGGATATAACTATGGGGGGATTGAATAAATCTCCTTTTCTTTACCTGATTGTTTGTTTGTTTTATATGTCCATGAAAGCTGGTTGTTGTTAATACAAGTGAAGTGGGATCCTAGCTCCACCATACCTGTTGTATTCTTGCTTAGGTTTTCAATGTTGGTTTTTTGAATTCAATACATGTACGTAGGTTGCTTATATTTCAATTTTGCAATTGTAGGGATGTCATTGAAGCTAGGGATTTTGAATACAAGGCATGGGCTCATGTTCAGACCTTGAAGTCCTCTCTTGATGAGCAAACTCTGGAATTGCAGGTTAAAATATCAATTGGAGCTGAGGCCATCTCTCATGTTCAGTTATTTTATGGTACAGTTTGATATGTCAATTGTTTCATCTATATTACCCTTTTGGTACTAACTTAAGTTCATATGGATGCTGAGCATTGGCATTGTTTAGTTCATTTTATATGGGTGCTACACATGATTGCAATTCTTTATTTTTATTTTTGTTTTGTTTTGTTCTCTCCATATATATATCAAAAACCTGAAGACATTTTTTTATCTATGCTATTTCAGGGAAAAGTCCGGGCTTCCAGATGTCTTGAAATCCAAACATGAGGAAAATGAAGCCTACATATCTGAATTAGAGGTTAGGTTCCTGCTCTATTATATGGGAGAGCATTTTGTCTTCAATGTGTTTGTGAAGTAGGCCTGAGGTTATTGGTATTGTTTCTCTTCATGTAATTTTAAATAAGGCCTGAGATTATCAGTTGTTTCTCTTCAGACTATTGGTCAGGCATATGATGATATGCAAGCTCAAAACCAGCAGCTCCTGCAGCAAATTACAGAGAGAGATAATTATAACGTCAAGGTTATTATTTGTACCACCATTGCTCACTGTTTATTCAAGTTCCCAAACTGGTTTTACTTGCTTTCATATAGCATGCATTTGAGACCTCCTTGATTTTGTAGGTGATTATTTATTTGTTTACATAGAAGTTAGAGATTTTATAGAAGTTTGATTAAATTGACTATTTGTTTAGTGTTGGTAACTTAATTCTCATTTGTTCCCCTCTTATGTGTCTATATACACACATATATGTATGAATATTAACATTTTTGAGTTCTATGTTGATGTGTAATAATAATGCAATCTTTGAAGTGCTGATGCTTATGATGGGTTCTCACTGGAGGACTTTGTTAAAATATGTTTACTGTATGTGTTCCATTTTCAAAGATCAAAGATAATGGGTACAAAGTTCTACCCGGCAGCTATAAATGTAGAGTAGTTGCACTCCAATTCAACTCCTACATACTTATCACTCAATATCAAAGCAGTTAAGTCTTTCCTATATGGGCTAGGCCTAGGATGAGATTTGGGTGAAAACAATTAATAGACTTTCAATGAGCAGAATGTATACAATGGGAACCTTTTTTATGTACAGAAATTAATGTGATATGTCATGCCATAAAGCATGCTTCATCTATGTATATGATGGGGTATGTAATGCCATATAGCATCAACCTAATATGCACCAAGATTTCTATGTGCCTCTTGAGTTTGGAAAACAAATTCCAAATTGCTTGAGTTTGAGTTTGAAAGATCTGTTATTAAAATAGCATGGTTTGGTAGAACAATCCTTTAACCAATTTTAGTACTCTATTCATTGAAAATTAAATGAACATAACTAGTAGTAGTAATAGTAAATGACAATAAATACGAGGAAACAAATCATCAAAATGTAGAGCTATATGCAAGTTCAGCCCCTATCTAGAGCCAAATGCAGTTTCAACTATTCTTCTGATCTTATTATTGTTATTACTTTTTGAGCATTGAGAACTGTGCTATAGCTTTTAGCTGTACTTGATCTTGTGTCCTCTGTTCTTTTCCCTCTCTGATACTATCTCTACACTTTTTTGTCACATATAAATAGGCTTATGTGTTTGTTTCTTTCAAATTTCCTTATTTAAAGGGTTGCTTTTAGAAAATATGATCCAAATGAACAAGAAAGCAATCTGATCTCTGTCTCAGTATTTTGGGGGTCCAGCTAGGTGTGCCCTTTTGAGCAAGGTTTGGTTTTATTTTCCACATTTATGTACTTAATTTTCTGTTGCTATCAAGTACGGAAGTTCACTACATTTCTTTTCTATTTGATCTGCCACATGGATTATGTTAGAGATGTATCTATATGTAGGTTAGATTAGATGATGGAAGTGAAAATGCTTACATTTTTCATTGCATGAGTCTAGCTAACTTGGTTAAGAGCCAAATTTATTGAAATATTTCTAACAGTGTTACCAAAAAAATGATAATGCCTTAGAGATTTAGGGCTTTAAGTTTATAAGCTACTGCTTGGTTTGTTCACAAGTTGCCGAACTTTATAAGCTACTGCCTTTGTTTGGATGTGCATACAGCTAGGTAAGGTTATGTTCTTGTGTGTGTATATATATATTAAAAATAACTTTCTACGATATGCAAAATTATGCCATGAAAGTGTAATGATTTCTGGCATGTAAGTAAATGTCGTAAAAGATTATATACGGCATACAAAGTACGTCATAAATATATTAAAAATAACTTTTTACGGCATGCAAAATTATACCGTGAAAGTGTAATGATTTATGGCATGCAAAAAAATGTAGTAAAAGATTATATACGGCATACAAAGTATGTTATAAATATATTAAAAATAACCTTCTACGGCAGGCAAAATTATGCCATGAAAAATATGATTTATGGCATGTAAAAAATTATATTTGACATACAAAGTATGTCATTAATGTTTAATTTATTACTTTTTACAACTTTACCTACATGTCGTAAATGACGCTCAACTTTCCACGACATGTCATATAACGGCATTTGTGTGCATGTCGTGAAAGAGTTTTTACGGCATGCATTGCAAGCTGTGAAATTTCAATTTTGTTGTAGTGCTAGACTCTCTCACTCATTATGAGACAGCCTTATCATCCTCACCTATAAAAGACAAAGTACAATGGATAACTCCTTACAACAGTCGTTGCAACTACAAATTATAGATTTCTCGATCATGCATTACAGGCATGTGGGGTAATTTTCCAAGCATAGAAATTGATTTTCGAGACACAAGGTGCTAAAAACAGATAGTTGATTATGCAGCACAACCCATAGGTTTTGACACAGTTGTAATAACGGCCTAACCCAACAAACCGTCCTTGCAAATTGATTATAGAGCGATTACTACTCCCTTAAACTATGACTCATTTGCACTTTGCCCCTGAACTTCCAAACACAAAAGTTAACCACCTCGAACAATTATACTATAACACTTGACACCTCCCATTACAATTTTGTCCCAGATTTAAATCGAATCAAATCATGTGAAGCATATGACACACTTATTAATTTCTTAGGACAACAATATTGATTTTTATTATTTTTAAGACAATAATACCCTAATATAGTGATATCATTTTCATTTTTGTCTTTGTTATCTTTGAGGCAAAGTATAACTGGGATCAACTTTTTACTAAATATTTCACTAGATAAAGGCATTACTGCCCTAAAAATTTAATAAATATTTCATATACTTTACATATGATTTAATTTTGTGTAAATTCCTAAAAGAATCATAACATAACAGGTCAATTTTTTTAAAGCAAAAGTAAGTATGGGGGACATTGGCAAGTGTAAATTCAGGTTTCATATGTATAACATTGAACTACCAGTACAAGTAGTTTAAATTCCTAAACTTTTAAAGCTTCAACAAGCCAAAAGTAGTTTCATATGCAAGTTTATCTACCACCAAACTTGTTGGAAATTGGGTCAGGTTTAAAATCCATTCATGATTGGATCGCTCATGGTACCCATAAGGAGAGACCTAGTCAAAGTACGCTTGGATTAACTTATCCTGGGAATCAGTGTGATTAACCCACTATCTCATCGCTTGACGAGATAGAGTTATGGGTGTTATAACTCTCTCACATAATATATGTATTATATTTGGAAGAATAAGAATTTAATCTGTTTTCTCTCTCTCTCCTAGACTCTCTTCTTTCTCTTTCCATAAAAACACATAATAGCCCTCTGTACTATGACGAGTGTGAGTAGTTCTAATAGTTTTACTCCATTGCTAAGAATTATTTAAAAATATCAATAAAAACACATAATAGCCCTTTGTACTGTGAAGAGTGTGGATAGTTCTAATAGTTTAACTCCATTGCTAAGAATTATTCAAAAATATCAATAGAAACACGTATGATCTATGGATTTGGTTTGAATGAAAAGGTATATCAAATCCGTTTATTTCTGAGGCATAATATTTCTTATTTTTCCTACAAAACCGAAGCACAAAAGAGCAAAATAAGAGACAAAATAACTCACAAGTTCAGAAGTCAAAATGATTTTTGTCGTCTTGCACATTTAGGTCTAGTTGCAGCTTATTGCCGATAACTATGCAAGCTTGGCGCACTCTGATACGAGCACTTGCAACTTGAGCCTCTAATTTGTTGTATTGAGATTGTTGAGTCTCGAGATCAAATTTCCTAGCTTTCGGGAGTAAACTCTTCCTCAACTTGATCTCTTGAATTTCCTTCCCCAACTTCATCTCCCAAAATGTTTTCCGATCCTCACTCAAATCTGGACGCGTAAGTTCGAAATTCGATTTCTTCATAGCCTCGTTTTGCTTCTCCAGTTCCAAAATCTGATTTGCTAGCCCAATCTCTTCTTGTGATGTCTCCATTTGCTTTTCAGATATAAATCTCCTAGTCGTAGAGACAAGATAGATAGCTTACTCACTACACTACAACCCTAACTTGAGCAGTAGGGCCAACGCTGACATAGGCCTAATGGAGAAGCAAAACGAGGCTATGAAGAAATTGAATTTTGAACTTATGCGTCCAGATTTGAGTGAAGATCGGAAAACATTTTGGGAGATGAAGTTGAGGAAGGAAATTCAAGAGATCAAGTTGGGAAAGAATTTACTCTCAGAAGCTAGGGAATTTTATCCCGAGACTAAGCAATCTCAGTACAACAAATTAGAGGCTCAAGTTGCAGGCACTCGTATCAAAGTGCGCCAGGCTTGCATAATTACCGGAAATAAGCTACAACTGGACCTAAATGTGCAAGACGACAAAAATCATTTGACTTGTGAACTTGTGAGTTATTTTGTCTCTCATTTTGCTCTTTTGTGCTTCGGTTTTGTAGGAAAAATAAGAAATATTATGCCTCAGAAATAAATGGATTTGATTTACCTTTTCATTCAAACCAAATCCATAGATCATACGTGTTTCTATGGATATTTTTGAATAATTCTTAGCAATGGAGTTAAACTGTTAGAACTATCTACACTCTTCACAGTACAAAGGGCTATTATGTGTTTTTATTGATATTTTTAAATAATTCTTAGCAATGGAGTAAAACTATTAGAACTACTCTTACTCGTCACAGTACAAAGGGCTATTATGTGTTTTTATGGAGAGAGACAGAAGAGTCTAGGAGAGAGAGAAAACAGATTAAATTCTTATTCTTTCAAATATAATACGTATATTATGTGAGAGAGTTATAACACCCATAACTCTATCTCGTCAAGCGATGAGATAGTGGGTTAATCACACTGATTCCCAGGATAAGTTAATCCAAGCGTACTTTGACTAGGTCTCTCCTTATGGTTCTTAGGTCATGCTACCATGAGCGATCCAATGAGGAATGGATTTTAAACCCGACCCAATTTCCAACAAGTTTGGTGTTAGATGAACTTGCTTATGAAACTACTTTTGGCTTGTTGAAGCTTTAAAAGTTTAGGAATTTAAACTACTTGTAGTGGTAGTTCAATGTCATACATATGAGAATTTACACTTGCCAATGTCCCCCATACTTACTTTTGCTTTAAAAAAGTTGACCTGTTATGTTATGATTCTTTTAGGAATTTACACAAAATTAAGAAATATTAAGAAATATTATGCCTCAGAAATAAACGGATTTGATTTACCTTTTCATTCAAACCAAATCCATAGATCATACGTGTTTCTATTGATATTTTTGAATAATTCTTAGCAATGGAGTTAAACTATTAGAACTATCCACACTCGTCACAGTATAAAGGGCTATTATGTGTTTTTATTGATATTTTTAAATAATTCTTAGCAATGGAGTAAAACTATTAGAACTACTCACACTCGTCACAGTACAGAGGGCTATTATGTGTTTTTATGGAGAGAGAAAGAAGAGAGTCTAGGAGAGAGAGAAAACAGATTAAATTCTTATTCTTCCAAATATAATACGTATATTATGTGAGAGAGTTATAACACCCATAACTCTATCTCGTCAAGCGATGAGATAGTGAGTTAATCACACTGATTCTCAGGATAAGTTAATCCAAGCGTACTTTGACTAGGTCTCTCCTTATGGGTCTTAGGTCATGCTACCATGAGCGATCCAATGAGGAATGGATTTTAAACCCGACCCAATTTCCAACAAATTTGGTGTTAGATAAACTTGCTTATGAAACTACTTTTGGCTTGTTGAAGCTTTAAAAGTTAAGGAATTTAAACTACTTGTATGAAGCCTGAATTTACACTTGCCAATGTTCCCCATACTTACTTTTGCTTTAAAAAAGTTGACCTGTTATGTTATGATTCTTTTAGGAATTTACACAATTAAATCATATGTAAAGTATATGAAATATTTATTAAATTTTTAGGGTGGTAATGCCCCTATCTAGTGAAATATTTATTAAAAAGTTGATCGCAGTTATACTTTGCCTCAAAGATAACGAAGACAAAAGTGAAAATGATATCACTATATTAGGGTATTATTGTCTTAAAAATAATAAAAATCGATATTGTTGTCCTAAAAAATTAGTAAGTGTGTCATATGCTTCACATATGATTTGATTCGATTTAAATCTGGGACAAAATTGTAATGGGAGGTGTAAGTGTTATAGTATAATTGTTCGAGGTGGTTAACTTTTGTGTTTGGAAGTTCAGGGGCAAAGTGCAAATGAGTCATAGTTTAAGGGAGTTGTAATCGCTCCATAATCAATTTATGAGAACGGTTTGTTGGGTTAGGTCGTTATTACAACTGTGTCAAAACCTATGGGTTGTGCTGCATAATCAACCATCTATTTTTAGCACCTTGTGTCTCCAAAATTAATTTCTATGCTTGGAAAATTACCCTACATGCCTGTAATGCATGATCGAGAAATCTATAATTTGTAGTTGCAACGGCTGTTGTAAGGAGTTATCCATTGTACTCTGTCTTTTATAGGTGAGGACGATAGGGCTGTCTCATAATGAGTGAGAGAGTCTAGGGTCCTTTTAGATTAGGGAATTGTTTACTTACCCTTGGGTTCTTGCCGACCATTCATCCCAAACCCGACAAAAGACACAAAGCACTGATTGTTTTATCCTCAACTCAGAGGTTAAATCAATTCTTGAGGTTCACGATGACGTTTGTGCTTTCCTCAAGTGCTTTAATATTATTACATAAAGAGCTTATTGTTTGCATTTAATATTTTTACTTCTTTTAATGTTAAGCTTGAGTGGAAATGTATTTTCAGTTCTATAGCTTGTAAGTGATTGAGAGAAGAGTGTGTTACCAAACTTTAAGTCAGTCCAAGAAGACGGTACATTTAAAGAGAGAAGTAGGATTTAAATTAATAAATGTGGTTATAATAGTTTTTTTTTTTTTTTTTCTCTTGGGTTTTGTTCCGTACTTGTTTAGAGCATGTAATTTCATAGAAAGTAAGGGGAGAAAGAGCAGGGTCTATACTTGTCCATGTGTAGTAGTTTCATTTTAATGTTTGAATTCGTTGTGAGTTGTTTTATTTTAATGTCTGAATTCATTGTGCGTTCTTATATTTTTGTCTCTACCTCGTTTGGGAACATGCTTTTTTAGTAACTTTTTGCTTTTTTGGCTAAAATATGATGTTAAAAAAAAAAAAAAAAAAAACTAGTATGTTTGAGATGACTTTTTGATTTTTTATGAAAAGATGTGCAAAAAGTAGAGAGAAGAGAATCTTTGACTTTTTGGTATATATTGTTGGTTTTTTGATTTTTTTTAGTGAGTTTTTGACTTTTAGGCTAAAAATGTTACTTCCCAAACGAGGCCGATTTTCCTTTGGTTTGCTTTGCTTTGTGGTTTTGAAATCATTATTGTTTTGTCAATTTCCATTTTTGTGATTTGATTTGGTTTGGTGGTAGATAAACTTGCATAATGAAACTACTTTTAGCCTGTTGATGCTTTAAAAAAAATTACTTTGTGTTTTTTTAGTGGTAGTTCAATAATGTTGTACATATCAAGCCTAAATTTACACTTGTCAATGTCCCCCATACGATACGATATGAACTTTTTCTTTAAAAGAGTTGACCCCTTTTGCTAAGGATTTTGTTAGGTATTTTACACAATCAAATCATATATAAAACGTATCTGAAACATTTATTAAATTTCTAGGGTAATAATGCCCTTTTCTAGTGATCCCGTTTGCATTCTACCACTAAGATAAAGAGAGAAGCAAACGAGTTCACTAGATATGGGTATCACTATTTAAAATAAAATTTAAAAAATTAGTAAAGGTATACTATTGTCCCAAAAAATTAATAAACGTGTCATATGCTTCACAAATGATCTAATTCCCTTCAAATCTAGGATAAAATTGTAATGGAAGGTGTTAAGTGTTATAGTATAATTGTTCGAGGAGGTTAACTTTTGCGTTTGGAAGTTCGGGGACAAAGTGTAAATGAGTCTTAATTTAAAAGAATTGTAGTAATCACTCCATAATCAATTTGTAAGGACGGTTTGTTGGGTTAGATCATTATTACAGCTGTGTCTAAACCCCTGGGTTGTGCTGCACAATCCATTATATGTTTTTAGCACCTTGTGTCTCCAAAATCATTTTCCATGCCTACAAAATTACCCACACCACATGCCTGTAATGCATAATAGAGAAATTTATAATTTATAATTGCAGCGGCTATTGTAAGGAGTTCTACATTGTACTATATTTTTTTAGAGGGGAGGACATTAAGGCTATCTCATTATGAGAGAGAGTCTAGGGAGGGTGATTTTATATTAGGGAATTGTTTACTTGCCCATGGGTTCTTGCTCACCATCCATCCCAAACCCAACAAAAGACACAAAGCACTGACTTGACTGTTTTTTATCCACAACTCAGAGGTTCAATCAATTCTTGAGGTTCACGATGACGTTTGTGCTTTCTGCAAGTGCTTTAATGTTGTTACAAAAAGAGTTTATTGTTTGCCTTTAATATTTTTTGTATCTTTTAATGTTAAGCTTGAGTGGAAATGTATTTTCAGTTCTATAACTTGTGAGTGTTTGAGAGAGGAGCGTGTTCTTACCAAAATTTAAGTCAGTCTTCAAGATAGTAATTGGCCAACCATCTAATAGGCTTGGGGAAGACTTCTCAGAGTATTACAAAGATTTCACTGAGGTGATCGGTTCGTTTTAGCTCTTTATTTTCTTTATGTTTTTAGATGGACTTTATGCTGTGAATATTCACGGAATCTATGCTAACCTTTCATGTGTCAGACTTTTGATGGATTATGGACGAGTATAACAAGAAAAAAGAACTAGGAATAATTTCTAGTTTAAATATTAAAATAAAGAGCACTCGGTCCATAAATTCAATTTTGGATTTTCTTTGTCCAAAGAGTTCACACTCTAGAATGTTTTGTCTATAAGGACAAGTTTCTACAAAATGACCAAATTACCCATGTACTTATATATTGTTTCCTAAACCAAACCGTTCTCTCTCTCTCACCGCTCCATCTCCCTCCGCTAGCGATCTCCCTCCTCCACCTTCTTCAGCCGCCGATCTCCTCCACTGTCGCCTCTCTCTTTTCTAAACACTATCGAGAGGAGGTTGCAACACCTCCTTCCGCCACAGAAATCAATGAGAAAGACCACCACCACACAGAGTTGAGCGAGACCTATGTTTCCGACTCTGTTATTCTCTCTTTCTCTGTGTTTGTTTGTGAATGTATATATATATATATATGTGTGTGTGTGTTTTGTGTTTTAGATATGTGTTTAGATCTTACTATTTGATTTACATGTGTTGATCTGTATTTTCTCTCAACATACAGATTACTATTGTTTGATGGATCGATATATTTCACATTTAGATGGCTAATATTAAGCTACTCTTCGCCCTAAATCCTAATCTATTTGTTATAAATACGATGTGTGTGTATATGAATCGGATTCTATGATTTTGATGATGATGAGTAAAATATATTAATTGAATACAAAATTATTTTGCAAAGAAATAGAAATGGCGGCGAAGGGGAACAAAGAAATGACGTTTGCGCACGGAGGGGGTTTGACGATGAGGCCGTGGGCAGCAGAGGAGCGGCAGGCGGAGGAGTTGAAGGTGGGGATGGCGGCGGAGGTTAGGGTTTCAGCAGCGGCGGCTATGGAAGGGGATCTCTCCCCTCACCAATCTCTCTCTCTCTACTTATGTTTCGGCTATTGATTTTTTTTTTTTTTTTTGTTGGGAAATGTTTAGAAAACAGAGGAAGCAAAAACAAAAGGAATCAAAAACAACTATCAGTAGGATTTTAGATGTTTTAGATATTTTTTCGGCTGTTGAACTTGTTGGTCAGTAGGATTTTAGATGTTTTTGAGGAAGTTTTTAAGGTTTTGATGATTGGGATTTGTTTGGTTGTTGAGAAAATTGGGAGTATTGTTCAGTTTTTCTCATGCTATGTTTGAACAGACAAATTTTGACAGATAGTGGGAGATGGCTTAGATCTGAACAGATATGTAAACATTTAAGGAAAAAAAAAAGTTAAAAAAATTCAACAGATAAAATAGATTTGAATAGATAGTGGTCTATGGAGAGAGAGAGAGAGATTTGAACAAAGTTCAACAAATAAGAAAAAAATAGGTTAAAAAATTCAACAGATGAAAAAAGATTTCAACATATAGGTTAAAAAAGTAAAATTGGAAACAAAATGTCTTCCAAAATAATAAATGGACTTCTCATTACAATATTTTACAAAGAGTGGACTTAAAATACCCATAGAACCTAATGCGTTATACCCTTCTTAGATTGGATTTTTCAACAATTTTCTCTAAAATAAATGCCTTGCAGTTCTTTAACCCATTTATAGAGAAATGGCTTAAACAAAATGATATTAACACATGTAACGGAGTAAAAATGTCCTACTCAAATGGAGTTGGCTGCATGAATCATTTTTTCACCATTCTTTTTTATCAAGGACGACATGCTCAGTTAAATTTAATAAATTCATATCTTTCCATACTGTCGCATCTCATATCAGTTTAGGTCTTTCCCTCCTGCTAATATCTTCATGTGACACTTCTATTCAGTTAGCATTTGACTTCATCATGTGTTTAGGGGTGTGCAAAAAAACCGAATTAACCGCGCACCCGCCCGACCCGCTATGGCTACAGACAATTTCGACCACTTCAACGGTCGACTGTAGTTCTATTTTGAAAATTGTCATCTATGTTCGGTCGGTGGTCAAACTTAAATAAAAAAAATATTATTATAATTGACCGATCGAATTATATACAAATATATATTTACTTTCGTCAGAACACTGATAACTTTAGTGGGGGCTGAGTTAAGATAAACGTACCCACTACTCAAAATATAAATATGTTTTTAATAAAAAAAAACCCTTCCCAAGACAAATAACACTTCTCCCAAGTACAGAGACATTGACGTTTCACCTACCACCTTGTCTCCCTCTCTTCTCAGTTCTCTCACACCCACTCTCTCTCCTCTTCTCCATTACTTCTGTCTCTCTCTCTCCCACAAAAGACTGTAAAATATAGGGGTGTTTTGGGAAGTTGGTAAAAAGCTGACTTTTTGGCTTTTTTAACTTATTTTATCTTTTTGTGGATAAGTTATGTGAGAAGAGATGTGACCCAAAATTGGTAAAAAGCTGGAAGCTGGCTCTTTACCAGCTTCCAAAAGAGCACATATATCTCTCTCTCTCACCGACTGATCTCCCCCATCCCTCTCTCTTCCCAAATGAATGCTCTCTCTCTCTCGTCTCCTCTCCCTCAACTCTCGTCTCCATCTCGTCTCTCTCTCTCTCTCTCTCTCTCTCTCTGTTCCTTCTGTTTCTTTCTCTCACTCTCTCTCTCCGATTTACCTAATTGAACACTAAAATCCTCATCTTCAGCTTATAAATCTACCGAATCTAAAACCATTCTCGCGAAAGAGAGACGATTGAAGAGATGCACGGTGGGTAAGGACGATGGTGACATGCCATGGTAGAAAGGTAAGTATCTCCTCTATTTTCAATTTTGTCCACTGTTTTCTATCATCTTTAGTGTGTATGTAAGAGAGGCAGATTTGTATAGTATGTGTTATGATTTTGTTGTGTGTATATTTGTTTGGTATTGATTTTCTAGACGAAAGGAACAGAAGCCATATATAACTGAAATGGTGAACGAAAATCACTCGACCGAAAACTACCTGTTAAACCGGACACCTGATGAGCACAGTTTCAATCATTACCCCTGTCGAAATCGGATGAACATTTCTCTACCAGAAGCAGGTCGGTTCGAGTGACGGTTCTATGATAAAATCGAGCCGACTCGACCCGTGCACACCCTGTGTCATCATATGGAATATCATAGTTAGTTGAGTTGTTAAGATTCTTAACTGCCCCAGATGGGAGGTGAAACAGTTTTGCTAGTCAGCTTGCACTTGTGCAGGAACAGTAGGTAATTTAAGAAAATATGCTCCAAAGTCAATGGTCACTGTGGAGGGTCTACATCCATGCATATTTTTCCAGTTTGGAAAATGAATATTCTACAATTTTGAGATAAGAAAATACCATCCACTTCATCCTCATCACAAATAAGTTGTTATATACTGATTTGTATCAAAGAACAAATATATTGTGGGAGACGTGTGCCAAACCAATCTTAATTGGTTTGCAAGAAGGTGGTGGACACACGTAGCACATGTTTTGCATTTGTAATGCTTTGCATAGCTGAATCCCCAATATTTGAAAATGTTTGAAACTGGTTCTTTCATAGTTCTTTGTACTTATCAATAACCTCGTGTTTCTATATTCATACTTGTCAAAGAATATTCTTCAACTGGTGTACAAGGTTCAGAATTTCAGGGACAACTGGAAGGACTGGTGGTGTCTTTGATGCTCATATACTGTCTTCTTCATTGCACCTAAATAGAAGACCTGTTTCATTAAAAATTAAAAAACTGTTTTATTGATTTCAGTTCAGACAAATTTGGTGAGATGATGATCACAAGCTGAATCCACCAGTCAGAAAAAACTTTGTAAACTGATGTCTAAGGGCAGTGGTAATATGTGGAAGCTATTGTGGAGCGGATGCCAGGGTTCAAATCCCATTGACTATCCAAAAAGAGATAACTTCAGTAACGTGTTCCTGGGACTTAGGCACATATTTAAGGTGGACCATACTAGGATGGTAGAGCCGTTTGGAGTTTTTATATTGGACTGCTGGTTTGCCAAAACAAATTCAGTAGAATTGGAGAGGAAGCAATGCCACAGTAATGCTCCGGAGGGAAAACCAACGGGGAGGGTAAACCCAAAATTTGGAACATCTCTCAAAGTTCTATGTTAAGTTTTCTACTCATTAGTGATTCAGCATGGTAACCTTGCACATTATTAACTGCATGCTCTCAACGCTCATAAATATTGGTGGTGATGGCTTTTGTTCTAAAAGTTGTGGCCTACTTGGGGTTTGTTGATTGGGATCCTATCTTTCCTTTCAGGTCTATTGTGTGGTAATCAAAGTGTGAAGTTCTTTTTTCTTGTCCTTTGTTATCCAACAGTCCGTTGTTTTTGTGGTGCCTTAAACATGGTGTTTACATTTTCTACATTCGTGTTTCGCTTCTTCCCTTTGCTGGATATCTTTTTCTTCTCACCCCACCTTGAGATCTATCACTGATATATCTCCTGTTACTATTCTTCTTCCCCATTGATTTATATCTGCTGCAATATAGTAGATCTCTCATTCAAATATCTCACAATCTTTTAAAGGACAAACGTTGATTCATGGGTCTTCTAGCATGAGGAATGAGACTTTGGTGAAGTAATAAGTGCAAGAATTTTTTGGGGTGTTAATGATACCCTCTGGTTGTGACTAGCTAGGGATAATGATAAGGTTTATTTAGCAAGGTTCAGGTGACTGTTAAGCTAGGGGAGAGTTTGGGAAAAACACAGCCCAATTTGGGATTGATTTGGTATCAGTTTCACTTTCAGTTTCCTGCCAGAAGCCTGTCCCAATATTTTTACTTTTATCCTTGGCTGCCTAAATTGGACAGTTAAGGGATTAGAGGTGGTTTTTGATCCAATTCCTACGCTGCTTGCATCTGTCTAGCAGGTGAATCGCCTTGCTAATCACTATTAGATTCCTTAGCTAGATTTCTGGACTCTGTAATCTCTCATGGTGGTTTTCATTGGCAAAAGGGGTAATTGCCAATTGAGGAGAAACCTGCCCTTAACCATGATCGACATTGGAATATCATCAATCATCATGATCTCTTTACTTTGCATGATTGAAGACTCATCTGTGATCATGGTTGACAGCATTTTGTCAATTTTATTTTTGGAAATTTGTCGTAAATCCAATTGTTTGGTATATTCAATGGGAGTGGAAAGAAGGAAAAAGAATTAAGTATCATTCTGTCCAAGCTGAACCATCTCTACCTTGTTGGATTTTCTATAATCAGTCGGCATCAGGATGGGGCTGTGCTGTTTCATGCTTACACATTTACCATCTCTACTAGCCAATGTATGGAGTGATTAGTGAATGAGATTGTGAGATCTAATAAACAGTACGTTCAACATTATTTTATTGTCCTTAAGAACATGCGCAAGTTTCTATCCAATTTATGCAACAGATGGTATCAAATTGACTTGCAGTGTCCTATTATTTGATGTAGAATGCAGTTGAAAAGTGTTCTCTATTTCTAATGAGGCATCTAGGATCTGGTTTATTTTCTACAGGTTACTCATAGGCGTGACCATTGATTTTGGCCTAATAACGTTTAAGTTATGGGTTCAAGTCTTGGGACCTCACTTTGTGCTTTATGCCAAAAGTTAGGTGTGTATTCAATCTTTCCCCTCCCAAACACACATTAATGTGTATTTAATGGACATTGTTTTTTTTTTTTTTTTTTTGACACTCATAGTTGCAACCATCCATTTTCCATTTTTTTTAGTTTTTTATTTGTAGCCTGGAGAATTCAGTTGAAATTTATTCTTGGTTGATGAGACAGGTTAAGTAGCATTGAAGAGCTAGCCAGGGCTACAATCAAGAAGTTAACTCAGCGTATGACTGAGCACAACAAAGCAATGGCTGCTGCTAAATCTGATGAAGCAAAGGCTAGCGTTGTGAGTTTATCTTGGAGAGCTTTCTTTAATCTTCTTCATAATTTGCGGAAAGCTCAAAAGCAGAATACTACCACTGGACTGCAAACCTGCAATAATATTTTGGCAATGACACAGGTCTGAAATTGATTAATATTATTATTATTTTTGTTTGTAAATACTTGTTCATAGAACAGAATGGCTAAAAGGATTCATGTAGTCAACTTCACACCAACCCTACTTAAGTGGGACAAAATGCTTGGTATGTAAATACTAGTTCATGCACTCAGGACTGAATTTTCTTACATTGTTTGATAACTCCGCTGCATGCAAAATCACCTTCATTTATTGGCGATAAGAGAATCAAACTTTCCTGGAAAGAAGTAGCAAAAGCTTCAGCACCTTACCGGTGCTGGGTATGTTGAAAACCTCTTATTCTTCTCATGTAAAACTCCCCTTTTTGTTGATATGTGAGTTCTGCATGACACTTGTATATGCTGCAAGATTTTCAGGTAATTCTGGAGTGTGTTGGGAATGGGGATCCATCTTTTATTGGAGTAACCGTAGCTTGCACCCTATAATCTTATAACTTGCATTTTCTCCCTTGTAAAATTAAAAGATTTTGCTTTAGACCTTATAATTTTGTAAAAGTTGCACTTTGCACTCTTCATTTAATATATATATATATATATATTGGGGAATATAGTAAAAACTAAGCGTGCAAAGTGCAACTTCTAAAAAAAATAAAATAAAAAAATAAAAAAAACTATAGTATGCAAAGTGCACCTATTTATTTATTTTTTAATGTAGTTGTTGGATTGTTGTATGATATTACAATGAGGCCAAATGAATTACAATAATAATCAAGATCAAATACAACACATAATTAATACAAACAAAACTCTCAAAAGTGGGAGAGGGAAATCCCAAACAAATGTACGGGGAATAAGACCCACACGTAGGTGGAAAGTTTTGAATCACTGACCTCCTAGTGAGGTGTGAGGGTGCACCATTTTATTTTATAGGGTGCAGAGTGCAACTTTTAATTTTACGAGGGGCATGGAGAAACTTTCACAAAAACTAATAGGCAGTAGCAAAGTGCCATTAACCCTTATTTTTATTTGAGTTTTATAGTTGTGTTTTCTGTAGAGGGAAACGTCTTGCAAGCGCCACTAATGTCATGAACAACAATGCATCAAAAAAAAGTGGTGGTGGTGGTGGTGGTGGTGGTTTACCGAACCAACTTATTAACAGGGCATTTCAAGGTCTATCGCATGGATGAGGAAGTAGTTGTGCGAGGGGTAGAGGCAAGGGCTGGGGTGGACGTGGGAGAGGAACGAGCTACCAGTAAGCTTTGGTTATGTGATGACCGGTGCGTATTTTGCCTTGTTCTACTGGGTTATGTTGGATTTACCTTCGTTGAAATGTCAGATTCCAAAGTGTGGTCCAGTCAACAGTTGAGTTCATTGTTTTTGAAAACTTTTCTTTAAAAATTTTCGTCCTTGTTTGTTTCAAATTTCGAGTTTTCAGTTGTCCCGGAGGGTGTGAGGTCAACTCCGGAGTGTCAGAAGAGAAGTCGAGGTTTTTTCGGGGCTAGAAGGCCAGAGCTGCACGTGTGGGGCCTTGGGCCGCACGTGTGGGAGAGGGGCCGCATGTGCGGGGAGTGAGGCCGCACGTGCGGGAAGCAGGGGAAGGCTGTGTGCACACTGCAATATATGTAGGTGCGGAGAGAAGGTGCAGGGGAGGACCACACATGCAGCGGTGAGAGCCGCACGTACGGGAGGACGCTCCGCACGTGCGAGAGAAGGCGCCGCACGTGTGGCCAGGTGCGTGATCTGTCTTGTTTTTTGTGCTTTTCAGCTATGTATAGCTCTTTTTGTCTCCTTTTCATCCATATATGAATGCACCTCTCTCTCTCTCTCTCTCTCTCTCTCTCTCTACAATCTCTCTCTTTTTCTCTCATCTCTCTTTATCCAAACCCTCAAAAGCATTGTATTTTCTTTTGATTCGAAGAATCCATTGAGATTTTGGTGCTAGTCCCTTATACCAAAACGATGAGCATATCGAGGGCTTCGTCTTGACCGGTGGAGATCGAATTCCGACAAAGTTGATTTTTGGGCTTTTCTCCTCTTCTCTCTTGGGGTAGGGATTTCTTTGATCTTTTTCAATACCTCTTTTATAGATAGACATGTGGTATGTTTTTATGGCATAAAAATCATGTTATGGATTTTTCTTTGAAAATCACGATAGGGGATCTAAGGTTTGATGTTGAGGTTGAGATTTTGTGAAATATATTGTTGTTGGGTCAATTTGGGGAGTGATTTAACATGTTCATGTTTAGTGAGAGGTGAAGTCCTAATTTTCTTTTTTATATAATACCTGATAAATAAAAAGGGTTGAAATTGTGAAATAATCATGTTATGAATTGAGGAATTTAATAATGAGTTGGTAATTGATTTGAGATTAAATTGGATCTTATGATCTTGGTATTTACCTTGTGTTGGGTTGATTATATTTGAATATAACGAATGGATAATTTGTTAAGTGTTAATGAGGAGTTAATCATGAGATTAGGAATTTTGGGCAACACCCTTGTTGAGTTGAAATTGAGCGGATTATGGCTTTGTTGTCTATGGGTTGAGTTTTTGGTTAAATGAATGAAACGAGTCTCTTTTATTGTATATATACATGTATATTAAATTGGTGTATTGCGAATTGGAAATTTTGGAAATTGACTTGGAAAGATAGAGGTGATTGTAACTCTTTTGCAAATTAAGAAAAAACCTTGGTAAAAGTTGAAAACTTTGAAACATCATTGTTGTTGTTGGACCTAATGCCTCATAAGAATTGGATGATTGTATTTTGTGCATTTAATACATATTTCTTAGAGGTTTTGTCCCTGGTCATCGGTGGAGGATGACATTGTGAATATTGAAATAGTTGTGTCTGTAGTACACTCGAGTATTCTATGATTGTTATATAATGTGATGGTTAGAAAAATGTATAATGCGCTGAGAATGAGAGGTACCATTACCTTTCAGCTAGCGCCTAGAGAATTGGCTATGCTGAGAATGAGAGGTACCATTACCTATCAGCTAGTGCCCGGAGAATTGGCAGATGTACCATTACTGTCTAGTCGGTGTTTGGTAAATTGGCATTTCATTGTAGAGAGATGCATCATTGGCATGCCATGCTTTAGGCAGGTAGAGCAGAGCTTATTTATCATTGTTGTGTCAGTTTGACTGTGTGTGTCATGTATTATGATGATCATGTTTCAGTAAGGTTGAGTTGTCTTATATGTTGAGTAGATGTGTATATGTATATTTGGACATGTTAGAGAGTGGTTGAAGGAGTTCCCTACCATAAATTAGTTATTGAAAGTATCTCTTTAACCTTGAGCTTAAGGTCGAAAATGTGATGAACGTGTGGAGACGGACTTTGGTTATGTATTGGGTTATAAATAATGTGAAGAAAATCAGGTTATGTGGTATTTTGCTAAAAATGAAAAAAATGAGGTTGTCGTGTGATATTTGTTAAAATGGAAAATGGGAGGTAAAAGCGAACCTTTGTGGATGATTTTGAGAAAAGTATTTATATATATTATAAGTATACTTTGGTTATAAATTGTCACATTATTATATAGTATGAGACTAAGCATTCATGATCATAGCTATCTATAGGTTGTTATTGTTGAGGATCATGTTGAGATTCCTACTGGACTATATATTCATCCCACGTTGCTAATCTTTTACAGGTGAACATGGAGAAGTGTTTCAAGGCCATGGATCTTTCTTATCTGTTGGCTACAGGGCCTTATATTTGTGGGCGGAATGCCATTGATATAAAAGGGTTAAGCCATTTCTTTGCCTTTTAAGATGTAAGCCTTCAGGCAATTTATTTGGATATACTCCTGTTGCATTCATTTTATATTCGAATGAGAATTATTATTTATGTATTCCTTGTAAATATAACGAGCTTTTGTATGCTATCTCTGAAATTGAATTTGTAATAATGGTTTTGGTAATGGAAATCGAGTAATAAAAAGTGAGGCGTGATAACACAAGGTTGAATTTTGTACCAAGTTATTATTAACTAGATGAATACGAGCACAGAATCATGGAATGTATTATTATTATATCTTATATACTGCAACAAATTTTGAAAATTGTAGCAGATGAGGTTTGGATTATGGACCGGCACTAATTCTTCTCTCTGGAGCTTCATCTGATTGTTCTGGAGCCTGAAGGTTTGATGAGTGATTTTTCAATTCGATTTGGTGAATTGAAGCAATTCTGTTGGAAGTTCACTCTTAAGAAAGAAAGAAAAGTTTTAAGTTTTATATATTTGATTTTATTTTATTTTATTTTTGGGGAGCAAAATTCTCAGGTTGGTATTGCATTATAAAAAGATAGGGTGTCATCACAAAATTTTATAACATAAATTATAAAATGATTTAATTTTTCACCAAAAAGAAATATTTAACTTTTTATTCATCACAAAAATTACAACTTGAATAACTTTAATATTGTCTTTTAAACTATAATTTTAGTTTGGAGAATAAAGTACTTTACCCAAAAAATAAATAAATAAATAAAAATAAACACTAAAATTTGGTTTAGCCCTAGCTGGTAATTCCTTGAAAAGAAAATTTGTGTGGGTTCATTGTATCAATGTTGATTGAATAATGTTATATATACCAATTTGTACACTAACTAGTGTATCAATTGATGATGTGATATAATTTAAGAGGTTTTTGGTATTTGTAATGTGATTAATGAGTGGGTCAATAATAATGTTATAATTAGTATTGATACATTAATTAGTATGCTAATTGGTGCATGTAACGTCACCGATGTTGATTTTTCATTTCTTATTGATATTACTCATATTCACAGTAATGGTGTGCATTGAAGTTGTTCATGACTTTCTCTGAAAAATAAAGTAATTATAGTTAGTGTTATAATTTTGACATAATTACACCCTCAATAAATTTTCTATAAATTTTTATCATAGTCATTTGCTAGTCAAACTGATGAAAAATGATAATGCTATCAGTTAAATGCTTATTTAACTCTTTATCATACTTTGTGTTCAAACATTGTATGCATCCCACTACTCATATTCCATGTCTAAATAATACACACCGGCAGTGGAATGAGAATAATTAAGTCATTGATTAGGTAAATGGAGTGTAATTATGTAATTTTACATCAATACATATTTCAATACAAAAAATATTTAAGGGGTAATATAATAATTTTATTAGTTCCGTTAAAACCTGTAATAACCCGACCCTCGCACATGATTTCTGTTATATTTTCAGTCCTCAATTGATACTATTAAATACTTGTTGCGAAATCCTATGGAAAGTTATGATTAAGTAAGTGAAAGCTATGGTTATAGATGCCTATCTGTCTCACAAGAAACCTATCTGTCACAATTAACACACTAGAGTCAAGAATTTGAAGCCTTAATGATTTAATTATCAGAAATTGAGACTATATTTGAGATCCTCATAATTTTTAAGTAATTTTAAGTATGTTCGTGAAATTTTAATTTTGGAATGATTAAACGATTCATTTTTGTCCTTATGTGCTTAGTTAAGACTTTATATATACTTGAGTCTTATTGATGTTTGGGGCAAAACGTGGAGCATCTTTTGGGAGGAACTAAGGGTTTGAGAGAAGAGAAAAGAAGAACAAAGAAGAGGTTCAAAAGGAAGGAAATTGAGGGGAAATTAGGAGATCAAACTTAAGGTATGTTCAATTTTATATATCTATGAGAATCATCATTTCAATTGTGAAGAAGAGTTGTTGTATTTTATGTTGATGATGTAGGGTTTCTCAATGATTGTTTACTTTGGCACTTAAATTAAGTGTTGTATGAATTTACACTTAAATCCTTGGTTTTATGTTATCATTTCATGGAAACATGATAGGGCCATGGGATATACATGTTGAATATGAATGGAGAGTGGGATTTGAGGAAGAGATGACTTGTTGAAGCCTTTAAACTAACTCAAATTGTTATAATCAAGCTATAATCTATGTTATGGTATTGTTGAGTTGACATGTTGCATGAATTTTGCCCTAGATTGCATGAAAAATGAGTTTGGGTTGCTGAATTTTGGAGTGAAATCGGGCTGCCCTGAATTTGGGTTGTCGTCCGCTCGAGCGGAGGTCAGGGCCGCTCGAGCGGGAAAATGCATCTCTCAGAAGTTCCTCGGAATTACCCTGTCCGCTCGAGCGGAGGAAATGTACGCTCGAGCGTAAATACCGACCTCTCAGCATTTTTGGATACCATTGTACTGTCCACTCGAGCGGAGGACTGTTTCAAAGAAAATTGTGTGCTGTTCAGTTTTACATGCTTATTCCTCTGGTAGTTCTAGAATATTTTTCTGATGATCCTGGAATGGTTATAAATGTATATGAAGTGTAAGGATTCAGAAAATAAAGGAAGGAAAAAAAAAAAAGGGAAACTAATACGCAAGTTCAATTGTGTGCAGGACACACTCCAGGAGGAAGTAACACGCCAACGTAATACAGTGAGTAGTAATATCTCTTCACATGTTATATAGTTATGTCCATGTATCAAAGCAAATATGTTCATGTTCCAAGCATGTATTCAACGTAGGATAATATTAATGTTAATATCCATGTAAAGTATGTAAAGATTGCAAGGGCTTAATGCCACATGTTTTCAAGGGCCATAGTGCCATTTTCAAGGGCCATAGTGCCAACAAGTTTACAAGGGCTATATGCCACTTCCAAGGGCATCATGCCACTTTCAAGGGCCGAAGTGCCAACATGTTACTAAGGGCTTTACGCCACATTTTCAAGGGCCTCGTGCCACCACTTCCAAGGGCTTATAGCCACCAAGTTATGTTATAAGATTGGGCCTAAGGCCATTATATATGTGACACAGAATCAGACTCACGTATTGATACGTAATATGATCAAGTTAACAGAATTTTATTTATGCATTATTACTCACTGAGCTCAACTCACTCTCAGTTATGTCTGTTTCTGTAGGTCATTCAGCAGGTGGTCAATCCTAACTCAGGATGCCGTTTTCCTTGGTCGACCATTACGTGTCCAGGCACTAACCCAAACTACTTATTTTGATGAAACCGTGGAGATGTTTGCTTATCTTTTGAGTGCCATCCAAGTTCTTGTATATAACTTTTGTGGTCTTTTATCTATGCCCGTTTGGGCTGGGACTTTAATATATGTGGTGGTAACCAATGTTTCAAGGACATAGTTTCCCACTTTACTAACTTATGAGAATGTTTACGTTTTTTTTTTGAGATCCTGGCATGCTAACAGTAGCTCAATGGAATGTCTCTGGTATTTATATCATATTACTACTTTATGCTTCCGATAAGGCCCCGTAGGTTATATATTTATATATCAGGTTTGTTGTCCGTTTATGCTTAGGTCATGCCCAAACTTTTAGGGGCAGGTTTGGGGTGTGACAAGTGGTATCAGAGCACGAGTTGCTATCTCACACACGTGTCCATTGAGCTTAGGGTGTCTAGGAAGCTTTAGGCATTTGCATGACATCCTGAAAGGATATGAGAGAGCGATAGCAACGTCACGTAAACTCTGATCGTGCTAACAACTTTAAATCAGATTTTGTGTATATCATTATTTGTTGTGCAGGAAATGGTGAGAACAAGGGCAGATGAACCAGAAGATGCCACGTCTGCACGATTAGATAGGATGGAGAGAATGATTATGGAGATGGCTGAGACTTTACGGCAACAACAACAGCAACAACAACAGCAGCAACAACAGCAACCACAACAGCAGCAACAACAGCAGCCACAACAGCAGCAACAGCCGCAAGAACAACCACCACCACCAATACCTCCACCGGTAGCACCAGACTACCATGCTGAAGACCGGACTATTACCCTTACCAAAGAGTTTAAAAAGATGAAACCGCCAGTCTTTAAGGGAGGAATAGAACCGATGAAAGCGGAGGCCTGGGTGTTGGGCATAGAGAAACTATTTGAAGTTTTCCCTTGCACTGAAGCTCAAAAAGTGCAATTGGCTGCCTTCACTCTAGAAGATGAAGCACGTAGGTGGTGGATGCTCACGAGAACGACCCATCCAGGATTAACGTGGGACAGATTTTTGGAGCTGTTTTATGATAAATACTTTCCTCAGAGTATGCGGGATAAAAAGGTGACTGAATTTGAGACTCTCAGACAAGGGACCAAGACTGTTGCGGAATATGAGGCCCAGTTTGCAGAGCTAGCTCGGTTTGCACCGCACATGGTGGACACGGATTACAAAAAGGCACGAAAATTTGAAGGGGGACTACGAGGAGCAATTCTGGATCGTGTCAATATGTTAAAGTTGCCTACTTATGTAGAAGTTTTGGAGAGGGCTGTCATAGCTGAGGGAAATCTTGCTGCTCAGAATCGGGTTGCCGAGTGGAAGGGAAAAAGGCAAAACAATCAATGGTCAAAGGGAGTGATTACTCCACCAAACAAGAAACAAAGTTCAGGGGCGACAAACAGTTCTGCTCCTAATCAGGGTGCGATCCCTACTTGTTCAGAATGTGGGAGGAGACATCGTGGGGTATGCCAATGGAAGTCTGGAGCTTGTTATCATTGCGGCAAAACGGGTCATTTGATCAAGGATTGCCCCCAAAGAATTCAACGAAAGGGCAACGGAGCTGCTACTAGTTCAGCGGGGTCTACACCAACTATGAACACCAAGGCACCGGTGAAACCTAACAACAACAAAGACACAACAAGACAAGGCAGAGTGTTTGCATTGGTTCCAGGGGACGTGCAGAATGCAACAACAGTGGTGTCAGGTACATTTATGGTTCATGGTCATTCTGCTTCTGTCTTATTTGATTCCGGATCTACTCATTCTTATGTGTCAAAATTGTTTGCACCAAACTTAGATAAACCTGAAAACAATTTGTCTTATCTGTTGTGCATATCTACACCCTTGGGAGATTCTATGTTTTGTACTTCAGTTTACTTTAATTGTGAACTTGAACTTGGGGATATTCGGGTATATGCCAACTTGCTACCACTTGACATGACCCAATTTGATATCATTCTGGGAATGGATTGGTTAAGCGAGAATGGTGCAACTATCAATTGTTTGACTAAACAGATCAGTTTCCATCCTCCGGGCCAACCAGAGTCTATGGTTCAGGGACAGGGAGTGACCTCTCCACCTTACCTGGTTTCTGCGACAAAAGCGTGTAAATTGATTCAGAAGGGATGTCAGGGATATTTATGCAGTGTTTTGGAAGACCAAGTGGTGAATGAAGGTGTCAATAGAATTTCAGTGGGTTGTGAATTTCCGGACGTTTTCCCCGAGGAGTTGCCAGGGCAGTTGATAGACCGGGAAATTGAATTTATAATTGAGGTGGTACCAGGAACTCAACCCATTTCAAAGACTCCGTATAGAATGTCGCCAGTTGAAATGAAGGAATTAAAACTGCAATTGCAAGATTTATTAGACAAGGGATTCATCCGTCCAAGTGTATCACCGTGGGGTGCGCCGGTTCTGTTTGTTAAGAAGAAGGACGGAACACTCCGGCTTTGTATTGATTATAGGGAACTGAATAAAGTTACCATCAAGAACAAGTATCCGTTACCAAGAATCAATGACCTCTTTGATCAGCTTCAGGGAGCACAGGTCTTCTCCAAGATCGATCTACGGTCTGGCTACCATCAATTAAAAGTTAAGGCCGAGGATGTTGAGAAAACAGCTTTTCGAACCCGGTATGGTCATTTTGAATTTTTGGTTATGCCCTTTGGAGTCACTAATGCGCCGGCAGCTTTTATGGATTTAATGAACCGTGTTTTCAAGCCCTATTTGGATGATTTTGTAGTGGTCTTCATTGACGATATTCTCATCTACTCAAGGGATGTAAAAGCTCATGAGACTCATCTTCGATTGATACTTCAAACCCTCCGAGAAAAGAAATTGTATGCAAAACTGAAGAAATGTGAATTTTGGCTACAAGAGGTGGCACTTTTGGGGCATATTATTACGAAAGAGGGAGTTTCCGTTGATCCATACAAGATTGAGGCAATCATAAAGTGGCCAACTCCTACAAATGTGACCGAGGTGCGTAGTTTTATGGGGTTGGCTGGCTAGTATCGGAGATTTGTTCAGGATTTTTCAAAAATTGCTGTGCCACTTACACAACTGACTAAAAAGGGGGTTGCATTCGAATGGTCAGAAGAACGAGAATCTGCTTTTCACGAATTGAAGACAAGGTTGACAACAGCACCAGTTTTGGCCCTACCATCCGGAACAGAGGGATTTGTAATCTACAGTGACGCTTCGCACAAGGGGCTTGGTTGTGTACTGATGCAAAATGGAAGAGTCATCGCTTATGCTTCTCGGCAGTTGAAACCCCATGAGAAAAATTATCCCACACACGATCTTGAGCTGGCAGCTGTAGTTTTTGCTTTGAAGATATGGAGACATTACCTGTATGGCACTACCTGCGAAGTCTATACTGATCACAAGAGTCTTAAGTACCTCTTTACTCAGAAAGAGTTGAATATGCGACAGCGACGGTGGTTGGAATTACTTAAAGACTACGATCTGCAGATCTGTTACCATCCTGGTAAAGCCAACACGGTTGCAGATGCGCTCAGTCGGAAAAATATGGGAAGTATGGCAAGTATGGTGACAGAGCAAAAGGAATTAGTGATTGAGTTGGAGAAAATGGAGTTGGAGATTGTGTTGTATGGTCAGAAAGCTTTAGTGGCAGCAGTGGTCGCCCAACCAACCGTGCTTGAAGAAATGAAAGTGCACCAACTGGAAGATGACACTTTGAGGAAGATATATGATGAGTTAAAAACAAAACCAAAACTGGGATTTCATGTAGTAGGTTCAGTGCTCAAGTTTCAAGACCGAATATGTGTTCCCAATGTGATGAATCTTAAGCGAAAACTGATGGAAGATGCACACGCCTCGAGGTTTGCGATGCACCCAGGGAGTACGAAAATGTACCGAGACTTGAAGCAAAATTTTTGCCAAGAATGAAGAAAGAGATCGCGGAATTTGTCGCCAAGTGCCTACAGTGTCAGCAAGTAAAGGCGGAGCATCAAAAACCTGCTGGACTGTTGCAATCTCTTCCCATCCCGGAGTGGAAATGGGAGCATTTGACCATGGATTTTGTTGCGGGGTTACCTCGGACTCCACGGGGTATGAATTCAATCTGGGTCATTGTGGATCGATTAACTAAGTCCGCCCACTTCTTACCAGTGAAAACTCAGTATAATGCAGACAAATTGGCAGAAGTTTATGTGAATGAAATTGTGAAGCTTCATGGTGTTCCGGTCTCGATTGTGTCGGATAGGGATCCTAAGTTTGTTTCCAAATTCTGGCAGAGTTTACAAGAAGCACTGGGTACAGACTTAAAGTTTAGCACGGCTTTTCACCCCCAGACCGATGGTCAATCCGAGAGAACAATCCAAACGCTAGAAGATATGCTTCGAATGTGTGTGTTGGATTTTCAAGGAAGTTGGGAAACTCACCTACCGTTGATAGAATTTGCATACAACAATAGCTACCACTCGAGTATAGACATGGCACCTTATGAGGCTCTGTATGGAAGTCCATGTCGTTCTCCTGTATGTTGGGCTGAAGTTGGGGATAAATCCCTGTTAGGGCCTGAAATTATTCAATTGACAACAGAAAAGGTTCGAGTTATTCGAGAAAGGTTGAAAACGGCTCAAAGTAGGCAGAAAAGCTATGCAGATAATCGAAGGAGGGATTTGCAATTTGAAGTTGACAGTCACGTTTTTGTGAAAGTCACCCCGATGAAAGGACATCCAAGATTTGGAAAGAAGGGTAAGTTGACGCCTCGCTATGTTGGTCCCTTTCAGATTCTGGAGAGAATTGGTCCGGTGGCCTACCGAATTGCCCTTCCACCACATATGAGTCAAGTGCATAACGTGTTTCATGTCTCTATGCTTCGTGGATACCTTCCGGACCCGTCACATGTTATTGATTACCATCAGATTGAATTGGATGACAAGTTGAGTTACGAAGAAAAACCAATTCGCATTTTGGACTGACAGGTAAAACAATTACGAAACCGTGAAATTTCCATGGTAAAGGTTGAGTGGCAAGAACATTATGGAATTGACGCAACATGGGAAAGAGAGGAAGAAATGCAACATCAATACCCACACCTGTTTCAATCCTAAGGTAACACAAGTTTGGAGGACCAAACTTGTTTAAGGGGGGGAGAGTGTAATAACCCGACCCTCGCACATGATTTCTGTTATATTTTCAGTCCTCAATTGATACTATTAAATACTTGTTGCGAAATCCTATGGAAAGTTATGATTAAGTAAGTGAAAGCTATGGTTATAGATGCCTATCTGTCTCACAAGAAACCTATCTGTCACAATTAACACACTAGAGTCAAGAATTTGAAGCCTTAATGATTTAATTATCAGAAATTGAGACTATATTTGAGATCCTCATAATTTTTAAGTAATTTTAAGTATGTTCGTGAAATTTTAATTTTGGAATGATTAAACGATTCATTTTTGTCCTTATGTGCTTAGTTAAGACTTTATATATACTTGAGTCTTATTGATGTTTGGGGCAAAACGTGGAGCATCTTTTGGGAGGAACTAAGGGTTTGAGAGAAGAGAAAAGAAGAACAAAGAAGAGGTTCAAAAGGAAGGAAATTGAGGGGAAATTAGGAGATCAAACTTAAGGTATGTTCAATTTTATATATCTATGAGAATCATCATTTCAATTGTGAAGAAGAGTTGTTGTATTTTATGTTGATGATGTAGGGTTTCTCAATGATTGTTTACTTTGGCACTTAAATTAAGTGTTGTATGAATTTACACTTAAATCCTTGGTTTTATGTTATCATTTCATGGAAACATGATAGGGCCATGGGATATACATGTTGAATATGAATGGAGAGTGGGATTTGAGGAAGAGATGACTTGTTGAAGCCTTTAAACTAACTCAAATTGTTATAATCAAGCTATAATCTATGTTATGGTATTGTTGAGTTGACATGTTGCATGAATTTTGCCCTAGATTGCATGAAAAATGAGTTTGGGTTGCTGAATTTTGGAGTGAAATCGGGCTGCCCTGAATTTGGGTTGTCGTCCGCTCGAGCGGAGGTCAGGGCCGCTCGAGCGGGAAAATGCATCTCTCAGAAGTTCCTCGGAATTACCCTGTCCGCTCGAGTGGAGGAAATGTACGCTCGAGCGTAAATACCGACCTCTCAGCATTTTTGGATACCATTGTACTGTCCGCTCGAGCGGACAATCTTGCGCTCGAGCGGAGGACTGTTTCAAAGAAAATTGTGTGCTGTTCAGTTTTACATGCTTATTCCTCTGGTAGTTCTAGAATATTTTTCTGATGATCCTGGAATGGTTATAAATGTATATGAAGTGTAAGGATTCAGAAAATAAAGGAAGGAAAAAAAAAAGGGAAACTAATACGCAAGTTCAATTGTGTGCAGGACACACTCCAGGAGGAAGTAACACGCCAACGTAATACAGTGAGTAGTAATATCTCTTCACATGTTATACAGTTATGTCCATGTATCAAAGCAAATATGTTCATGTTCCAAGCATGTATTCAACGTAGGATAATATTAATGTTAATATCCATGTAAAGTATGTAAAGATTGCAAGGGCTTAATGCCACATGTTTTCAAGGGCCATAGTGCCATTTTCAAGGGCCATAGTGCCAACAAGTTTACAAGGGCTATATGCCACTTCCAAGGGCATCATGCCACTTTCAAGGGCCGAAGTGCCAACATGTTACTAAGGGCTTTACGCCACATTTTCAAGGGCCTCGTGCCACCACTTCCAAGGGCTTATAGCCACCAAGTTATGTTATAAGATTGGGCCTAAGGCCATTATATATGTGACACAGAATCAGACTCACGTATTGATACGTAATATGATCAAGTTAACAGAATTTTATTTATGCATTATTACTCACTGAGCTCAACTCACTCTCAGTTATGTCTGTTTCTGTAGGTCATTCAGCAGGTGGTCAATCCTAACTCAGGATGCCGTTTTCCTTGGTCGACCATTACGTGTCCAGGCACTAACCCAAACTACTTATTTTGATGAAACCGTGGAGATGTTTGCTTATCTTTTGAGTGCCATCCAAGTTCTTGTATATAACTTTTGTGGTCTTTTATCTATGCCCGTTTGGGCTGGGACTGTAATATATGTGGTGGTAACCAATGTTTCAAGGACATAGTTTCCCACTTTACTAACTTATGAGAATGTTTACGTTTTTTTTGAGATCCTGGCATGCTAACAGTAGCTCAATGGAATGTCTCTGGTATTTATATCATATTACTACTTTATGCTTCCGATAAGGCCCCGTAGGTTATATATTTATATATCAGGTTTGTTGTCCGTTTATGCTTAGGTCATGCCCAAACTTTTAGGGGCAGGTTTGGGGTGTGACAAAACCGTTAAATGTTATTGTTATGGCCATATAATTTTCTCAAAACTGTGAATCATAATTTTTTCATTACTCAAGAAATCTCATTGTACTTCACTCAATTTTTGAAAATCACAAGCAATAACTACAAACCATATCTCTAAAACATTTGTTAGTATGACAAAAATCTTAACACTACAATGTATATGAAACAATTGATCCTTAATTCTATAATTTCACAATCTTCAAATTTTCTTACCGACACATAAGATCATCTTGTTCTTACAGGAATTTCAATTTCAAGTGATCATGAGATCTCAGAATTTTCTAGAATTTTCAAGTGACTCACCAACTCCCACTTCCTAGAGCTCCACACATCCCGTGTGCCATCAATGGTTGGAGCACTCCTTGGAGTTCTAGTCCTGCATTATGGAAGTACCGCGCAAAGCTAAACATCTTTCTCTACAAACTCCTAATGCTCGGAGTAGTAGTGTTGCCTTGGCTTTCTTGAACTTGATTCCGATAATTCTTTAGTATGTGAATGAGGAAAAACATAAAACATATGGTGGAAGTGATGCCAGAGATGAGGTATAGACCCCAGAAGTTTTGGAGGTTCAAGCTGTCTACTTTTGTGGCAGAATCAGCATTTGAACAATTATTGGAGGACACCTTAAATCGCTTTTCTCATATTTTTTTTAGATCACCATTCTTTGATATGATTAGAATGGCTTTGGATACATCAATGGCTATAGGAGAGCCTTTTTGGAATGCCTGCATGAATTCCAAGGATCAAAATTCTGATTCAATATGTTGTTTTTGAAAGCAAAGAAAGAGAAATATTTCAAAAATGTTTTAGCCATTTGGGTGGAAATAAATTGAATTTTTGTTCTTTGGTCATTGCAATAGTATTCTCTCTCAAATCAAAGAAACTCTACATAGGCATCATAGGGGCGTCAGGATCTTCGAGAGTGAAAACTCTAAAGAGATCTCCTAGAGTAATCCATCCAACAGCTGAAATTAAACCTCACCAAAATGTTTTGGTGAGTTATTTGAAAAAAAAAATGAAAAAAAATTCTATTTCTTCGTTCATGTGACTCTGAAGTAGCATTAGAGAGAGAGAGAGAGGGAGAGAGAGAAGGGCTGAGAGAATGAGAGAAGAGAAGGATCCACATCGCCACCTCGCATTAGCCCCGACGCACTGCCGTCGCCGACACCCTACCCACCATACTCCAAAACTGAACTCATTCCACCATTACAGAACTCTGCAACATTCAAAATCAAACCAATGAGATAAACAAACCCAACACAAACCCACTTGGGTACTATTTTGTTTTTTGTTTTCCCCAATCCAGAGTTAAAATTCAACCTCCAAACGCGAACCCTTTCACAATAATTTCCAAACCCTGTTCTTGAAACTTTGTAAATATCAATTATATTAGGAATAATCATGAAGAAGAAGAAGAAATAATCCATTACTTACAGGAAAAAGGGAAAAAATAATCATCCAACTTAATAGGGAATGAAATTGAAGAAGCAGCTGACAAAAGAAACAAATTTAACAATCATGAGAGACAAATATACGATTGAAAAACCCAACAAAAATTCAAACATGTATCGGTTTGTATGCATTGATTGAATACCTTACTGGGAAGGTGAATTGGGGTCACTGACCGTTGTGCTAAAGGCACAGCAGTGACTGTTGTTCCTCAATTTGAGGTGTATTATAAGCTTATTTTTATGATTCGAACCATACATTTTGTAGGGTTTGTTGAGTACGTCATACCTACCAAAAATCATATTAATCGGATATCAATAACTATATGATCGAATTGCATATTTTTTATGCTATTTTTCAAAAGAAAAACTTATTGTTTATTTTTTTGATTACCGATCATATAGTTGATGTCCGATTAATATAATTTTTGGTAGGCATGAAGTACTCAACAAACCCTACAAAATGAACGGTTCGGATCATAAAAATAAGCCCATAATAAACCTCAAATTGAGGCACAACAATCACTGTTGTGCCTTTAGCACAGCAGTGACCCCATTCCACTAGAAGGACCCTTCGTAGGGGCCCACTGGACATCAAACTCTTCATTTTTGATTCCATTGAGGGAATACTTTTTTGTATACATATATATATCTTCTTCACTACTCATACAATTCTCCATAGCCCAACAACAAAGTGAATACTTTTGTGTATACAAATATATATATATATATATATCAGAATATGTATCTGTAGAATTAGTCAATCCCGATGGCAAATCGGATGGTTCGATCGAGAAAGAGAAAGAGAACAACGGTGATTTCTAGCGAGCTCGCCGGCGAGAGGAGAGAGAAGATTGGCTAGAGAGAGAAGCGTACATGACGAAAAGAGTAACTTTTTAGAGAGAGAAAGAGAGAGAGAGAGAGAGAGAGAGAAACTTTTTTTCTTGGCTTCTGTGGGAAAAGAAAGAGGGCTCGAGGGAGTAAAAATAAGGCTGGGATGCAATTTTTTTTTTTTTTTTCTTTTTTGGCTTTACCAAAACAACGACATTTTGGCAAGGCTTAATCTCAGCCGTTGGATAAATCACTCTAGGAGATCACTTCAGAGTTTTCACTCTAGAGGATCCTAACGCACCAAAGTTTTTCCTGCAGTTGGCCTACTTGTTTATCTTTAATACAAATTTTATAATATGATGAATTTCATTCGGGGAAATTATACAAATAGTCTTTGAATTTGAGTAAAATTTCACTTTAGTCCATATAGTTTTGATTTTATTAATTTAAACCTCACTTTTGATTTCATTTCAATGTGAGCCCTCTAACATTTTAGACAGAAAAACGACACGTGCAAAACTAGAGGGACTACGGTGAAATTCAAAAGAAATTATAAGGACTACCAATGTCAATTATTAATTTTTCTTTCTTGTACAAGAATTGCTAAAATTCTCACGTGAGTTGCATGTGGCATTTTTCCATCTAAAATACTGACGATACCTAACGGATGGACCACATTGAAACCTAATTGGTAGTTTGAAGGAAATTGAGAAAGTTCACTCAAAACTAGAGGAACCAACAGTGTAATTTACACTATGCACCCTTGTACTTTGAACTCAATCTTACCTTGCCTCCAGACCATTTTAATTGTCTTAGTCAATTTCTTAGATTTTGAGTCAAGTTACAATCATCATTTCGAAAAGTGAAAGGGTGTTAAGTGTAATTAATATTATAACACGGCTATTCTATGTTGGTTTTCAAAATGACATTACACAAAAGGACCAATTGTAACTTGCCTTGAAATTTGGAAAGTCAACTAAGATAATTAAAAAGTCAGAGAGTAAAGTGAGACTGAATGTAAAAAGGAAGGGTGTTAAAGTGAATTCTACCCACTACCCATTTCATTTCCATGGCATTCAAAAGTGTGAAGAAGAGTTGCAGTGAATACTCACAAAACCCCATCCTTCAAATTTATAGGTTGGCCCAGAGAGTATATTTGTTGCAATTTTCTGTGAGGAAAATCTTCTCATAAGGGGGTTCAAGAAAAGCTGCTGTGATATTGCCACTCTCAAACTCTCCTGGGTAATTGTATTTGTTAGGTTTTTATTCTTGGCAACCCCGTTTGACAAAACTCCTTTGAGTTGTAATTTTATTCACACTTTTATTTCAGTGAGGCTATGAGTTTATTAGATACAAATCCAAACCCGAATAGAGCCTTGCAGAAAAGTTTGTGATGTCAATGCTTTCAAGATTGCCACTTCGCTGATTATTACGGGGGTCAGCTCGCGGCCGAAGCAAAATGCAAAAATGCATTCAAAAGTTGCATGTCCGTTCATGTTATACTTTTCAAGATTTTCCAGTTTTGACCTTCCCGCTCGAGCGGGGAAATGGGCGCTCGAGCATGGTTTGCAAGCTCACAGTATCTCTGTTTTACCTGAAAATACTGGAAGGTGTGATTCTCCGCTCGATCGGGGAAATGAACGCTCGAGCGGGGAGCCTATATGAAATCACAAGATTTGAAGTCTCCGCTCGAGCGGAAAGACCGACGCTCGAGCGGACCACGCGATCCCAGATTTCCAGATTCATTATGGAGTTGGTTTTCTTCTGAAACAAGGTTTATTTTGGGTTTCTATAAGAAGTGGGATTACTTTGGAGTTCTACAAGAAGTTGGTTTTCTTCAAACAAGAAGTTGGTTTTCTTTCCCAACTAGGATTGCTTTGGATTTTCTATAAGTAGTTGGTTTTCTCCCAAAACTATTCAGTTAATTGATTGAAGTCCTCCATATCTTCTTTTTGGTTCTTAAAGGTTTATATCTGGGGATATTTTGTTATTTTTCTTTGATGTTTTATTGAGTATTCAACTCATGGTTTAAAGAGAGTACATCAAAGGTTTGTTTGTTATACACAAAAGAGAGAGTTGTTCTTCAGTTGTGAATTCTGAAAAATTTGAGCCTGAAGCTTTGGAGGGAATCCGGAGTGGCTCATCAGAAAGACAATTTCGTGCTGAAGATGGGGTTGGAAGAGGCACATAGAGGTTGGTTCAATTAGGCGTTGTGAATTCGCTAGATAATTGAGAGTGATACCTGTGTAATTCCTTTATATCTTCTTAGTGGATTTTTCTTGTGGCTGTTGCCCGTGGTTTTTTTATCACAATTGGAAGGTGTCCAATTGTGGTTTTTCCACGTAAAATCTTTGTGTCTCTTTCTCTTGATTGTTTGATTGGGATTGTTATATTCTGCTTAAAATTGATATATAATCACAAATCAACATCTAGGAGGTTTTTAGATTTTTCAGTATTGGGAACCAACTGCCTTGATGTTATGCTCTTTGAATTGAAGAACATTCACCAAGTAATGCTTTACATATGAATCACCATCACAGCCAACTATAGCATTGGTCCTCCTTAGAAACTCAATGTTTGTCACTGTTGGCTCTAGCCTAGGGACCGTGAGCATTGATGTGAGATTGGCTGTGTAGCTTGAAGTCACCACAAACACAACAAAAAGCCACATCACAACCACCACTCTTGTGTAATTGCTATAAATCTTCTCTCCTATGTAATTCCACACAAAAAAGAAGAAAAAAAAAAAGGGAATGTGGATCTAATTTTAACTTGGATGTTTGATAACGTTTGCAGTTTACTACTTTTTTATTTAAAGAGAATTTAAACATGTTTATATTTGTTTTGGTAAAACGAAAACAAAAACGAAAACATGTTTTCAAACTCTGTTTTTGTTGAGTTTTCAAATTTTATTTTTTGAAAAAAATTCAAAAACTAATTCGGTGTAAAAAAAAAAGAGAAACACTCATTGTTTCAGGTGTATATAATCAAAATATCTTTTTTGGTATTTTGATCAAACTAGTTTCTAATTTTATTTTATTTTTTTTTTAAAAAAATTATGAAAACTTGACCAAATAACATGTTTTCTAAAACAGGTGAGAGAATGGCTGAAGGGCAGGAGGTGATCGGAAGATGTGGCTACTGGTAGCTGGAGGAGGTGGGGACTCATTAGAGGTGGTGGCTAGAGGTGGGGGTGGGGACTAGTAGAAGTAGTGGCTAGAGGTGGGGATTTTTTTATTTTTATTTTTTCATAGTATTTATTAATTTTGAATTTTTTTTTATAAACATCAAACAATTTATTTATTTATTTTTTTAGTTTAATTTTTTTTTATAAATATAAACATTTTTGGTTTGGAATTTTATGATGCTTACTATGGGAGAAGAAAAGAGAAGAGAAGGTGAACCACATAGTAGTGCTGAGTTGAGTCTTCCAAGGGCCTCTAAATTCAGGATTGGATTGATGTTCCAAGAACCAAACAACAAACATTGTGTAAATCATTAGGAGAGCAGTCACAATCCACATCTCTATAGTGAATGGTTTTATGAACATCGAAGCCTTGGCCTCTTCAGTTTTCACTAGAACTATCGTTGGCAATCCTGACGAAAGGAACGGCTGAGTGAATCTCACGAGTTCAAATCTGTCGGCTAGTATTGTTGTATCACCAACTATAGCATCATAAGTCTTCCATCCAA
The DNA here is from genome assembly GCA_022316695.1 of Camellia oleifera. Lineage (NCBI taxonomy): Eukaryota > Viridiplantae > Streptophyta > Magnoliopsida > Ericales > Theaceae > Camellia > Camellia oleifera. Next base: position 184,819,173 of record CM039317.1, on the reverse strand, counting down.
TTTGATCCACATAAGAAAAGAAACCAAAATTGTCACACTCTACCAAATAATTTTTGAAAGATAAAAACAAAGGCTAATAATATTTAACCAAAAATTACACTGAATTATTTTTTAATAAGATTAAATTGATTGAAACTAATACAAATGGTGCGAAAACACAAAAATAAATAGTGTAAACTATACATTTTGTGTAAAAGAGATGACAATATCATTTTTTTTTATCCATATAACTAACAAATTATTGATAAAAATGAAACTAAGTGTTATATAAATTAAAATATCAAGAAAACTCAATGTAATTATGCCCAAAAATTGTGGGGCTTACAGTATTTGCTCCAAACCTCAAGGAAGGTCAGTGTAATTTATCCAAAATAGTATGTACTAACAGCAGCAGCTCAAATTTTTAAGGAGTATTAGGTTAAACATTAAAATAGGAACGTATCTAATTATGCTTATGTTTTTAAAAGGTTGGAATATTCAATAATAAGAATTTTCTTGTGGGCATTAAGTGACACAATCTAAATGACCTAAAGATTATGCCATCTCGGATACCAATTTTTTTTTAAAAAAAATACAAAAAATTGCCCAAAACTTGAATACAGGGTGTAGATTTGCAATGGCTGACTTAGGAATTTTGATGAATGGGGGAGGGGCCAAAGGTAAAATTATTTAAAATTCAAGGGGCTAAAATGGTAATTTCTTGAATAAATACCTAAAATAGTAAGGGTTAGTAGCCTTTTTTTTTTAAAAAAAAAAATTTCAGATCGGCCAAAATGTTACTTTCTTGTATAAATATCTAGAATAGTATAAAGTTAAATGACATTTTTTGGAGTTTGAGAAGAATCCAATTCATATATTTAAAATTTAGACATAATTCTAATATATATATTTTATTGGTTACGTATCATTGGTGATATTCATTAGTCACTTTCGTGGATTAGTAAGACAAAATATATTAAGACAAGTCGTTGAAAAAAATCTTTGAACTGATAAAAGGTGAGAAAAGAGTTCGGTGAGTTTGTAAGAAACTCCTACTTACTTCTATAATGGGCCAAAAAATGCACAAATATTGACTTGAAAGCTTTGCAAATTAATTTTTTTTTTTTTCACGAAAAAAAAGGGAATTTATTGTAGTTAATTTGGATTTGATTGTTTCGTCAATTAAAATTACAATACAAGTGGTAATGACCCAATTGACATATACAAGTAGGAGAAATATTGAATTCAAATGTAACCTAATCCTTAGGTCTTAGGTAAAAGATTGGTTATGATTTAATCAAGTATTTAAAATTTGTCAAGTTGTCATATATGGATTGGATCAACTTGTAATCATTCTTAGAATAAAGTGAGATTGACTGGAGTCTTTGATTTGAAACTTGACTCGTTGGGTCGGCTAGCAAACTTATCAAAAATTATGAACAAAAAATAGAAAAATAAAACTTAAATCTTGGCCCGTTAACCCGTCCATTGGCTTGGCCTGCAAGCCTATCTGGGCCGAGCCCACCCAGTAGAGCTTAGGCCTAAGGTTTTGGCCCATGGCTCGAATTGGCTAAAGCTAGCAAAAAAAAAAAGCCCATTGGGATCAACGCGCTGGGCCAAGCCTTACCCAACAGAGCTTGGGCCTAAGGTTTTGACTTGTGACTCGACTTGGCTAAAGCCAACCAAAAAAAACCCATTAGGCTTAGCATACAATTGGGCTTGGGCTCTACTTTCTCAAGTTGACTTGACTCAATACTAACACTTCAACGCAGATAATATCTCATGATATTGTTTGACTACTTAAAAATATTGACCGAAAAATAGAGTTAGTACCTTGTTGCCGACGCAAAGAACTAAATCATCGTATGACAAGTGGAAGGGCTCAAATTTGTAGGGTAGGTCATAACCCAAAACTTCTACATCCTTTTCAAAAACTTCAATGCAAAACCCCAAATAACTCTTGTCCCCATTTGAATGCTCAACCACCTTCACAAACATCTCAAAAGCAGTCTCAGCTAGAACTCCAATCTTCAACTTCTTTGCTTCACTAGGCATTGTCCATCCTTTTGGGACAGCATTCACTAGCTTTCCTGGCCAATACACTGAATCAACAGCCCACAATTTCATGCTATCACTAACACTTTATGATTTTGAAAATGGGAAATTGTTGCGATAGCTCCCCACCATCAAAACGAATGTCTCTACTCAACCCTTTGAAATCGCTCAATAAAATGTTTTCAAGAAGAATTTTTTGAGTCCTATTATTAGTGGTACCTAGTTTTTGCGCAGCTTGTATATTAGTGTCAATACTGTCATATGCTCATATAGCATGAATTCTAGGCTCAAAATTATATTCCTCGCGATACTCTAACCTAAATTTTTTTTGAAAATGTTGTTTAGAATTTTGAAAAAATTGATTGCTTTTGGGATAATGTGCCTAAATTCCTAGAGCACCTTGCATATTGGAGATGACAGAAGTGTTAACAAAATCCAAAAGACTTGAAATTGCGTTTGTTATTATCCACACCGAGTCTCTCCCCACCAACCCTAATTGCTTAGCTTCTCTGAACAAATGAATAGCCAAAGGTAACGATGACTGAAGAATGATAAAAATCCTAGATTGTTGTTTATGCAACAAACTCGCAAATTCTTTATGAACAAACCCCTTGTGGATCAAAAAGAGAAGAGAATGGCGGGAAAACTAAGCGGTGCTCAATCTCTGTGCCATTGCTATGAAGTGATTCGGATAACAAAGCTAGCCCACTGGAATCGCTGCCATAGGTATCGTCTTCGTATATCGATACTACTTTTTTCCATTTGTAGGATTGAAGAATGGATGTAATGCAATTTACTTGTTGGGAGCCATTGGTGGCTATTTGTACCAAGAAAGGCCAACGAAGGGCGGTCGATGGGGGTGAAATGGTGGCCGCTGATGCAAGTGAAAGGATTGGGACTTGTTCTCGATTGCTAATGGATGCAACTAAAGCTGCCTCATGCCATGTCTCCATCCTAACAATCACTTGTACTTCCTCTTCCTTAATCATCTTCTCAACTACAAAAAAAAATTGAAAATTTTACAATTAATTCTACTTTTTAAAATAAAAATAAGAAAAATTATATTCATACATTCATACAAAAACTCCGCAATAATTATGTAACAATGTTATTTTTGTAATAAATTCATCTTGACGAATGTTTTGTTTTAAAGTGGACAATCCACAACGAGCCACGTCATTCTGTATGAAATTTTGCATAAATTTTTATTTATACATCATTACTCTAAAAATAATATACCAAACAATTGTTTGATATTTATTTATTTGTTTAAATGAGAAATAGTGACCATATGAAACTATAGAACCACAGGGTGGTTGGCCTAGTGGGTGACGACTGGGCCCTGGAGATTTGCTCTTTTTCAGGTCTCAAGTTCGAATTCCCTAACCAGCAAATGCATACCTTGGGGCCACGGACCGCAGGGTGTAAGCCTTGTTTCGGAAGGCTTGTTGGGGCTATAGAAACTTAGTCTGGTGTGCGTAAGCTAGCCCAGGATACCCTATATAACAAAAAACAAAAAAAGAAACTATAGAGTATATGTTTTCATTCCTATCTTACGAGTTGTGACAACATATCATGTTGATTCTTATGTTAATGCATAAACACAAAGTAATGTTATGAAAAATAGATCTTTAATTTATGTGATAATTGTATTTGTGAATGTTTTTCTTTTTACAAAGAATTAGTGTTTATTGGTGATAAGTCCATATCTAATATATTTTTAGTGATAATGATATTATTAATGAAATTATTTTGTGAAAAAGCTAAATTATGGTTTTAAAGGGATTTTTTTTGCTCCACTGCCACCAAACCACCATTGATCAGTAATCGAAAAAATGACTGAAAAAGTCGCTGAAGGTGACTAGCAGCAACGACAATTGGTGGTGGTGGTAATATACACAGATAGACAAGTTAAATAGACAAATAGGTAACCTGTGGACAAATAAGGAATGATATGTGGACATATAGATATGGATAATATGGTTTTTCAAATTATTTTGTCCTTTTAAACCCCAAAAGAATAAACTTTGAGACTATTGTCACAAAAATTTTAAAATTGAACTTATGACCCAAGTTCCCGTTAAATTTTGTGTATTTTTTTTTTTATATATACTCCCTCCAATTTGTTGGTTCATTTTGGGGATTCCAACTACTTAAGGGAGCATGCAATTATTACACTTAAATTTAAATTTCAAAATATTTTTGTACTAGTTCCAATCTTTTCAAAATTTTAATATATTTATAATTACTCAAAAGGGGTAGTTTTGAAAAGTCAAAGGCTCCATTTAGTTTAGTTTTGAAATTAATTTTGAAAGATAAATTTTTTAAATGAGTTTTAAAAATTGAAAACTTGTTTGGTTATGAGTTTTGAAAATAATTTTGAGATAATTTGTATTTTTTTTTAATTGAATAGATGGATATGAGAGAAAATTTGATTGATTGATGTATAGAATGTGAGAGAATAAGACAAGAGAGAGAAAAAATGATTGATTGATGTATAAAAAAAGAGAAGGAGAGAGGAGAGAGAGAAAAAACAAATTTCAAAAATGATAAACCAAACATGTTTTCTGATTTTTCAATCCAAAAGTTCATATAAAAATTAAACTAAACGAAGTCAAATATTTTTACTTTGACTTTTTAAATAGGACTATCATTTTGGGATATCTTAAAATGAAATAATAAATCAACAAAATGAGATGGATGGAGTATATAAAATTAACCTATAGAATGGGATGACTTATTATAATCCTCATTTTAAACCAATGACTCATAACTTTTGGCTCATTATTTTTAAAAAAAATGTTGCATGCATTTTTTATTTATTTATTTTATTTATTTACAGTTTTATATCACCGCCAGCTACGCGAATAGTTATGATTATTTATTTATTTATTTTTGAAAATAATCATTAAATGAATTTTTGTTGGGTTTTTCAATCGTATATTTGTCTCTCATGATTGTTAAATTTGTTTCTTTTGTCAGCTGCTTCTTCAATTTCATTCCCAATTAAGTTGGATGATTATTTTTTCCCTTTTTCCTGTAAGTAGTGGATTATTTCTTCTTCTTCTTCGTGATTATTCCTAATGTAATTGATATTTACAAAGTTTCAAGAACAAGGTTTGGAAATTATTGTGAAAGGGTTCGTGTTTAGAGGTTGAATTTTAACTCTGGATTGGGGAAAACAAAAAACAAAATAGTACCCAAGTGGGTTTGTGCTGGTTTTGTTTATCTCATTGGTTTGATTTTGAATGTTGTAGAGTTCTGTAATGGTGGAATGAGTTCAGTTTTGGAGTATGGTGGGTGGGGTGTCGGCAGCGGCAGTGCGTTGGGGCCAAGGCGGGGTGGCGATGTGGATCCTCCTCTTCTCTCATTCTCTCAGCCCTTCTCTCTCTGTCTCTCTCTCTCTCTCTCTCTCTCTCTCTCTCTAATGCTGCTTCAGAGTCACAAGAACGAAGAAATAGAATTTTTTTTTTCATTTTTTTTTCAAATTACTCACCAAAACATTTTGGTGAGGTTTAATTTCAACTGTTGGATGGATCACTCTAGGAGATCACTTCAGAGTTTTCACTCTAGAAGATCATGACGCCCCTGTGATGCCTATGTAGAGTTTCTTTGATTTGAGAGAGAATACTATAGCAATGACCAAAGAACAAAAATTCAATTTATTTCCACCCAAATGGCTAAAACATTTTTGTTGGCTTATTTTTCCTATGAAAGAAAATATCATAAATGTGAGCGTGCCAGCAAGGATTGAAAAATCCTTACAAATTAAATTCAAGCCAATTATCAAGCGATTGCGTTGACGGTTCTTTTGCCTCAACGAAGAGGACTTCAAAATTGCCAAGTGCAGCGAAAAGAAAAATTAAAAGAAGAATAAGGGAGATGGAGAAAGACGATTAAGTGAACAATCAAAGTAATAATTACTTACCTCTACTCCTATGCTTCGAAAAGGAAGTGCATAAAATGCTTCGAAAAGAAAATGCTAAAAATAAATGCTTCGAAATATAAATCTATGTTAAACTACTCCTAAGATAAGGAAAATGACAAGAAATATTGAAATCAATTGTCTTTGATTATGAATTCTGGATCTTTACAATGTAGCCATGAATGGCTATTTATAGGAAAATATTTGTAGGAAAAAACTTGCAGCAATAATTACCCAATAACCATCTAAAACTACCCATTCTTCCATCTTCATTCCCACAATGCCACATATCTCTCCATGTCTTCATAATTTCCTTTAACCTCTAATTCATGCTCCATGTTTTCCACTTTATTCTCCATTATCTTTTTCACATTTCATAACTTCTCATAACCTCCAAATGAGTAGGAGGATGCCACATGTCCTGCAATTATATAAATAATAAATAATTGTTAGGTTTTTATTCTTGGCAACCCCGCTTGACAGAACTCCTTTCAGATGTATTTATTTTTGCATTTTTATTTCAGTGAGGCTTTGAGTTTATTAGATGCGAATCCAACCTGAATCGAGCTTTGCAGAGAAATTTGTGGTATTAATGCTTTCAAGATTGCCATTTCGCTAATTATTACAGGGGTCGAGCTGCCCGGTCAGCTCGCGGCCGAAGCAAAAAGAAAAAATGCATTCAAAATTGCCTGTCCGATCATGTTATATTTTTCCAGTTTTTTCCAGTTTTGGCCTTCCCGCTCGAGCGGGGAAAAGGGCGCTCGAGCGGGGTTTGCAAGCTCGTAGCATCTTTGTTTCGCCTGAAAAAGTACTGGATGATGTGATTCCCCGCTCGATCGGGGAAACGGACGCTCGAGCGGGGAGCCTATATGAAATCACAAATTTTGAAGTCTCCGCTCGAGCGGGAAGACCCACGCTCGAGCGGACCTCGCGATCCCAGGTTTCCAGATTCATTTTGGAGTTGGTTTTCTTCTGAAACAATGATTATTTTGGGTCTCTAAGAAGTTGGATTTCTTAAGGATTTGGTCTTCTTTCCCAACTGGGATTACTTTTGGATCTCTATAAGTAGTTGGTTTTCTCCCAAAACTAGACTACTCAATTATTCCTCCAGATCTTCTTTTTGGATCTTAAAGGTTTATATCTGGGGATTATTTTTTGTTATTTTCTTTGATGTCTTATTGAGTATTCAAACTCATGGTTTAAAGAGTGTACATCAAAGGTTTGTTTGTTTGTTCTACAAAAGAGAGAGTTGTTCTTCAGTTGTGAATTCTGAAGAATTCGAGCCTGAAGCTTTGGAGGGAATCCGGAGTGGCTCATCAGAAAGACAATTCCGTGCTGAAGATGGGGTTGGAAGAGGCACATAGAGGTTGGTTCAATTAGGCGTTGTGAATTCGCTAGATAATTGAGAGTGATACCTGTGTAATTCCTTTATATCTTCTTAGTGGATTGTTCTTGTGGCTGTTGCCTGTGGTTTTTTTATCACAATTGGAAGGTGTCCAATTGCGGTTTTTCCACGTAAAATCTTTGTGTCTCTTTCTCTTGATTGTTTGATTGGGATTGTTATATTCTGCTTAAAATTGATACATAATCACAAATCAACATCTAGGAGGTTTCTAGATTTTTCAATAATAATAAAAATTACAGATTTATGGTTCTAACATTACCCCCTGTGGCCCTTAAAAATGATGTTTACTTAAATTTTTGAAGGGCCAAACCAAGCACATGACTAATCTAAGCAATAAAATGCTTCGAATAATATCAACAAAGTGCTTCGAATGATATAATAGCATCAATAAAGTGCTTCGAATAAGTATGAAATTATGACTAGATGATCAATAACAAGCTTCGAAGGTGATATAAATGACCAAATTCATCGTTCGAAGGTCTTGCGGCACAGTTTTGAATGAACACATCACCCCTCAAAGGTTGGAAGCATTGATATAGGATGATGATACTTACAATGAAGTTTCAAGGTTAGGCTTGACGCTTCAAATGTATCTTCGAAGCTTTATACAGTTTCGAAGGTTAAGTAATCAACCTTCGAAACAACTCTTGATGCTTCGAATGTATCTTCAAAGCTTTATACAGCTTCGAAGGTGAAGTAATCAACCTTCGAAACAACTCTTGATGCTTTGAATATATCTTCGATGCTTTGATTGTGTACATACAAATAACTGGCCATCAATTTGAAAAGATAAGCCATTCTCAACCACTTATTTAAATGCATAGGCTTTTCCTAGCCAAGTTCATGCATTTTAAATGGTTATCCCTTGTTCTTAGTGCTTCGAACTCATAAGAACAATTTGTTAATTTTATTAGCCACATCATCAGAATTCTATTTTGGTGTGATCCACAAATCCAAAGTAGGTTTTAAACACCAAGAACCATAGTACAAGATGGCCTTAAAAATTCAAACAACTTGACATTTTGAACAATTTCAAAAAATTCAGATTCATGAACATTAAATTGTTCATCATTCTTAGCCATGTCTGGGTTGAGAATATGTTCTTTGGCCAAATAACTTTGATCATTCATAGACAAATGGGGCTATTTTTTTTTATTTTAGCCATTAATGGCTTGTGAAAATCCTCCATAGACATGTTTTTTCCACGGCTTGATTTTCTAAGAATGAATTTTTCAACTCCCTGAGCCTTATATGGAACATTATTTTTAACCATATTTGGCTCAACAACATGCTTTTTAGCCATGTTATTTTCATAAATTGGCTCTTTAAAAATGGGTTTTTCGACCCCCCGAGCCATTGATGAAATTATATTTTCACTAATTTCAGTCACAAATGACTTAAAAACATTTTGTAAAACCCCACAAAATTTAGTCATTAAAGACTTGACAAAAAGGGTTAACAACTCATGTCTCCATTGGCAAATTTTCACATCAAGTTGATGAGTTACTCCAATTAAGTGGTGTATTTTTTCTTTTACCAAATAATATGGTAATGAAGAAACAACTTGGAAATTTTTTTCATCAAGAAAATGGATCGTTTCTTGAAGATCCAAAATTTTTCTTTCACGCCAATATATTTCATATTCACAAGTTCGAATGGCGAAATCCAAATCGTTTGTCATTTCTTACACTTGGCAGTCCCACCGAGCGTGCCAAAAATTGTTGGCTTATTTTTCCTATGAAGGAAAATATCATAAATGCGAGCGTGCCAGCAAGGATTGAAAAATCCTTACAAATTAAATTCAAGACAATTATCAAGCGATTGCGTTGTGGTTCTTTTGCCTCAACGAAGAGGACTTCAAAATTGCCAAGTGTAGCGAAAAGAAAAATTAAAAGAAGAATGAAGGAGACGGAGAAAGACGATTGAGTGAACAATCAAAGTAATAATTACTTACCTCTACTCCTATGCTTCGAAAATGAAGTGCATAAAATGCTTCAAAAAGAAAATGCTGAAAATAAATGCTTTGAAATATAAATCTATGTTAAACTACTCCTAAGATAAGGAAAATGACAAGAAATATTGAAATCAATTGTCTTTGATTATGAATTCTGGATCTTTACAATGTAGCCATGAATGGCTATTTATAGGAAAATATTTGAAGGAAAAAACTTCTAGCAATAACTACCCAATAACCATCTAAAACTACCCACTCTTCTATCTTCATTTCCACAATGCTACATATCTCTCCATGTCTTCATAATTTCCTTTAACCTCCAATTCATGCTCTATGTTTTCCACTTTATTCTCCATCATCTTTTTCACATTTCATAACTTCTCATTACCTCCAAATGAGTAGGAGGATGCCACATGTCCTGCAATTATATAAATAATAAATAATAATAAAAATTGCAGATTTATGGTGCCAACAATTTTTGAAATATTTCTCTTTCTTTGCTTTCAAAAACAACATATTGAATTAGAATTTTGATCCTTGGAATTCATGCAAGCATTCCAAAAAGGCCCTCCTATAGCCATTGATGTGTCCAAAGCCATTCTAATCATATCAGAGAATGGCGATCTAAAAAAAATATGAGAAAAGTGGTTTAAGGTGTCCTCCAATAATTGTTCAAATGTTGATTTTGCCACAAAAGTAGATAGCTTGAACCTCCAAAACTTCTGGGGTCTATACCTCATCTCCAGCATCACTTCCACCATATGTTTTATGTTTTTCCTAATTCAGATACTAAAGAATTATCGGAATCAAGTTCAAGAAAGCCAAGGCAACACTACTACTCTGAGCATTAGGAGTTTGTGGAGAAAGATGTTTAGCTTTGCGCGGTACTTCCATAATGGAGGACTAGAACTCCAAGGAGTGCTCCAACCATTGATGGCACACGGGATGTGTGGAGCTCTAGGAAGTGGGAGTTGGTGAGTCACTTGGAAATTCTAAAAAATTCTGAGATCTCATGATCACTTGAAATTGAAATTCCTATAAGAACAAGATGATCTTATGTATTGGTAAGAAAATTTGAAGATTGTGAAATTATAGAATTAAGGATCAGTTGTTTCATATACATTGTAGTATTAAGATTTTTGTCATACTAACAAATGTTTAAGGGAGGATAGTGTATTAATAGAATGATAAATTTATGACTGTTCAATACTTCTACTTCTTTTTTATTTCTCTTATTACTACCAAATCTGATGAGGTATGCGAGAGTAACGTGGTGGAGATAGATGTTGATTTTTCTTAGAAAATGCCAAAAAAAAATTATCAAAAAATACTACCAAAAAATTATCACTGGAGGTGATTGCCGGTGGTCGAAGACAATGACCAGAGGTGGTCGCTCGAGACTGGACATGATGGTTGGAGGTAGTCTCCGATATGAGAATGTGCAATCATGGCAGTGTGAATAATGGGGATGAAATAGGTGAGGAGATGGCATTTTAGATATATTGATAAGTAAAAAATAGAATAAGACTTATAGGTAAATAAGTCTGGTTAACATGACTGGCCCGTAAGTGCCCCTAGATATTACAATTTCTGATTCTTCTTGAGACAACCTTAGGTCCTAAACCTTGTAATTATATGATATATATAGAACACAAAATTACATATATCCAGATATTAATTGGAACAAGGTATCGAAGACCGTTGTGAAAAATAAAAAATTAAGGAGTGCATTTGCCATTTGACAAGAGTAACAAATAATATTACGGGCACAAAATTTTACATTATGTTACATCATCTACAAACAAAGAGGGTAGGCCTCACACTATGTAGGAATGGCAATGTGATGGGGCAAGACGGGTTTGTAGTCTCCCATCCTCGTCTCTTACTTTGTTTGGGTAGGAAAAATTAGGGACGGGGTAGGTGCAGGGCAAAAAGCAGATAAGTGTTGGATATGTAGATACCCCAATTTTTGTAATTACTTCTGAAACCCTAACTTTGAATTGGTTTCAATAAAGCCCCTAAGTTATCGCTTAATCGTGTATGAAGGTCTAGATTTAAGAAACTTCATGGATTTATCCAACTAAACCTTAATCGATTCAGGTAATTTTATTTTTTTTATCACTATTAAACCCTAAAGTAATGTTATTAAAACCCTAAGCTTTATTATATATTTGAAAACTCTAATTTCTAATTAATGCCATTTTCACCCAACTTTTTGCCATACGTTATAGTTTGGTCCAACGGGGCCAAAATTAATTTTTTGATTATTTTCTTATTATTACATATTATAAATGTGATGACCCCGACATATGTATTATTTTTATATATTATTTTATTGAGTATAATTGCATGATTATATGTTTAATTTGTGCCTATATGTTCGCTTATGAAATATCTGTTAGATTACTGACTTAGAATTCGAAATTGAAAGCCTAAATGGATTCAGAAATCAAAATTGACTAGCTCAATAGGATAATTGGAATATTTAGAATTATATGGAAAATTTAATTAAACTTTATTCGGATCAAAATAATTAGAATAAATTGATTAAACTTGATTAGGATTAACTAAGCCTAGGCTAGATTAATTAGCCTAATCTAATCCTTCTATATATATATGTGTGTGTGTGTGTGTGTGTGTGTGTGTGTCTTAAACAAGTTGAGCTAATTTATTCTTCTTCAACAAAGTGGTTGAGAAATAAGAGAGAGACATCAACTTCTAGAGAGAGAGTGGAGAGATTATAGAGAATTTGAAGGGAATTGAAGAGATTAAGCTAGCAACATCTCAATTCACGTTTTGGGTAAGATTATCACCCATAATTCTTGTAAATCATCCATGTAGAAGTTGAGTTCATGAAGTTGTCGGATCATTTCCATGAATTTGAGAGAAAAGAGTCAAAATCACTTGAATTCTTGTACAATTGATTTGAAATTGGGCATGCATGCATAATTCTTCATCTTTGATCTTAATTATCTACAAATTCCTACATGCATGAAGCTCACACATAAGAACTTGCAAGATTTTCCATGATTTCACACTTCTCATTTCATTTAATTATGTTTTGAAAGGAAAGAAGTTCCAAACATTACATGCATGACAAAAACATTGAGTTTTTAAGTCTTGTTTCAGGAAATGGAAAGAGATTTGAGAATATGGTTTCAAAATTTACATGAATTCATGCTTTATAATCAGCTTCTACACATTTCTACTAAGGCTTGCAAGCTTTGAACATGATAGACATGTTTTTGAACTTCAAAGAGCAATCTAGAAAACCCAGAATTCGCCCAGTTTGCTCAAGCACCGAATCCGTGGCTCGAGTGCACTTTGCATGCTCCCAGTATTTTTGTAGACATTTGCACTTGACTCGAGTGACCAAGTTATGGCTCAAGCCTACTTTGACACCATCTATTACTTTTGCAGTCAGTTCACACTGCTTGAGCGACCAAATGTGCGCTCGAGCAAAGACCATATTTTTAGCAATTTTTGGCAAACACTCACATATGCATATTTGCATCCTCATGCCCTTTTAGGCATTCTTAAGCATTATTTAGACATCCTTAGTCATGGAATGAGCTAGAAACACGTAAGAGAATTGAATTAAGATATGCTATTTGTTATGAACGTGTGCTTCAATATGTATCTTTGTTATGTATTTTGTGTAGGTGGTTATCCGAGGTCTAACACTTTTGCTAGCCCACTGTGAGTAACATCTTTGTAAAGATATGTTGAAATGTATTTTTGAATTACTGCAAGAATGTTATTTTGAAATGTTATTTTGATAAAAATGAATGAATGTCTCATTTGAAAAGTAATTGTGGCATCCTTTAGTGAAGCCCTCGCTTAGGGGAAACAATATCGTGGCCCTTCGTTAATAAGGTCCTCGATTAGGGGAAACAATACCATGGCCCTTTGTTTGATAAGGCCCTTTCTTGAGGGAAACAATACCAAGGCCCTTTATTAGATGAGTATAGAGATCTCTGATGTTGACCTACCTGGTCGCTTTGCTTGACCTATAAGGTCCCTTTGTTTAGACCCATGTGGTCCATTTATTGACCTTAATGGTCCCTTTGATATGCCTTCGGGCCCTTTGCTTTATAATTTATGAATTTTTGATATGACAAGTACTTAATTATGATTTTTTTTTAAACTCGTGAGATATGATTTGAAATATGCTAGACATCATTCATTTAACCTCTTTGTACTGGTATTACTCATTAGGCTATAGCTCACCCCATTTCCCTGTATATATGTAGGTGAACAAATGGAGCGTCAAGTTTAGAGCAACCTCAGGAGTCCACCTTTTGTGAAGACGCTATTGGAGTGCCTCCGTGATGGGGCATACTTGGACTCAAGTGGAGCCAAGTTGTGTCAACCCTTTTGTTTTATGTTCGTTTGTGTTTTGTTCTTTGGGGACTTATTTTGAATGGATAGTATGTGTAAGAAGTTTAACTGGATGTGTTGTACCTATGTATGTATATAAGATTGTATGTACAAAGTTTTAATTTTTAAATACTTGTGAAATTTGCATGAATGCACTGCTCGATGGACATAGTTATGTTCTATTATTGCTTCCGCAGAGACCTGTTTACTATTATTAATTATTTGTTTTGTCTTTGAGGCTAGGTAATCTAGGATTACTGGTCGGTCATGGCATAAACCTTTATGGACAGGTTCGGGCAATGACAGTTTGGTATTTGAGCACGAGTTGTACCTCACTCACTTGTTTATTGAGCAATAAGGTGTCTAGAAAAGACTTAAGGATTGCATCCATATGCATTTTAGTATAAGAAAGATGTGGCTTTTGTAAATGTGTATATGATTATGTGTGCATACATTGTGTTTATTATAATATCAAGTTTATATAGATAATGGCGAGAACAAGAGGGGATGAACTAGAGGAGTCAACCTCCTCAAGGCTAAATAGGATGGAAATGATGATGCATGATATGGCCGTATGTTTAAAGCAACAACAACAATGGCAACAATAACAACAGCCACCCCTACCTCCGATGCCCGTACCACCCCACCAGTGCAAGACCACCAAGCAAATGATAGAACTATCACCCTTACCAAGGAATTTAAATAGATGAAGCCATCCTTATTCTATGGGGGAGTGGAACCAATTGAAGTTGAAACTTTGGTCTTGGGGATCGAAAAGTTATTCGAAGTATTTCCATGTACAAAAACACAGAAGGTTCTGTTAGCTACATTTACTTTGGAAGATGAGGCAAGAAGATGGTGGATGTTGATTCGGAACGATAACAAGGGAATTGGATAAACTCGATTTCTAGAGATTTTCTCTGAAAAATACTTTCCACAGTTATTGAAATTCAAGGGGTTAAAGTAGGGAAATAAGACAGTGGTAGAGTATGAGGTCCAATTTACTGAACTAGCACGGTTTGCACCACATATGGTTGACACGGACTACAAAAAGGCTAGAAAATTTGAAGGTCTTCGTAACTCAATTCTTGAAAGAATCAATGTGTTAAAACTACTCAAATATGTTGATCTTTTAGACGGGGCACTAATGTCAGAAGCAAACATAGCTGCTCTTAACTGGAATTTTGAATAGAGGGGTCAAAGGTAGAATGTTAATGTGAACAAAGGGGCAACATCAGCAATGAATAAGAAAGCAAAATCAGGAAACTCAAGTAGTTTGAATCAGAGTGGTAACTCAGCACCTGTTTGTCAAGATTGTGGAAAAAATCATCAAGGAGTATGTTATCGAACTACGGGGGCTTGTTTTTTGTACGGAAATGTGGGACACATAGCGAGGGAATGTCCATAACCTTGACAACGTGGTAACAGAGGTGCTACAAGTTCAACTTGATCAACACCAATTGTAAGGGCCAATGCAATCTCAACTACAACGAGGGACAATCAAAGACAATGAAGGGTTTTTGCGCTTGTTCCAAGGGACACCCAAAATGCAGAGACTATGGCTTCAGGTACACTCTCTATTTGTGGGCAGTATGCATATGTCTTGATTGATTCGGGGTCTACGCATTCTTTTGTTTCTACGCTATTAGCTCATAAATTGAATAGACCTTTGGAAACTTTGAGATATGTGCTACGTGTATCATCGCCATCGGATCCATGCTATGCTCATCTGTTTACCCTGCATGTGAATTTTTACTTGAGAATGCCATCTTGTATGTTGATTTATTTCCCTTAGACATGAATCATTTTGATATTATTTTGGGTATGGACTAGCTATCCAAATATTATGCAACTATTGATTATGCCTCAAAACGAGCAATATTCTAACCTCCGGGACAATGTGAGTTTTATTTTGAGGGAAAGGGCGCAGTTCCCTCACTATACTTAATTTCTGCAATAAAGGCTCATAAATTGATTAACAAGGGATCTCAAGGGTATTTATGTAGCATATTGAATGTTCAAACTACAAATACTATCTTAGATGATATTCTAGTTGTAAAACATTTTCATGATGT
Source organism: Camellia oleifera (assembly GCA_022316695.1). Lineage (NCBI taxonomy): Eukaryota > Viridiplantae > Streptophyta > Magnoliopsida > Ericales > Theaceae > Camellia > Camellia oleifera. The sequence goes on along the minus strand of CM039317.1, from coordinate 184,803,400 downwards.
GTTTTCGAAAGAGTTGCCTAGATAATTGATTGATAGGGAAATTGAATTTGTGATTGATGTAATATTGGGTACTCAACCAATATCTAAAACTCCATGCTGCATGTCAACTATTGAAATGAAAGAATTAAAAGTTCGGTTGCGAAATTGCTTGATAAGGGGTTCATCCAGCCGAGCACACAACCGTTCGGTGCACCTGTATTGTTTGTGAAGAAGAAAGATGGAACACTTCATCTATATAGTGACTACCAAGATCTAAACAAGGTAACCATTAGGAATAAATATTCATTACCTTGAATTGGCAATTTGTTTGATCAGTTACAGGGGGCCCAAGTGTTTTCCAAGATCAACCTAAGATCAGGATACCATCACTTGAAGGTTAAAGTCGAGGACATAGAGAAGACTGCTTTCTGGACCAGATATGGACATTATGAATTCTTAGTCATGCCATTTGGAGTCACCAGTGCCCTTGCAGCTTTCATGGATTTAATGAATTAGATCTTTAAACCATATTTAGTTGAATTTGTTGTGGTCTTTATTGATGACATTCTGATTTATTCAAAGAATAAGGAAGAACATGAACAACACCTAAGAATAATCCTTCAAACACTCAGGGAGAAACAACTGTATGGGAAATTCAAGAAAGGTGAGTTTTGGTTGGATGGGGTTACATTTTTGGGGCATGCTATTAATAAAGATGGGATATTGGTAGATCTACAGAAAACTGTAGTGATTGTTAATCAGCATACTCTGACCAATATAACAGAAATCCAAATTTTTATGGGTTTGGCAGGTTACTACCAGAGATTTGTCAAAGATTTTTCTAAGATTGTTGTACCATTGACCCAATTGACCCGAAAAGGAGAACCATTCATGTGGATGGACCAAATGGAATCTACATTCCAATAGTTAAAGACGAAACTGACTATAGCTCCAATCCTGAGTTTACCCTCAAGTATCGAAGGGTTTGTAATTTTTAATGAACCATATCACAAAGGTTTGAGTTGTGTTTTAATGCAAAATGGAAAAATGATTGCTTATGCATCCAGATAACTAAAACTGCATGACAAGAATTACTCGACGCATGATTTAGAGCTTGCTGTTGTTGTATTCACATTGAAAATCTGGCGTTACTATTTGTGTAGAGTGAAATGTAAAGTGTATACGGATCACAGAAGGTTGAAATATTTTTTTACACAGAAAGAATTGAACATGCGACAGAAACGAAGGCTTGAATTGATCAAGGATTATGATTTGCAGATTCATTATCATCTGGGTAAGGCTAACACTATAGCTAATGCACTTAGCAGGAAGAATATGGGGACTTTGGCGTGTTTACTTATAGACCAAAAGGAGCTCTTACAAGATTTAGACAAACTTGAGATAAAAGTTGTGTATTGTGGGTAAGCAATATTTTGGCCACAATGTCCGCACAACCAGCTATCGTTGAGAAGATCAAACAAAAACAAAGGAAAGATTAGTTTCTCAAGAAAGTGTGTGATGAGTTTGAGACTAAGCCCAGACCGGGATTCACCATTAAAGATCAAGTGTTGAAGTTTAAGGGAAGACTTTGTCTCCCTAATGATGCAGAATTGAAAAGAAGAATTTTAGTGGAAGTCCACAAGTCGATGTTTGCTATGCATCTGGGAAATACTAAGATGTACCAAGACTTGAAACAAGCATATTGGTGGCCAAACATGAAGAGAAAAATTGCTCCATGATTGCACTATTCAAAACCTTTTTGAAATAATGAAATCAAATTGTTCCAAAATGGACGATACAGTCTATATTTGTTTGCTTCACATAATAAATTTTAGGATTTAATAAATAATTGGAATATGAACATATAAAGTCAATAAAAATCACATCATGGCTTAGTATAGGCTGATCGTTTGATCGGGTGAGCAAGGGTGCTCAAATAATGACCTTCCCCCTTCATACCTAAGGTTCCGAGCCAAGCATCCTTGGTTACTATGAACAATGGCCTTGGCACGAGTCATAGGTTTTCTAATTTCTCCAAAATATTAGGTGGCGACTCTAAGATCTGGTCATTGAGTCCATTTCTAGAAAAATAATTTGTAATAAAATGGATCTTCTATAAAAGTTGCCAAATCTGGACCCTCATCGATGTTTCACATTGCACTCGTGAGACTAGATCAAAGAAATCAAGGGTCCGAACTATTAAAGTGCGTGAGTAACCCCAAGGCATGTTACAGTTTTTGGCGACTCTACTAGGGATATTGAGAAACTTTGACTCGAACTCTATGACATGATTTTTATTTTCAATTATATGTTCATTGTGTTTAAGCCTAAGTGTTGTGCTTGTCACCTGTTATCCTAAACGACTATTCTGCTTCTGGTAGATAGACGGTCATGGGGTCTAACATGGTGGGAGTATAAGCCATGGAAGCGGGATCACCACGTACCGCTTGATCTGCTGGATTGGGCAGGTATATCGGTGTCTTGTTGAGGTACCCTTTTGACCGACTGACCTAGTACATGTAGTAAGCTTTAGCAACTTCCAACATTAAGATAGGATGTTACCCTATTCCAGGATGTATGATGCTGCTTGTGTGGATAGTGAAACCTTAGACCATTTCAAAGCTAGGACAAGATAACCCTACTCTTCATAGGGGTGTTTGTTCTCTTTCCTACTATGTGCAATGTATGGGATTTGGGGTTCTCAAATTTGATCAGTGAGTCAGGTATATCATTTTTAGGGGTTGAGTTCAATGTGCATAATGATTAGTTGAGCCAAAATACTGCTGAAATTCTGATTGGGAGTTTCGTTTTGTTTTTGCTAGGTAATCATAACACTACAGCTTCAGAACAGTCTAATATCTCTCAATTTTTGTGAACTCATGCTGGTAGACTTAGTAGAACCATAGGTTTGGTTAAGGGATAGCCAATGTTAGTTTCTCTACCTCCAGTCACAAGGAGGAAGGTTAAAACCTCATTATCAGAACCTCGCTAGCCAGAATTTCCAAGATCTGTGATGGATCCATTTTCAGTGGTGATGGACCAACCTTCAATGGTAATGGACCCATTTCTAGTAGTGACAGATCCACCTCTAGTATAGACCCACTTCCAGTAGTGACGGACCCACTTCTAGTAGAGACGGATCCACCTCCAGTAGTGACGAACCCAACTCCAGTAGTAACAGATCTACCTTTAGAAGTGACAGACGAACCTCTAATAGTAACGGACTAACTTCCGGTAGATATAGAAAACATGCTTTTGGCCCTTCAACAAAGCATAAATGCTATTACCAACAAGGTTGTCACCAACAATGTGGCTTTTGCTAAATTGCAACCCCCGTCTGGGGCGTCTACATCTCATCAACCTCCAGTGGTTCATCTGGTTCTAGAACCACCTCCGGTAGTTGAGGAACTTCTTGAGCCCAACTTGCAAGAAGACTTAAGGGTTCTCACACAACCAATGGGAGGACTGTTTCCCATGGATATCAATTAAGTAGACTCAACTATGCTAAAATTAGCCAAGTTGGAAAAAATGTTCGAAAAATCACAAAGGATCAACTCCATTCCAGACATCGAGGATAAGCTTACAGAAATAATTATGAGGCTACCTGAGTGATTCAAAATGCCGCACATGGGTAGATTTGATGGGGCTAGTGACCCTATGGTTCACTTCCGCCTCTTCTCAAACATCCTGAAGCCTATGGGCCTATCTTGGTTTCAAAAGCTTTCCTTGTTTGGAAGAACTTTATCTGGTGTAGCTGTCATCTGGTATGCCAAGCTGGAGGACTTTGTAAAATAGAGTTAGGAGAAGTTAGTCGAGGCTTTCATCACCCAATATTTTTAGAACACCCAGATTGAGGTAACCATCCGAGAATTGAAGGCAACCTGACAAGAGCCCAACGAGAGCTTCATGGCATTTCTCACTAGGTAGAGGGCAAAAGCCGCCATGATGACAAGCCGACCATTGGAAAAAGATCAAGTCTACATGGTTGTCATAAATTTGCATGGAATATTACTACCGAAAATTATAATTCTCCCACTCTTCAACTTCAAAGACCTCCATGAAATTAGTGTTCAAATTGAGGATGCTATCAAACAAGGGATAATGAGCCCGTGAGAAAGTCATTCACTTACAGTTCCAATACTACTCCCAGTAGTAGCACAGCTGCCAATGCCATACCCTTAGAAATTAACACTGTCACCACTTTTACCAAAATAGCCAACCCTTTTGCTGATATCGACCCATAACCAGCCACTTTGATTCGACCTCAAAACTGAAGGTTTCACCCTCTCTACTTGTCACTAACCAATGCCATGGAAATTCTGGTGAACAAGGGGTTCCTCAAGCTCCTTGATCCCCAACCCCTTCCTAATCCACTTCCACGTAGCCAAGATCCCACCAAGTATTGTACGTTCCATTAACAACACGGTCATGATACTAACCGTTGCTTCCAAATTCATCATGGGATTCAAGATCTTATTGATAATAAGATCATAACTCCACCCCAAAAAGCCAAGATCACCATCAACTCATTGGCACCCCATGACCAAGTCCTACTACCTTCCCATCTGTGATAACCCTACTTCGTATTATGATTCAATTCTTTAATTAGACTTGTGAATATGTGTTTGGTGTGAAATTGCATGTTTAATTGTGTGATTTATATAATTTTGAATTTATATCTGTTGTTCGTAGGCTAAACTGTTGAAATTACAACCTTGAACTGAAAATTGAAAGCCTTAGAGGCGCCATAAATCAAAACCGACTTTATATCTGTGTTTAGCATGATTTTTAGAGCCCACTGTGAAATTTGGCAAAAATACAATTTGGAATGAATTAATTAGGTTTAATTAGCATAAACCTTAGATTAAGCTAACCTAAGTTGTATTAGCCTAAGTTATATATATAGTGAGCTTTCATTTAAGCTTGGAGATCATCTATTATGAACAACTCTTGCTAGAGAGTTAGAGAGAGAGAAAGAGAGAGAGAGAGAAAAGAGTCCAAGAATTGGGAAGAGAAGCTAAAGATTTGGAAGAGATGCAAGGGGAAAACTCAAGAATTGGTTTAAGGTATGTAAAACTCAACTAGAACTCTTCGATTAACTCATCTTTTGTTTGAAATCAAGAAGGAGCATGCTTCAGAGGTGAAGAAATAGGGCATCGGGTGAAAGATTGTTCAAAAAAAATACAAAAGGATGCTTCAAGTCACTAATCTGAGGAAAGGTCGATACTTAATGAAAAGATCGATGAGAATATGTTTAGTACACACAAGAAGCCTTAAGTCAAAATTTGAGACATTTGCATTTGTCTTATTGATTAGTTTGAAATTAGAATTCATTTGCTCAGATGACTGAGCTCCGACCTAAAATTGTTAGAATTAAAGAACATGGGCTAGACCTAAACAATTGTTAGATGTGGAATGATGATTGGAGTTTTTGCTTTTCTTTCCTTTTTCTGAATACGAGGAAAGATGTACTCCACCTTAGTAGATTACCATCTGTACGAATGACCCAAGTCACCAGAATCATATCATTATTAGAATTCCTTAAGAACATCAGAAAAAGGAATATCTTTCCAAACTCAAGCTATGAACCTATATGAATTGGACTCTCGGGAAACATGGTAACTTCCGTATATAAATAATGGTTAAAATTGGAAGTATGTAAAGTTCTTCCTTGATATGTATGTTTATTTAATGCCAACGGAGTGCAACCTATCACATGTTATTTTTGTAAAAGAAGGGGATCAATGAGTGGCTGAAAGACATTCCGTTCTGACTCTGATATGTTCTTATTATGGATTTGGTATGTCTCTCTTGTTAGAGTACCTTTACTAATTGTGTATAGCATGTCTATTTGGAATTGAAATCATTACTAATAATATTTCTTTATTGGTTGGAAATTTGGCTATATCTTAACATATGAAACTTTATTTGGGCATTATAACATCAATACCTTGGACATGAATAAATATGATGTATTTTTGAAGGAAACAAATGGACTTTGTATATATGGTATAAACATTACTGATACACCTAAGTGAAAAGATTTTGATCTCCGAAGCTAATGACCTTCCTTTGGAAATATGGTTATAAATTGCATAGGAATGAATGTCAAGCTTATTATTGTCAATGGAATTAAAAGGGCTAAAACTGTGGTTGATATTAGTGTTGCATTGAATACCAAATTTATGCTAAAGATCTCATATAAGATAATAATAGCAATAATAGTTCGATTTATTTGGGGAAAAAAAAATCATGAACATCAAGTTAGAAATGTAACCGATAAATGATTAAAATATGTTCACATAGATATATGTTTTTGTGCACACAAGAGAATTTGAAGGAGTACAGAAATAATGAACCTCATAAACTGACCATGCCAATGTAATGCTAGCTAACAAGGAATCAAAGAATGTGTTTGGAAATTTTGTGGTAGGAGAGATGCAAGAAGTATTGAGTTGAAATTAGTAGTCTTATATTTGACTAGTTTAGACTTCATTTGTATAGACAGTTGAAACTTAATCTGAGGTTGTTAAAAATAATTAGAATAAGAACATTTCAATAACTAAGACCTCTATTTCTAGAACCTAAACTAATTATGAGCAGAATGTTTATATCTTGACAAGTTCAAAACCCAATTCGTTCACTACTACATAATAAATGTTTTTTCGTCGGCCGGGAGACTTACGTCATTTGCGAATGTGATGCTTTGATTGCGACTTAGTGTCTTAGATATGGATTATTGGGATGCAATGTTGTGTATGAATAGCTTTTCTAAATTGTCAAGTCCAAAAGGGTAAGCTTGGGGAAGAAAGCTCCCCCCAGAGGTGATTCATGGTAGTGACATTCTGGTGCAGTCTTGGCCAGCTGGGTTAGCTCCTCCACCCAATTATATGAGTGTGAGTGAGCATGTCCTCTGTGTGATTTTCGTGAGGTTACGGTTTGCTTAGATTATGGTGTTTAGTAGAGGTGGGTTCTCTGTGCTTCACCGTCCATGGAGATGGGTTTTATCCCTCGGCTGTGGGGTAGTAGCTTATGGTGTTTGGTTTCAACTTGGACATGGTTTCGAAGAAACAGGGGGCTGGTAAGTGGTTTGGAGTTCTGTGTATTGTGGGTTTGTCTGGGCAGCTGTAAAGCTAGGTTTTGGTGTACGTGAAGGGCACGTTGGGGCTCTATTTCATGCTGAAAAGTTTTTTTTATAGGTGATGAGCTGTCGTGGGCTGGTCTGTATTATATATATATATATATATATCTTATATTTATATATACATTCAAATATATGGGCCCAAAGTTGCTATTGCCTCAGGAGCTTATTTTGTTCGGGTTTTAGCCATGAGTTGTGGGCTACAAGGCCCTTTTTTTTTTTTGTGGGGCCCATTTGATGTTATCTTGTTGGTACACCATCTTCGGCAAAATGGGCTGCAATATTGGATTTGTTTAAATGAGTTTGTTGTTAGCCCACGTTATTGGGCCATAACTGGGTTCATTCTGGAAAATTCTTTTGTTTAGTCTCTTTGCAACAGACCATTTATAGTTGATTATTTCATGTTGATTGATCATGTGATCCTCATGTGACTCGATATGAGGGTGGTTTTGAGCCATCTTTGCCAAGAGTGATTGGGGAGTCACTGCTATGGGGAACAATGGTTCGATAACTACCCGAGGTAGAGACTGGGAGATGAGCGGGAGGATAGCTACCGGTTATCTGGTCGCTTCTTGCCTTCATGTGACCCATCTTAATTGATTATATTGCCACGCCTGACATGGAGTGAAGGGCACACTGCCGTGGGGTTTGAGGCTTGTGATCTACCAATAAAGGGACTGGGGGATGTGATGATTGCTCTCATGATTTTGTTGGCTATGTATTGGTTTGTTGCTGTGGGGCTATTGTTTTCACTACAACTCCCAAGACCATGGCTTATGGTTACTGATCGTGCTAGCTTCATGTGACTTTGTTGGGATTTCTCGTGGGGTAGATCTTTTTTTCCTCCGTCACGGCTTTGGTTAAGTGGCTTGGATGTCACGGCTGTGAGAAGTGGGATACTTATTGGATTCCATGTGTTTATCTGCAATAGTGACTGGGGGCATGTGGGGTTGGCTATTATCTTTGTTTCAGCTTGAGGGTTGCTGTTTTGTGAGTGTGTCTGTTGTGTTTACAAGCGTTGTGGTGTTTTTTTTGTATCTTTGCCAATATATCCACCTCAAGTTCCCATCTATTATCTCTGATGGTAGGGGTTACTTGGGGTCAAAAAGGATATATCGGCAGAGTTGGGTTTTGTGTCTTCATTTGTTCTTGTTTAACCCCCCCCCCCCCCCCCGTTCATAGGGGGTGTAGTGGTAGTTTATGTTGGTTATGTTCGTTTTTTTTATTTGTTGTTGGGCGAGCCTGGGGCATGCCCCTTGTAAACTTGTAAAATTTCTTTGTCTTTATTTTATGACTTACTTACCCACAAAAAAAAAAAAAAAAAAAAAAATGAACAACTTTTTTACCCGCCAAAACAAAATGTCGATTATATGCCTAAACGAGTTGAGCTCGCCCTCCGAACTTAACTAGTTTTCCTTTCTTGTGGAGCCCATGGAGTAAGTCCCCACCCTATTTAATGTGCTAGTGAAGGTTTATGACTCTTATAAGAACAAATGTTTAGATTGTTTTTTCAAAGGAATTGGTGGACCAAAAAGCTGAATTTATTATTCATGTTGTAGCAATGTTGTATCACCACTTATTTAGGTAGAAGATTTCATATGGGATGTCAATGGAGAAGTATTTTGATTTATTTAAAGTTAAATGAGATCATGAATCTCGTCTTTGATCAAACCTCTACCATTCAGAGACATGTGGGTTATGTGGAAATATGTGAATTATTAAAAAAGATATGCGGTTAGCCAAATAAAAGTATCGGAGTAGTATGATGGATGAGAGTGGTGCGCTATGATTAACATGTTTTGAGGCTTCATGTGATGAGGTTGACTTCGAGATCTACTATATGTTACTGAATCGCTTTTGATAACAATATGAACTGGGATGAATCACAATTTGGCTTAATAACCATTCGATGAAAGTGCATTGGAAACTTGTGATGAGAACATCAAAGGGTAAGGAAGTTACTTAAGAGAAAAGAGAAATGTAACAGGACAGAGATGTATGACTCCTTTTACAAATGAGTAATACAAGTTTGAAGGACCAAACTTTCTAAGGGGGGAAGACTATGATAACCCTACTCTATATTATGCCTTAATTCTTTAATTAGATTTGTGGATATATGTTTGGTGTGAAATTGCATGTTTAATTATGTGATTTATATGATTTTGAATTTATATATGTTGTTCGTACACAAACATGTTGAAATTATAACCTTGAACTAAAAATTGAAAGCCTTAGAGGTACCAGAAACCAAAACTAACTTTACATCTACGTTCCGCATTATTTTAGAGCCTACTGTGAAATTTGGCGAAAAAACAATTTGGAATGAATTAACTGGTTCTAATTGGCATAAACACTAGATAAAGCTAACCTAAGTTGTATTAGCTTAAGTTATATATATAGTAAGTTTTCATTTAAGCCTGGAGATTATCTATTATGAACAACTCTTGCTAGAGAGTTCGAGAGAAAGAAAGAAGAGAGTCCAAGAATTGAGAAGAGAAGCTAAAGATTTGGGAGAGATTCAAGGGGAATACTCAAGAATTGGTTTAAGGTATGTAAAACTCAACTAGAACTCTTGGATTAACTCATCTTTTGTTTAAAATCAAGAATTAATTTGAAGATTTAAAACCTAACTGAGTTAGGGTTTTGAGTTGAGAGTTTGTTTGAGCTAAATTAAAGAAATTGAGCCTTGATCTCTTTAACTTTGTTTGATTTGAGTTCAATCTTGTGAATACTTCATGAAATGAGCTCTAGGGTTTTCATACAACAAGATTTGAACTTTAAGCAAGATTGATATGTTTGAGTTGAAACTACACTTGTATAATGATAGTAGAAATGTTTTTTAAGTGGTTTTGCATGAATTGAGCCTTGAAAATGAGTTTGGAAACTTGGAATTTCATCAATTTTTGGATTGCTCAGGAAAACCCAGAACCACATGTGCAGAGCTCACAGCTGCATGTACGAAACCCAAAACAAAACAAAGCCTAGCATTCTACTTTTATTGCATGTGCGGGCCACAAGTGTGGTGAAGGGCTTCCGCACATGTGGAAAATAGTGAGAAAATTTGTCAATTTCTGTTAACCTCCTTGACCCTTTGAACCTGTTTATGAGCATGATTTGACCCTCCACAATGTCTAAAGATGAACAGAAATTGAACGAACTGTAAAATGATTAAATAAAGGAAAAGGCTAAGAAATGAATGAATTCTTTACCGAATTCATATTAGATCACCTGCCAAAAGGATCGATGCATGGCCAATATCACTATGAGTAATAAGTTTGTCAAGATATGTTCTTAATTATTATTTTGAAGTAATATGAAAGTTATACATGTATACGTATTTCTGAAATTATATTGTGAGATAAATAAGTCTCAATTAATGCTTTACGAATGCTATGGAGTGCTAACATGAATGGTATAGAATGAATAATAATAAATGTGATATGTGGGCCCGAGGCAGTTCTGTTATATGTGGGCCCAAGGTCGTTCTATTATATGTGGGCCCAAGGTCATTCTGTTATATGTAGACCCAAGGCTGTTCTGCTATATATGGGGCCCGAGGCCGTTCTACAATATGTTGGGCCTGAGGCCGTTCTGTAATGTGATGGGCCCGAGGCTGTTTTGTATAACTAGACCTGAGACTGGTTGTCAAATTCGAATATGAAGAAAGCTATTGTTCATTTAAATTTCAAGAAAAATTATTGTTTTACGTTAAATGCCTTTTGTGGTTTTAGCTCACTTATTATTTCTTTACATTATTATTACTCATTGAGCTTTGCTTGTATATGAATGTAAGTGATCAGCATCGAGTTCAACCTTAGAGTCAGACTCAGGAAATCGCTTATGAGGACCTCTTAGGTCAAGCCTCCAAGATGGAGCTTTTGTCTTTTTGGTGTTATGTTTTATGTTGAGTCTTTTGTTTGGTCTTGTTAAATGGGTTTATGAATATGTAAACTTAATGTTGTTGAATCCTATGTATATAAGTTATGTTTGGAAATCATGATATGTATATAGGAGTTTATCTTGATCATTTATAATATTTGCTTTCGCTTAAGGACCCATTATTAAAAACTTTTGTTTTCTGTATGAGGCCGTAAGTAATCATGTGATTATTGGCCGGTTATGAACCAAATTTTTAGGGGCGGATTTGGGTCATGACACTATCTCAACCTTACCCATATACTACCACCCACCTTCAACCCCAACATGTACGTCACACCTTTCTATTTACCCAAACTCGAGGTGCTTATTCCAAAGGGCACTAATTTATTCATGATGTATGCACCTTGATCCCAACCAAAATCCCAAAACTCTGTGGTGGCCGATGATTTGGAGCCAGAATTGGGCATTATGATAGATAGTCTCACAGGCATGCACTCTCCTTATGGTTTTTCTTGAGCCATGGATTGATCATGCAGCAAAGAAGCACTGGAGAAGTTCTGGGTCTGATACTAGCTGAATCTGTGATAGATTTTGAAACTAGCATGGGACTCATAAACTCGGGGAGATATTATGATTATTGCTATGATCGGGGATGGACCACCTGCTGATTGCACAAATCTTTGTTCCAGACGTGGTGGATGACACACACTGTTTTAGCAATTTGAGAATGTTTCCATTTTACTTTCTGAATTGGGTGTTAAGTATGAACCTAATTTCGCCAAGGGGTAGAATAACTGCCAATAAAATTACAATCGCCACTCCAAAATCTAATTTGAAATCTAAAAGAAACTTTCATATTTCAGTCTGACACTAGTATTCTGACAAAACCCCAAATGATTTAAACAACAATTCGAAAGTGGTATGTCTCTCTTTCAACTCATTCTCAAGAATTACCTCTACGAACCACAAGAATGAATCGATCCTACGAAACAAAAGTCAAGCAAGAGGTGTCACTAACATACCCTATAGTACTCGCGTCTCAAACAGACTCAAACTCAAGGGAATAACTCTCGGTTATCTAACAACCTAAAATCTTGGAAAGATAAGAACTCACGTCACATTCATACCCTAAGAAACAACTGTCGGTCACTCGACAACTAGATTGTCAAACAATTACCTCACACCACTTCATAAGTCCTTAAACCCCTCTCATGAGAAAGAAAAGGTTCTAATAAGAGTTCCATTTTTCAATCATGGCCTTCGGTGAAACACAACCCAACAAAATCAAAGCACCACGAACTACGTTCTTACAACACAACTAGTATTCCATGCCTACACATTACTCAATTGTGTTGTTGAAATACTTAAAAACCAAAAACACCCAAAAATATTTTATGACTTTTGCAATTAAAAGAGATTATTCTTGGTAGAAAGTTTTATAAAAAAAAATTTAAAAAAATTTATTTTAGGTACATACAAGTGAATTGTAAAAGTGAAGGGTTTCAAAAGAAATCTATATATCTATATATATATATATTTTTGAAATAATTAAGGGTTATACACATCATAAGATTTGATACGCCCTCTTCATGACTATTTCTCTTTTACTCACTAGTTTATCCGTAACAACAAATTCTCAATTCCGGCAAAAATAAAGTCATATCCAATAGGAAAACTCCATTCTCAAACATATTTCAACTGGTGGCTCTCAAACATCACCTAACCAATGATCCCATCACTACCACAGTGATGTCACAATTCCATCACAATCATACAAGAAAGAACAATTCAATATAATAGCATTAAGGTTAAATAAAACAAACATATAAGTTTTGCTCATAATCTTGGGAAGTCCTATTCCCTCACAACTACCATTACAAATTTCAACCTCACAAAAATAATTTTTTGCAACTACCCTATCTTGGGGATCACACATGACCAACTACAAACAATTACCAAGCAATTTGCACGACTTGTCACTCTCTTGACTGACATACACTCACCAAACAATCAATTTCCCTGTCAACCTCTCCTAATGCTACAACAATAATTAACACACTACCTAAGGAAATCTTCTACATTGGCATCATCTACCTATACTCGTTCAACGCACTACATTCCTTGGAATCAAAGCCATAATACTAGTTCTAAAGCTGTAACACGACTCCACACCACACTAATATTATGATGTCCCGCAAAATCAACCTGAACTTAATAACAAATATTTATATTGTTAATAAATAAATTAATCTCACATTACAATAAAATCTCTCCAAACGAAATTCAATATATATCTCACCAAAATAATACTACGCCTATAATGCAAAATTCTAACAAAATCATATTTTCAGTACTTCAATCCAATCATAACTAAAGCTGCTCCACCCTTGAAAAATAATTTAACTTGGGAAGTTATTCACTATAACTTATCAAAATGAAAATAAAATCTAATTCTCACAACTGCTCAAGTCACAAAACAACGACACCAACTACCATATCAAACCCGCCACAAAAGCCTACGCAACTCAAGGCGAAATGTTACACCAACAAATACTCATAGATATTTTGAAATTTCCTCCGAAGTCTCTAGTTAGCTCACTCGTGTTCAAACTCTGAAGATACTACCACAAGCTATAATACCACTTATTTACTCTAACAGAGTTTCTCTATCAACAATGATCATTCCAAAATAATTTTCATGACTAATAAATTAACAAAAGTACTTCGTACCAATTTATTCCCCAACAAAGGGTCTGTTGAATAACTTCTTCTAAAATAATTTCACCACAAAACACGATGGAATAAAATTAAAATAAGAAATCGACATCTATCAAGTAAAACTAAACACCTCTTAATTTCACTTAAGCTCAAGTACACCCAACTTAAACACAATGACAATACTAGAATAATATATCAACAACAAAATTCTCACCACCCTTATAGGGAAATGAAGGACCAATACAAGGGAATCACAAATTTCACATCAAGGATACAAAACAAGTTATGGTCAAAGGATAAGGGATATAAAATAAAACTCCATTTTACTTTCCTGAACCACATTGTCATTACACACACCAAACTTAACTCAGAATACTCATCTATGTCTCTGGTCCTCATAATTTGTAACTTTTGGCTAAGGGTAACATTAAAAATTAACATTAATTCCTCTTGGTGGATCAATCACAAATTTACATGTTCAAATTACAGTCACATCAACTATCCTAAAACAACTAGTCACAATCTCTATTTAGTCATAACATTCTCACAATTTCATCCAAAAACAGTTTCTCTAAAGGCACTAATTTGTAACACAATTACTTATCAACTTGGTAAGCACCTATCTACTACACTCAGGTACATCAACAACTCCAAAATAATTGACCCTACTAGTTCCAAAGGCATTCAAAACAAGCCTACATATCCTTACCTTCAATACTTATAACACAATTTCATAGGTCACTATTTTCCATCACTAGAAATTTAGTCACACTGTGCAACTTAAATCAAATTCATTCTCATCCGAAAATTTTTTACCTACTTCATTCACCTAGAACTTGTTACAAGATTCTGAACTAGATAAACTCTCTGAAAAACACATCTCTTACTACACTCTACAATTTCTTTCATGTTAAGACCACACCTATTTCTAAATACATATTGGCCTAAGACCCAACACAATTCTCATAAATAGTCAATCGAACAATTAGAGCAATCTAACCATAACTAACTTAGTCCATCCCAAAGAAATTTAGAACTAGCTTTACTTATTCTAACATCATCACTCTAAGACATTTTACTTTTAAGTCATCTCACTTATCATTAAAGCCTCAACACTGTACTACCACAAGTAGTCTAATTTCTAAATGTAGTCTCCACCATTTGAAGGTCACACTTACACAGACAAATCTACAAAATCATTTAGCTTATGATCCAATGTAAATTCTAAATCATCTTGACCCATTAGTCTGGCCCTTGTAGTCTATCTTACCCCTTTTTCTTGAGAGAAACATCCTCAAGGTAGAGAAAAAATTAACTCACAATTTAATACTCTACACAAGTTTCCCACACGTCGCACACGAGTTAAACATACACCTATATATCTACACCACATAAGGCAAACCACATAAGCGCATAGTCACATAGATCACATACGGATCACTTTTCTAAGATATCAACTCGTCCCACAGCGCTCAAAGACTTCCAAGTGGAAAAAAGCATTATCAGGTGCCTTTCCGAAAGGATTTCGATGAATGCAATAGGCGCAAGTTGCATCCTAAAAGCTTAACCCTATACCCACATAGTCACATAAACGAATAAAGCATACAAGGTAAACTAACATCTCTTTCTAGCATGACAAACCCATTGTGACAAAAGCCACATCCCACAAGCTCAAAGTATTCAAACTTGGTTAGCTCTAATACCAATTTTTAATGCCCCCAAATTAATTACATTAAAACATTTCTCGTAACATGATTAATTCAAAATCTTTCCAAACCAAACAATAACATTAATCACACAAGTCCTCTTTTCCAATGAACTACATATCAAATATTACAAATTTTCATATTCTTGTCTTAGTAAGAACAACATTTACATAGTTCGAGAAACTAGAGAATAAAAATAACAATGCCTTAATGGCATACAAACATCAAGGCAACGCCTTGTTACAACAAAATGGACACACGATCCCAAAACACATATGCTCGGAGCTTCCACATAACACATCCATGAGCCTTTATGCCCTAACAAAACAAAAGAGGCCACCTCCTTCTCATAGGGGTGGTTGCACATCACCGATTCTTGAAATTATTAGATAGAAATGAGCTAGATGCCCTGCAAAAATGCTTTTAACAAAGTATCTAATTATTCAAAAATCCATATGGCATTATAACAAGCAAAACATTTTCTTGTTCAACTCATGTTAAAGGTTTAAGCAACAAAACTTAGATATTATAATTTTCATGAAAAAATCGCATTTCAACACCAGGGGGTTAAATACGCCATGAAGTCCATAAAGAAAGTCCCAATACATTCAAATACATAGGTTTATATCCAAAATATCCCCACATTTGTCGGCTATTAATATGGCAAGGAATGGGCACCCAAAATCATCTGTTTTTTCACTTTTACTAACTACAATATGAAAGTATCAGTAGACACCCAAAAAAAATATTTTCCCATATTCGTTTGGCAATAAGCTGAAGACAGGACAATTGGACACCTAAACTTCCCCCTACGCGGGTACCAACAACACACAACTCTTTCCAAAAATTTACTCCATACCCGG
Source organism: Camellia oleifera (assembly GCA_022316695.1). NCBI lineage: Eukaryota > Viridiplantae > Streptophyta > Magnoliopsida > Ericales > Theaceae > Camellia > Camellia oleifera. Next base: position 184,787,114 of record CM039317.1, on the reverse strand, counting down.
ACTCACATGCTATTTACCACCCCCTTAGACAACATTTTCAAGATTTCCAAGTATTCTTACATTCTTTAGGTAAAGGGTAATATACACCACTCAAGTAATTTAATGGATTAATGAGGGACAATAATCATAATTCAAGAAAAATCTCAAGAAGTTCCAATTTCACAAGTCTCAATCAATTCATATTCAAAATATCATTATTCCATTCATTAATTTTAAAGAATTAAAAATCAATTTCATCTTTTTTCCAAATTTTACAACTAGGTTTTCATCAATTTGGGGCTTTTACCCCTAAATCATGTTAAATGTTGTTTCCCAACTAAAATCTTCATAATCCATAGCCATTAATAGAAATATTAACAAAATGTAGAGAAAATTTCATTTTTGACACAAACCCCAATTTTGTAAACTCAAACTTTAAATTATAGCATCAATGTCATATTAGCACCAATAAACATTCTCAAAATAAAGAGATACAAGATTAAAAGTAATCCTACCTCAAAGATAAAAGTAGAGAAATTAGATCAAGAAGATTCCTTTGAAAAATCCAAAATCCAATTGGTCTTCACTTGTTCTTCATCTCTAATGCAAGATCTATTGTGGATTCTTGGTGAAAAATAGATGAAATCAAGGTTTAGAGGTCTAGGGTTTCGGGTATGAAGGAGAAGGAGAAAGAGAGAAGAGAGAACGAAATAGGGAAAAGTTTGGGCCAAAAAGTGACTTTAAATTGCCTAATTTCAAACAGACCGCTCAAGCAGTGAAAACTTGGTTCGAGTGGTGCAATTAAGCTCCCTGAATCTCAGAATGCCGCACAGACCGCTCGATCGGTCAAAAGTTCACTCAAGCGGACTTGCTTCCAATATAGGTACTCAAATTTCAAATGATTATAACTCTTTCGTCCGGACTCCATTTTAGGTCGTTCTTGTATCCAAATCGAAGCTTTAGAAACAAGCTTTCCAATGGTTCTACGCTCATAACCAAATTCAAAGTGTGGAGAGAGAGAAAAAGGTAAAAGAGTGAAGACTGCTCATGGAACAATTATCTGAATCAATGTTTTTGGTTCAATCCTACTTTACCGTTATGATGCCACCCTAATCAACACTTTAAAATGAATCGAAGAGGATCCAGGCATAATAATAAAAGTATAAAGAGCAATCGCACTAGTTGAAGAAGTACGAAGTGTTACAATTATATGGATTTGAGCATTTATGCTCATCTTCATGAGTAGGATAAGGAGATTTTTCCATTTCTTTGAATATTATGTTGTCTTTATATTTGATAAATTAGCTTCTTTTGAGTTTTTCTCTTTGAAAGTGGTTGGAATCTACCCTTTTATGCCCTTTTACTATAATAACCCGACCCTCTTACATGTTTTATGTCTTTAATCATATGTGTACTTATATGCTTGATGTGTAATTCCATGTGAATTTGTGTTTAATTATGTGAATTATATGATTATGAAATTATATCTGTCGGTTATGAGAAAATCTGTTGAAATTGAGACATTTGGACTAGAAATTGAAAGCCTTAGAAGCACGATAACTTGAAATTGACCTTACAATTATGATTAGCATGATTTTTAGGGCATAATATAAATTTTTGTAAAAATTTGATTCGTGATGAATTAAATTGACTTAATTTGGGTTTAAGCCTTAATTAATCTATTTAGGCCCATGACTCAAGGTTGATAGATATAAGGAGGCACTTATATAAGCCTACAAGACTTAGTTTCATCAACACTAAAAATATCTCCTGGAGAAAGAGAGAGAAGAAGAGAAAAAAGAGAGAGAAAGAGGAGATCAACTAAGATCTTGAAGAATTTTGAAGGGGATTCAAAGATTGAAGTTTAAGGTGAGTGTAAATCAACTCAAACACCCTAAAGCTCTCTTCAATTGATTGACATCAAGCATTTAAATGAAGTTTTACAATTATCTAAGTTATGGTTTTGGAATAAAGAGCTTGTTTAAGGAGATATCCATGGAAATCATCAAGATTCATTATCTTTGTTAATTTCGGAATTGATCCTTGTGTTTGGATTTTATTTTGATTTAGTTTGGAAGGAACTACCTTCTAATCTTTAATCTTGCATGCTTTAGCTCTTATATACATATATGTTTTTAACTATTTTGATGAACCATCAAAAGATGAAAAAATGAGTGAAATGTGGTAAATTGATTTGTAAATGTGTAATTAAGATGAGTTATGATTTGCTTGGGCTTGAGATTTATGTTTATTGTGATCATATATTATGTTTTTGAAATGTGATTGCTTGAATTAGGGCCTTGAAATGCCTTTCAAAAGCTGAAATTGTTGAATTTTTGAACTGCTCAAATAGAGCCCAGAACCACACATGCGGGGCTTACAGCCGTACGTGCGGAAAACAGGGGAGCCAGATTGAGCATTCTAAAATAAAAGTACGTGCAGTGGGGGACTTCCACATGTGCGGCTAGTGGGGGAAATTTCTGTTAGCTTCTTTGCATCTGTTTAACCCTCTAAAATGATTAATGTGTACATTTGATCCTTCTTTGATGCTTACAATTGAATACGAATTAAATGAATCGGACATTGAATAAAGAGAAAAAGGCTAATGAAAAGTGACTTACTTACAAGTTGTGTGTCATGTGTAGGTCACGTATCGAAAGGAACCGTTGCATGGCCACATTATGTGAGTAATAGTAGTGTAACGGTATGTTTCATTTATGTATTGTGATTATGACTCTTCTATTGCTACTTATGAATGGCTCATGTTATATCAATTGTGTTTTGATTGGAATAACGAGAATGATTGAATAATGATATATGACATAGACCCAAGGTCGTTCCGCTTTAATTGTGAAGAATAGGCCTGAGGCCGTTATGATATGGACTACTTGTGATTCATGGCCCTAAGGCCAAGGGTGATGGAGACTGTAGACACTCCATTTTTGACCGTCCTCAAGACTTGGATATCATCGTTTGAACACTCAATGATCATCCATGCTCGCGTTCGTTTTGAGTTCCCGGAGGTGTCGACCACGCGTCTTGCCTTAGGATCTCTCAACTTGTCTGTTTTGTGCTTGGTTGTGAACCAAGGACTTGTGCTTTGCTTCTGAGGGAAGAGAGTGGCTTGTTAACCATTCCCTCAACCCATCGGCCAAGGCTTGATACCATTAGCCTTGTTTTCTTGCCATCGGCCAAAAATGTTGGCCGATCGACACTCTTTTTGGTCGGTCGGCACTTATGTTGGTTGATCAGCCATTTCTTTTGGCCGAGACCTTTTCTTTGCTTTTTGCAGAGATTGTGCTTCCAGCTGGTGCCAGCTATTGTGTGATAACCCCGTTCCTTATTATGCTAATTGGTCCTTAATATGAATATGATTATGTGTTTGATATGATTTTGTGTGCCATTATGTGAAAATATGTGGTTTTGAATTTCTATCTGTTCACCGTAGGAATATCTGTTTGATTATCTACTTGGGAATTTAAATTGAAGGCCTTATCAGCCACAGAAACTGAAATTGATTGCGCTATTGTGATTGGCATAATTTTTAGAGCCTACGGTGAAATTTAATTGAAAAGTGATTCGGATCAAATTAATTAGATTAAATTAAGGATATAGTGCCCAATTATTTAATATTTATAATTTTGACTAGTAGGACTTTTATATAAAGGGCCATATGCACTCCATCTCTCTCTTTTACTCAACTTGGCTGATTTTAACTCTAAGCAAAAGAGAGAGGGTCGGCTAGAGAGAGAGAAAGAAGGAGAGTTGGGTGTTTGGCTCAAGTTTGTGAAGATTGGAAGGCCAACTCTAGATTTGACCATAATTTGGGAAGATTAAAGCCTCTAGGTAAGTGAATTCATGAATTTTAAATTGTAATTTTGTGAATTCATGTTTGATTAATGGTCAAGAACATGAATTTAATTGAGTATGATGAAATTGAGTTGGTTTTGTTGAATTGAAAACCAATATGCACATACATGCAAGAAATGGCTGCAAATTTCCATGTGTGAGCATAAAGTGTGTAATCCAAGTTGAATTTTGATTGAAGTCCATGTATTTGATCATCTCTTCACCAATTAAGTTGAGAATAATGAGTATGTCCCGCATGCAAGTACAAACCATGGAGGTGTTAATCTTGATGTTTGAATTTAAGGTGTTGGTGGTGAGTTTGGGTCAATTTGAGCCATGCATGTGAGTAATTCATGGAATTGAGTTTCATAATGTTGCAATTTAGTGTTTGTACCATGTTAGTACATGTATATGTAAAGTTTGCGCTGAAATTATGTGTTTAGAGCCTTTGAATATCAAGTTAAAGCTCAAGAACATGTTCTGGAAAATCCAAAAATTTTGACGTCCGCTTGAGTGGGGGATCCGCCGCTCGAATGTTAGATGCGAGCTCCCAGTATTTTCTGCACACATGACGTCCGCTCGAGCGGGGAAGTTCACGCTCGAGCGGGGAGCTTTGTGTAGACACCCCATTTTTGACCGTCCTCAAGACTTGGATGTCACCATTTGAACACTCGGTGATCATCCATGTTTGTGTTCGTCTTGAGTTCCCGGAGGTCTCGATCACACGCACCTTGCCTCAGGATCTCTTGACTCGATTGTTTTGTGTCTGGTTTTGCACCAAACACTTGTGTTTTGCCTTGGAGGGGTAGGGAATGGCTTGTGGGCCATCCCCACACTCCACTGGCCATGGCTTGAGGCAATCGGCTGTGTTTTGTTGCCACCGGCCAAATGTTTGGCCGGCCAGCACTATAGATGGCCGGCCGGCTATCTTTTTTTGGCCCATTGCATTTTTGGCCGGCCGACTACTGTGCATCTGCTTTTGTAGATATTTTTTTGCAGCTGGCATGCACTTGGCTCCTCTCCATACACATGTATGGAGGGATCTCCCTCTTAGCAAGCTTGTCTTGTAAGCTTACAAGATTGAGCTCTATAAGAGGAGGCCTTCTCTCCCTCTTTTAGGGTGACAAAAAATTTTAGAAGAGAGCTCTGGTTTTTAGGGTTAGGTCATAGTGTCTCTATCCTATCTCTATATTGCTCTCTCTTTTGCCTTGTGTGTGTTTAGTCTCATTTTTGCACACAAACACCCACCATCACACCTTCTCTTGGAGCTGAGGCCCTTGATGGTTGTTTTTGAAGTTTTGGAGCTGGTTTGAGCCAAAGAAGCAGCTGGTCTTCCATTCTGGAAGAAAGTCTACAAGGGTAAGACTTTTGTCCCCTTTTTTCCCCATTTTTGCATTGTATTTTTGCCTACCTTACAACTATTTTTGAGCTTTGTGTATAACATAAAAAAGTTCTATTTTTTAGTGCTCTAAATAGTTGGTTAAGGTTGTTTTAAGTTTTGGGGTTGTTTGACCCCTCCTAAGCCTTGCTAGGCTCCATTTTGTGCCTTTTTTGGTTGAGCTCCAGGACCATTGTGTTTGGGCCTCCTCACCACTGAAATCTTGAGGGATTTCAGAGGTGAGAATGGTGTCCTAAGAAGGAGAGGGCCACCCCCTCTCCTTGTTGTCCTTGAAAAGGGCTATTTTTGCCTCTTGAGGGTGCATATAGTTTAAGTGTGTGTTGACCATGCCTTAACTGATATTTATGCTTATTTTGCCATGAAATAGCATTGTGTTGAGTTGGTTTAGGTACACCATGCTTTCTTAGCATACATGCCTTGTAATGCCATGTTTAGGCCTTAACATGCTTTAGGTTTTGACCCTTATTTTAGCATGTTTTTTGGCCAAGCTTTGTGAAGGTTTTGTGTTTATTTTGGTATGCTCAAGTTTTGTTTTTGGTTGTTTTGGTTGACCATGGCATGCTTAATATAGCCCCTTTATATTCTTGGCCTGTGAGCCTTAAGTGCATGAACCGTGAGCATACATTATTTGCATAATTTCAGTGGTTTGGAACCACTTACCATGTCATTTCAGAGCTTGTAATGCATGCCATTAGTCCATGTTTGTATCTTCTTAAGTGTGCTTGAGAGTTGCTCTTTGTGCCTAAGTAATGGACCATGTCTACATGCATGCTTGTATGTGTATTTGGCCCCACTTCCTTAGCTTTTGGCCACTGTTTTACGTTAGTTTGAGGGCTTCCTAAATTAGTCTAAGTCCATTCTTGCATGTTGTGACATGCTTACCTTGTGTGTTGATTGCATGCTTGGCCTATCATGTGTTGTGGCATGTTTAAGCGACTTTGTATTCGGCATGCATTTCTCTTAGTTGAATTGCCTAACATGTTGCATGCTTTGCATACTTGCATACTTGAGTAACTAGCATATTTTCATACTTGTGTACCTTGAGTTGTATGCCTAACATCATTGCTTGTTTGTATTGCTATGTTGCATACTTAGCTTCTATGCCTAAGTTGCATTGCATTAGCATGCATGCTTGGCCTCTTGAATTGCTTGTGATAGAGGTTAAGCCCTATTGTTTGATTATGTGCATTACATTCCATATCAAAATGCACACTTGATTCTTTGGGCCATCATGCATGAAAATGCGTGATTGGTGGTCCGAAAATCGAGGTCCATTCTCTTTCGAGTCATACACATGATAAGGAGTGTGGTTGGTGCATACATTCCTTGGAATACACTGCTATGCCAAGTATTGTCCTCTACTGCTGTCAAATCAGTTTCTGTATGGAGATTTGGCCGGCCGGCCATCTTCAGTGCCGACCGGCCATCCATTGTTGGCTGATGGAGTATTTTGCAGCCGGTGACCATTACAAATGGCTGGTGATCAATCCCTTTAGCCGGTGGTGTTCTAGAGCACTCAGAGGAGCAACCCTGGGACTTGTGCAGTCTTCAGAGGAGGATAACAGCCAAAGCAGAGGCATCTTTTGCATGGCAGTGACTTCCGAGCGGAACTGAGCACGCATGCATTGGACCCTCTTCCCAAGGCTGCTGTTTGTTGTTTTTATCAGATTAGTTAATTTGTTAATTAATTAATTGGTCTGTAATATTTTAATTAGCTTGTAGGATTAATTAATTGTATTATTCTTTCGGTCCCTCCCAGCGAGGGCGAATTTGTAATAAGTGTGGGTGCGTGTGTGCATGTCTTCCAACCCCCACTTCTTTCTCCCTTTTACTTACCTGCTTTTGATGGCTAGTATTAGGGCACGTTTAATTTAGCATACCTTGTGCTATGCATGCGTGCATCATTCATTAGTATTGCATGCACCGGGCTCGGCGCATCACGCTAATTGCATAAGTATTTCAAATCTAACTTGAATACATGCTACTTGTGCATTTTCGCATGTCATTCTTAGATTAGCCGAGCCTATTCTATGCGACATTCTGTATGCGTTGCATTAGCCATTTTAACATGAACGAGGGTCACACATGTTTGCTAACTAGTTTACTGTTTTGGCACGGAGTACACTATAAGTATTTTATGCTTTAGCATCTCGCATGAGTGTGAATGTTAACATGATAGCATGCTTACCATGTGGCTAGATGCTTATGTGATATAAACTGCCTCAATGCCTGTGGGTGAAGGTTGGATTGTTTGAGTTGGAACAACTCATTGAAATCCGTATTTTAGCCTACTTGCGAGTAGCAAATTCCAAAGCGTTTTCCAAACAAACGGATATGCAATGTTTTGTTCCAAGTTAGGCAATCTAGTCTATACTTGTTTGTTGTGCGCATAACATAGTAATTCTAGGCTAATAACTGGAATAAGAATGCATAACGTTTTCAAAATAGGATATCACGGTTATTAGAGGCCGATCTTCGAATCGGGCGAGAGGGGGTGCTCATAGCTGACCTTCCCCAATCATACCCAAGTTCCCAAGCCAAGGCAACTTTGCTGATGACGGACACGTGGCCTTTGGCACCGAGTCAGGGTTTCCTAAATTCCCCCATTAAAAATATTTAGGTGGCGACTTTGTATCTGGCAAAGCAGTCCATGTTTGGCACTTCTTTCAAAAAAATCTGTTTCTCAAAACGATTTACCGGATTTGGACTCTTTGGTTCAGATTTAGAACCGTAACTAAAACGAGTCTGAACTGTGGTAGCATAAGTCCCTCGGGGTGCGTCCACACTATGTAGTGAGGCCTTCCACTCGAGCGCCCGACTTCACACTCGAGCATAAATGTGACATAACCAGTACTTTTGCAGGCCTCATGGGTCCACTCGAGCGGGGAAGTTCACGCTCGAGCGGGGGACCCCTGTTCCGAAATTTTGTAACGATTTTCTGTGTTTCCTTTTCCGTTCTCTTTCACTTCTGAATACTCTTAGGCATGCATTGAGCATTATGAATGAATTAAAGGGATAAGAATAAAGCCTAAAGAGGAATATGTGAATTAGGAACAGATTGAATCATTTGTGACCCATATGTGTTATGTGATGTATAGGGTCAAGCTCCAGGGCAAATCAACCAACCGATCACTATGAGTAATATCTTGACAAAGATATCTGAAATATGTTGTTGTCCAATTACTTACTTCTATGTAAGTTTATAAGTTTGTTAATTTGATTGGTGGACAATGTTTGCTATGCCAAATGAGTGGGCCAAAGGCCAGTTTGACATGAAAGTATGAATGGGCCAAAGGCCAGTTTGACATGAATGAATGAATGAATGGGCCGAAGGCCAGTCTGACATAAATGAATAAATGGGCCAGAAGCCAGCATGATTTGAACAATAGAATGAATGGGCCAAAGGCCAGTATGATCTGAACAAAAGAATGAATGGGCCAAAGGCCAGTATGATCTGAATGAAAGAATGAATGGGCCAGAGGCCAGTATGATCTGAATGATAGAATGAATGGGCCAGAGGCCTGTATGATCTGAATGAAAGAATGAATGGCCAGAGGCCAGTCTGACATGAATGAAAGACAAATGGGCCAAAGGCCAGTTTGACATGAATGGATTGGGCCCGAGGCCGTCCAAAGTGTTTAGAACCGAAGTCACTTGATCTATAGCTATTTTTATACTAGATAGAAATATGAATTGGGCCCAAGGCCGTCCGATGTATATTGTTCCAATGCATCTTCTTCAATTGATACTATTCACTGGGCTTTCGCTCACGCTCATTCATGTGTTTGTAGGTGAGCCAAGAGAGGTCCAGACCTATCCTTAGTGAAGTCTATTTGGAACAACCAAGGTTTTGAAGAGTCAGCCCTTGCGTCTCACGCACGAGACTCGTATTTGACCTTTTGTTATGTATTTATATTTTGTCATGTTGGCGAAGACTTTGAATCTGTTGTATATAGTTTTCATGGGTTGACTTAGACTTAAATGATCCTGTCTGTACAGAACTTTATGTTACTATGTTTTCTGTTGTGAGTTATTAATATGTCTATGTATGGTTTGTTATGATGTGCCATGTAAGCACAGCTCTATGGACAAAGATTTAAATTTTTGCTTCCGTTTGGCCCCATTTACCCTGATGAGTTATGTCCGGTCTGGTTTGAGGCCATAGGTAATCTCATGATTACTGGCCTGTTATGTCCTTAACCCTTGGGGGCGGGTTCGGGTCATGACATGTTAGCTACTTTCTGTCTCCTCCATACACGTGTATGGAGGGATTTCAACCAAGCTTAGCTTGCTTAGGAAGCTTTGGAATTGAATTCCTATAAGAAGGAAGACCCCTCTCCCTTCCCAAGGGTTCTGAAAAATTGTATTGGAGAAGTTATATCCCTCTCTCTCTATATTGGCCCTTGTTTGTGCCCTAAAGTGAGAATTCTTCTTGAATTTTTCCTAGAACCCCTTAGCCAAGCCTCTTGACCTTGGAGCTGAAGTTCCATAGGACTTGTTTTAACATCCTAGAGTTGGTTTTGGCATAGAAGACTTGCTCGTTTTGTTGTTCTACAAGGGTGAGCCTCTCATCCTCTTTTAAGCTTTGTTTTGCTTGAGTACTTAGCCATATTTGCATGCTTCTTTTGGCTTAGCTTTAAACTAAAAATAGCTTTGTTTTGAGTTGCTTAACATGTTTATTTGAGGGCTCATTGGTGTTGAGGGGTGGTCTACCCCCTTTGTGCCTTATTTGGCCTTGTTTTGGGCCACCTCCTTTAGGCTTTTGTTTAGTCTTTGTTTGGCCTCTTCACCACTGAATTCCAGAGGAATTTCAATAGTGGAAGTGAGGTTTTGAGGCCTCAAATAGGAGGGGGTTTTCCCCCTCCCTCCCCGTCTCTTATGTGCTTGTGGTATTGGCTTACTAAGTTAGCATTTTTTTTATACCTCTTTGTGGCTTCATTTTAGTATGTATTAGGCTTTGTTTTGCCATGATATAACACTTTTTTGACTTGGTTTGACCATACCATGCATGCCTTATGTACTTGTAGTGCAATCCTCTCAATTACCTTACCATGCTTTGTGCTTTAAGCCATGTTTGGCTTGACCCAAAGAAGCTTTTAGCCTTGTTTTACCATGTTTAAGCTCTGATTTTGGTGGTCTTGGTCATGCATGACTTGCTTTGTATAGCCTTGGTTCAATCTAGCTTGTTAGCTTTGAGTATTGAGTCCTCTAGCATGCATTACTTGGACCATTTTCATGATTCAGCATCATTTCATATGTGTTTTTAGTCCGTGTTTCATGCTCAAATGCTTGCTCCTTTAATGCTTTAAAGAGTTGATGTTTTATGCCTCATGAATGGATCATTATGCATGCCTCCATGCTTAGGTCTTTGGGATGCCATCTAAGTGGGTTTTTGGTCTTTTTTTACCATGCCATAACTCTGTTTTTCATTGGTTAAATCATGCCATGTGTGGTTGTGATAGGTATAGTGTAACACCCCTTTTGGAGCCTTTCATGCCTCATGTTTTTGGTGTTATGTTCTAGCTTGTGTTGGCTAGTTTCGAGCATATTTTTGGTCTCATATTGACCTGCCTTAGGACTTTTTTGGGTGCCCTAGGCCCTTTTGCGGCTTGCCTTGCATAGCCATGGTTTGAGTCCCTTGGTTAGCCTTAAGCTTTAGGCTTTCTTGCATGCTATACTTGCTTTGTTTGGTTGATTTGGCATCATTCCTCACATATTTTCAGAGCTTATTGCATTGCCACATTCTCATGTTGGTCACACCTTGCTCATGTTTGAGAGTTGTGTCTTGTTGCCTAGCTTATGGGCCAATTAGCATACTTGTTTGTTTTGCATTTTGGTACCATCATTTTAGCACTTTTGGCCACTGATTTGGGCATGTTTGAGAGTTGTCCATTTTAGTTTAAGTCCATCTTCGCATGTTGTTGCATGCTTGTCTTACATGTTATCGCATGCTTGTTGCATACTTGGCACATTACATGTTGTTACATGCTAATTCCATTACATGTTGTTGCATGCTAATTTCATTGCATCATGCTTGCATGTTTGCATAGCATTGTGTGTGCATGCCTTGCCTCTTGATCAAACATGATAGATGTTGAGGCCCCCTTATGTGTTTTGTGCATTCATTCCACATTGAATTGCACACTTGGCTCCTTTGGCCATCATGCATTGGAATGCGTGATTGGTGGCTTAAGGGTCGAGAACTACACATCTTTAAGCCTTAAACATGATAAGGGATGTAGTTGCAAACATTGTCTTGCAAATGTACTGCCATACCTCTGTTTGTCCTCTGCTACAGCAAAATAGCTTTTTGCAGGAAAAGATGGCCGATTGGCTAAAAGTGTTTGGCCGATGACCTCATAAATGGTCGATGACACCTTTCCTTTGGCCGATGGCTTCACCGTTTGGCCGATGGCCTCTCAGCATGTCCATGAAGTGGTTCTAGAGCATCACAGGACTTTTCACAATTTTCAGAGGTGCAAAACAGTGCAAACAAAGGCAACATGAGGCATGGCAACGGATTTCCAAGTGAAGCCGATCGAGCATGCATTTGTTCCTCTTATCGAGGCCGCTTTACTGTTTTTGTAGCTTAATTAATTTGTTTAATTAGTTAAGAGTTGTGTAATAATTAATTAGCTTGTTAGTTGATTAATTAGTTGATTTGTATTATTCTTTCGGACCCTCTGTCGAGAGGGCCAATTGTTATAATAAGTGTGCATGTGTGTGATGCATGTTTTCCAACCCCACGTCATTCTCCCTTTTACTTAACCACTTACGATGGTTAGTTTTAGGGCGTATTTCATTTAGCATCCTTGTGCTATGCATGTTTGCATCATTCACCTGTATTGCATGCACCGAGCTCGGCGCATCATACTAACTGCATTGTATTTCAATTCCTATTTGAATACATGTATCGAGTTGTTGCATCTCATATGCCATCTTAGAATAGTCAAGCCTATTTCTAGTTGCATTTTGCATGTGTTGCATTAGCCATCTTAACATGAACTAGGATCATGCATTGATTACTAACTAGTTCTTTATTTTGGCTCGGAGTACACTATGAGTGTTTATGCTTTAGCATCTTGCATGTGTGTAAGTGTTGCCATGATAGCATGCTTTCCATGAGGCTATTTGCTTATGTGACATAACTGCTTGAATGCCTGTGGGTGAAGGTTGGATTGCTTGAATTGGAACAATTCATTGAATCCTCGATTTAGCCTACTTGCGAGTAGCAAACTTCAAACTGTTTTTCAAACAACAAATATGCAATGCTTTGTTCCAAATTAGGCAATCTAGTCTATACTTGTGTGTTGTGCGCATCACATAGTAATTCTAGCTAATAACTGGAATAAGAACGCATGTGTTTTCAAAAACAAGATATCATGCTTAGTACAGGCCGATCTTTGATCGGGCGAGCAGGGGTGCTCATTGCATGACCTTCCCCTCTCGTACCCAAGTTCCCGAGCCGAGGCAACTTTGGTGATGACGGACATGTGGCCTTAGGCATGAGTCAGGGTTTCCTAAATTTTCTCAAAATAAAATATTTAGGTGGTGACTCTGTATCTGGCAAAGCAGTCCATGTTTGACACTTCTTTATAAAAATTAGTTTTTCAAAACGATTTGCCAGATTTGGACTCTTTGGTGATTTATCGGTCTTGCATTGTGTAGACACCCCATTTTTGACCGACGTTAAGACTCAGACGTCATCGATTGAGCGCTCGGTGATGGTGCATGTTGTGCTCATTTCGAGTCTCCGGAGTTTTGGTTGAGAGCCTTGCCTCCGGGCCTATGAACTCTTTTGTTCTTCGGCTCAGTTTGTGAACCGAATCTTGTTTTCTCTTCCTGGAGGGAGGGAGAGGTCTTGTTGTAATAACCCAACCTTCACATCTGTTTCCAGTATACTTTTAGTCCCTCGTTCTGTGCATTTAAATGCCTAATGAAAGAATTCCTCAAGAAATTTAGTTTAAGCACATGGATCTTATGATTTGAGACCTATATCTGTTTAATAAGAAAAGCATCTGTTACCATTATAATGTTAAATCAGAAATTGGAAGCCCTAGAGGCTTAATTATCTGAAATTGATTATATATCTGTGATCAGCATAATTTTTAAGTAAAATTAAGCATGTTTACGAAATTTCAATTTCGGAATGATTAAACGATTGAATTTTGTCTTATATGCTTTATATATGAGTCTATATAAGTTCAAGTCTTCTTAAGTGTGATCAAAACTTGAAGTATCTCCTGGAGAGGAAAAAAAAACGAAATAAGAGAAAAGGGAAAGGTCAACAAGGAAGGAGGTGAGATTAATTAGGAGGATCTTGGACATTTGTGAAGCCAAGGTATGTGAAATTAATTTTGCATAAACTTTCTCTTAACCATGTGTAAAAATTCTCCTTTCAATTGTGAGGAAGGGTTGTCAATTTCTTATGGGAGCTACTAGGGTTGTAATGGAGAGTTGTGTGTGATTCTTGTGTGATTATCAAGATATGCTCATCAATGGGTTGGGTTGAGATCTAATTTAAGTGTTGTGTAGAATTCTACTTCAATCTTTAGTTTCCATGCCAAACTCATGTAATTCTACTTATGAATTGTGCTATGTTTATGGACGTAAGGAATCTTATGTGTTTATGTTGCATAATTGATGAGATCATCCTATCTTTGAGTATTGTAGTCTAACTTTTGAATTGTTATGTTTGAACTCAAATATAGAAACACATGGCTCTATGTGTATATATATATATATGTGTGTGTAAGAATAATCAAGGAAAAAGGAATTGGATGGTAGTTATGAATTTAAAGTTTTGATGAATCAAATTGAGTTGTGAACTTAAGAGCTAGTTTATATTGAGAATCATCATGTATGTGTGATGATTTTGGAACCTTGTTTTGGCAATTAAAGGATCTAATTTAGACCTTGTTGATGCTCACCAAAAGTGGGATTTTTCAGAATTTTCGGACTGCCAAACAGGGCCTTGGCCGCACGTGCGGAGGCCATGGCCGCACGTGCGGAGAAGAGGGAAAAAATCTGGGTTGCCTACTGTCTACGGCCACTCATGCGAAGGAGGGGGACCGCACGTGCGGTCCATTCCGCTCTTGCGGAGGGGGCTGCCGCACGTGCGGCCCAGGTCGGAAAGCATACCAGTTCTGTTTTGCGTGCTCGACCCTCTGATATTTTTAAAATATTTTTTTGATATTATGGTTGAACATTCATTCGAAGCATGTGATTCAGGAACTATTTAACAAGAAAAAGAGGAACTAATATGAATCTGTGTGTGTAGGAAGCACGTCAAGAGGAACTAGTGCCCGCCGCAACACAGTGAGTAATAGTACTCGGTGTACCTCAATCACGTTAATCATTATTGTTATTGACATTATGTTTAATATGTATGCTACTTAGAAACCAATATGAACTTGTGAATTTGAGACACATTGTGAAATTATGAAAACATCAAAAGGATTTGTGAAGTTACAAACCTATGAGGCCGAGGGCCGACTTGTGAACTATGTGAAACATGAAACTATGACTATGAGGCCGAGGGCCAACTTGTGAAACTATGTGAAACATGAAACTACGACTATGAGGCTGAGGGCCGACTTGTGAACTATGTGAAATATGAATCTATGAGGCCGAGGGCCGACTTGTGAACTATGTGAAATATGAATCTATGAGGCCGAGGGCCAACTTGTGAAATTGTGCATCTAAGAGGCCGAAGACTGATGTAATAAGTGATGAATCTATGAAGCCAAAAGCTAATTTGTGTATATGTGAACCTATCAGGCCAATGGCCAATTTGTAAAGTTGTGGAACCGACAATGTTGTTCAAGTAATACGGAATCAGACTAATTATGTGATTACTATTTCCTTTACGTCGTGATCTATATGTGAGTAGTGAAGAATGTATGTACTTTCTGTATGATGCTGAAGTTAATCTGTTATGATGATTTCTAGTATGGAGCAAAGTGCTGTATGGAACTAAGTGCTACACTTTGGTGGAGCCACCTCTAGAATCCGTACGAGCCACCTCTTGAGTCAATACATATATATTTCTGGGCTGCTAGGCCGTTCTGTTATTTCTGGGCCAATGGTCGTTCTGTTATTTCTGGGCCGCTAGGCCGTTCTGTTATTTCTGGGCTGATGGCCGTACTGTTACTTCTGGGCCGATGGTCGTTCTGATATTTCTAGGCCCATAGCCGTTCTGTATCCATTAGGCCTATGGTCGTCCTGTACATTAGTGGGCTTTAAGCCATTCTATTAAGAAAACTGGACCCGTGGCTGTTCTGGAAGTAATTACAAAATGTAGTTAATCATGTGCCTCTACAGTTATATGCTTTATTATTCAAGTTAAGCATTACATTATTTATGCACTATTATTCATTGAGTTTCACTCATTTTGTATTTTGTCTGTTTCTGTAGGTAATCAACCGGGAGACCGGTCCTAACCCTTAAGGCTCGTCTCCCTCTTGTCAACCTCGGTGTGTCGAGGCACTTAGCTGAAGCCGTGCATTTTGTAAGGTGTTGTTAGTTTTTTTTGGCTTATGCTTTGGTTGTCTTTCATTAATATTTTTATTATACGCCCAATTGTGGGGCTGAGTTAAAGTATATGTGTGTAAGTTTTCTGTATATTATTTACCTAATGTGATGTTGTGATCCTGGTATAATAGTGGTAGCTCAATGGAATAGATTTTTGTTATCAAGTGCTTCCATTCAGGCCCCATACGTTACATATATCAGTTTTATGTCTGTTTCTGATGTGGTCATGCCCAAAACTTTTAGGGGCGGTTTTGGGGTGTGACACTTGTAGACCATCTCATTGTGGTCGTAGGCCACTTTTTGTGGTCGTAGGCCACTTTTTCTGTTTGGAGACTAGTTTCCGATTTTTGGAGCCTTTGGCCGCGCGCCTTGTCTTGGGACTGCTTAACGTTCTCCGTTTGGTGTGATTTTTGAACCACACCTTGTTGCCTCTACCTAGAGGAACACTGTGGTTCGGGAGACCACTTTTGTGGTTACATACCACTTTTAGTGCACGTCAGCTAGTTTTCAGGGCTTTCGGCCACGTGTTTTGCCTCCCAATCTCTCGTCTTGCATCCGTGCTGGTTTTTTTTGGTACAAACCTTGTTTTCCTTGTTTGGAAGGTGGTACAAGGGTGGGAGACCACTTTTTCTCCTTGGAGACCACTTTTCCTTCTGCCAGCCAGTTTTCTGGTCGGATAACTGGCTTGTTTGGTCTTTGAGCCACATTTTTTGGTCGGCCACCACACCACTAGCTTTCTTTCATGCCCTGGACTCTCTCCCACCTTGGCCGACCAGTTTGTGTCTTGGAAGGCCACTTGAAGTGGTCGGCCGACCACTTTAACTAGCAGGCTGACCACTTTAAGTGGTCGGCTGCTTTTTGGCACCTTTTTGGAGATATTTTCCTCCAGCTGGCACAGCTAGAGGACTTTAGAGCTATCCTCCGTACACGTGTATGGAGGGATTTGTTTGAGGCTTAGCTTCTCCAAGAAGCTTTGCCTTTTAGTTTCTATAAGAGGGAGGCTCCTCCTCCTTCCTCTAGGCTCAGAAAAACTTCCTTGAGCCATACATATAATCTATATCTATACATCTTCATTTCTCTCTTGTTTTGTGCCTTAAAGTGTAGATTTGTCTCACTTTTGTACACAAACACACACTCAAACACCTTGCTTGTGTTGTTGAGGCTTCTTGAAGTTATTTTTGGTGTTCTTGGGTTGGTTTGAGCTTGAAAAACTTGCTGGAGTTGCAATTATAAAGGAGGTATTCAAGGGTGCGCATTTGACCTTTAAATCCCCCTTTCTTGCTTAAGCTTTTATCCCTTCTTGCATACGTTTTAAGCTTAACTCTTAACTAGAAAAAGTTCTGTTTTTGCATGCTTAAAATAGTTGTTTAAGGTCACTTTTTCGTTTGGGGTGATTTACCCCCTCTTAGGCCTTGTTAGGCCTTATTTTGAGCCATCCCTTTAGGCTCTTGTTGAACCCTTTGCATGACCTTTCTACCATTGAAATCTAGAGGATTTTCAGTGGTGGAAAGGTGGTTTTGGTGTCCTAAATAGGAGAGGGTCATCCCCTCTCCTTGTATTGTGTTTACTAGTTTCATATGCCTCATGTTTGAGCACCTTTGTTAAGCTTACGTTGGCTTGTTCTTAGCATTTATTTGTGGTTATTTTACTGAGGCATACCACTTTTTTTGCTCACTTTGTTCACTCCATGCATGGTTAATACACTTGTAGTGTAAATCACACAAACTAGCTTTGTATGCTTCATGAAGTAGCATGTCATTCTAGCTTGTTTTCTTTCCATTTCAGCATATTTTTGGTGATGTTTTGCCATGTCATGACTCTTTTTTGGTTTGGTTTGGTTGGCCCTTGCATGCTCCGTGCACTTCTAGTGCAATTCCATGAAATAGCCTAACATGCATCATGTTGTAACATGTCATTCTAGCATGCTTTTGGCTGAACTTAATGAAGCTTTTGTCCATGTTTTAACATACTTTAGCTCTGATTTTAGTTGTTTTGGCCATGCATGACTTGCTTTGTATAGCCTTGGTTCAATCTAGCTTATTAGCCTTGTGTATCGAGTCCACTAGCATGCATTACTTTGACTATTTTAATGATTTGGCATCATTTATTATGTGATTTCAGTCCATGTTTTATGGTCATACACTCAAATTTTTCATTCATTCAATGCGTTGGAGGGTTTTCGCCTTTATGCCTTAACATGAATCATTGCGTATGCCTTCATGCCATAGCTTGCGAGCCATCATTTCAGTGCTTATTTGGGGTTATTTTGCCATGATATAACTCTGATTTTTATTGGTCAAGTCATCCCATGATTGGTCTTAATAGGTGTAATGTAATCCACCTTATTTGCCTTGTATGCACCATGCCTCATGCCCACCATGCTAGCTTGTTTTGGCATCCTTCCATATATGTTTTAGACTCATTTTGACATGTTCTAGGACTATTTTGGGTTGCCTTGGTCACATGCTTCATGTTTTGTATACTTGTAGTACAAATGCTCTTGCTTGCCTCAAGCTTTGAGCACCATTGCATGCTTCATTTGTGTTGTGTATATGATTTGGCATCACTTAATATGACATTTCAGAGCATTTAGCTTTGCCATGTTCCCACCTCAATCATGCTTTGAGTGCCTTTGAGTGTTATGCATTGTTGCCTAGTTTATACCTTAGCTCGTATGCTTGCATGCCTAGGCCTTTGAGCCCTCGTCTCAGCATGTTTAGGTCCTTATTTTGACCTAGTTGAGCTCTATCCATGCTTAGTTCATGCATTTGTGCCGTGTATTGCATGCCTCCTTTGTAGTCCTCTTTACTAGCTTCATGCTTTAAGGACCCTAACATGCCATACTTGTGTTGTTTGAATGATTTAGCATCATTTCTTACCTCATTTCAGTGCACTTAGTGTTGCTACACGTCCATGCTTTTTCACTCTTTAAGTGTTCTTGAGAGTTGTAACTTAGTGCCTTAATTGGTGAGCCAATTGGCATGCATGCTTGTATGTGTTTTCAGTGCCTTCATTTTAACATTATGGCCTTTGTTTTTGGCGTGGCCGAGGTCTACCCACATTTGGTTCAAGCCCATTGAGCATTGTGTATGCCATGTCACATCGCACTGTGCATGTTATGTTGTTTGTATTGCTCATGCCATGCTCTTGATTCGTATTGTGTCGCATTGTGTACGCCATGATCATATTGCATTGAGTATGCCATATTGGTTCATTGCATTTGTGTGTGCCATGTCCATTCGCATTGTGTATGCTAGTTGCATTGTATCATGTTGTTTGCATGCTTATTTTGCCTTGCATTGAGTATGCATGTCCCTAACATTGATAAGTTGCCCTTGTTGCACTGCATTGTGTATGCATGCATTGGCATTATTTGCATGTCATTAGCTTTGTTAAGTTGATCATGTCACTTTGCATCGAGTATGCCATGTAGTTGCATTATGTATACCATGTTGTTTGCATTGTGCATGCTTATGTTGCCTTGCATTGAGTATGCATGCCCTTAGCATTGGTAGTTTGATCATGTTGCCTTGCATGTTGTTTGCATGCTTGTCCCTTGCATGTTGTTTGCATGCTTGTTTCATTGCATTACATTTTTGCATACTCCACGTTACATTGCATTGTGCATGCCACGTTACATGTTGCATTGTGTTTGGAATAGGTGTTAGTCCAAACACGGGAAAAGAGGGACGTTTCATACTTAGAGTGATGAAACGGGCCTTGATTCCCGGTCGCCGACGCTCTTGATCATACATGATAGAGTTTTAGGCTTTATGTGTTTACTGTGCATTCATTTCATATTGAATTGTGCAACTTTGCCTCTCGGCCATCATGCATTGAAATGCACGATTGATGGCCCGAGAGTCGAGAACCACACTCCCTTGAGTTCATGACATGATAGGGAGGGTGGTTGTGCACACATATCTTGCAAATACATTGCCATGCCCTTTCTTGCTCTCTGTTGCAGCAAACTGGAATTCAGCAGCAACAACTAGCCGGCCAGCTAGAAAAACTAGCTGGCCGACCACTTTTCTGGTTTTTCAACAACCAAAAGTGGTCGGCAGGTGTCTGGAGAGACCAAAAGTGGTCGGCCACCCTCCCACAAGTTTCCTTAGGTGGAGTTTCAGCTTTCTGGAGCTTGGTGCAAGTTTCTGAGAACAAATGAAAACAGAGGCAAATCGGGGCATCGCATTGGATTTCCGAACGAGGCGATCGGGCTTGCATGCAACCAGTCTTCTCCCTCCGAGAACCTCCTGCTTTTACTGCTTTCCTTAGCTGCCATGCTTAGATAGCTAGCTTTTGCTTTGGTTTGTACTTTAATTAGTTATTCAATTTGTTTTGTAATAATTAGTTAACTAGGATTAGTTAATTAATTGTGTTGTAATAATTAGTTTAAATAGCTTAGATTAGCTAGTTAGCTTCTTATTCGGTCCCTCCCTCGAGAGGGCACTGTTGTAATAAGCATGCGTGTGTGTGATGCATGTCTTTCAACCCCCATTTCTTTCTCCCTTTTACTTAACCACTTACGATGGTTAGTTTTAGGGCATATTTTGTTTAGCATACCTTATGCTTCGCATGCGTGCATCCATTCATCCGTATTGCATGAACCGGGCTCGGCGCATCATACTAACTACATTGTATTTCAATACCTATTTGAATACATGTATCAAGTTGCATTGCACATGACATGATTAGGATAGCCAAGCCTATCTTAGTTGTATTTCGCATGTGTTGCATTAGCCATCTTAACATGAACTAGGATCATGCATGATTTCTAACTAGTTCTTTGTTTTGGCTCGGAGTACACTGTGAGTGTTTACGCTTTAGCATACTGCATGTGTGTTATTGACTGCCATGAAAGCATGCTTGCCATGAGGCTAACTGCTTACTTGTTATAACTGCCTGAATGCCTGTGGGTGAAGCTTGGATTACTTGAATTGGAACAATTCATTGAAATCCGCATTTTAGCCTACTTGCGAGTAGCAAACTTCAAACCATTTTCCAAACAAACGAACATGCAATGTTTTGTTCCAAATTAGGCGATCTAGTCTATACTTGTTTGCTGTGCGCATCACATAGTAAGATTAGCTAATTAACCGGAATAAGAACACATGTGTTTTCAAAAAAAAGATATCATGCTTAGTACAGGCCGATCTTTGATCGAGTGAGCGGGGGTGCTTATTACATGACCTTCCCCAATCGTACCTAAGTTCCCGAGCCGAGGCAACTTTGATGATGACGGACACGTGGCCTTAGACACGAGTCAGGGTTTTCTAAATTCTCCCAAAATAAAATATTTAGGTGGCGACTCTGTATCTACCAAAGCAGTCCATGTTTGGCACTTCTTTATAAAAATCAGTTATCCAAAACGATTTGCCAGATTTGGACTCTTTGGTGATTTATCGGTCTCACATTGCACACTGTGAGATTAGATTTAGAACCGTGACATTTGAGTCCGAACTGTAGTAATCCCAACGAACAAAACAGAATCCCACGCCATTTTCGCGCGCGGAGCGCTTGACGTTTGGGGCGCGTCTACACATTGCACTTTGCGAGATTAGATTCAGAACCGTGACATTGAGTCCGAACTGTAGTATACTAGAGAGCAAACGAGATTTCGCGCCTTCGCAGGCGCGGAGCTTCGGGAGTTCTCGGGGCACGTCTACAGAGACATGTCGATGTTCCATCTACCCTGTAAGTATATGGATTGTCTATGACTCATGGCTTCAAGCCGAGGGAGATGGAGACATATCGATGTTCCATCTACCCTATAATGTTTCGAATAGCTGTTGGTATGATGGGCCCAAGGCCGTTTTGTATTGTGTTGGGCCTAAGGCCGTTATGTCTTATGTGGGCCCGAGGCCATTCAGAAATGAGAAAATGAATAAGACCGACTTATGACTTATGATTATGCCCTACATGATTTGTGTTCATACACATAAACCTCCTTACATTGCTATTATTCACTGAGCCTTGCTCACTCTATATTTATGTATATTTATGTAGGTGATCAACTCGGAGGCTAACCCTAGTTCAGCTGAAGGAGCCTTTTGTTGACCCTATTGTGTCAAGCCAATCAAAGGGACCCTTTCATTTTTTGTGGAGTTCCCTTTTTTAGCACACATTGTTGGGTCATTGGTGATTTTGTCAAACATTTTGTTAATGTGTATAACTTTTGAATCCTCAACATTTTGGCTGTATTCCCATGAATTGGGCTTGTATATATATGGGGGTTATGTATGTAATATAGACATGTGATGAAAAATGTTTTGAGATCCTGGCATTTAAACACTGCTCAATGGGCAGCGTATTATTTTGTCATTATAATTGCTTTCGTTTTTGGCCCTGGTATTATACAAGATATTCTTCGATTATGTTGTTTGAGGCTAAGTATAGGCCGGTCATGTCCAAACTATTAGGGGCAGGTTTGGATCGTGACAGTTGGTATCAGAGCATGAGTTGCTATCTTACACACAAGTCCATTGATCTCTAAGGAGTCTACAAAAGACGTAGGTTACATGCATGGTACTTCTTGGTGCATATAAAATGATATATAGCAACGAGATTTGTATATGCAATGATCAATGACATGGATTATGAAATGAATATTACCCATGTCTACTTGTGTTTCTTTTTGTGTGTATTATAATCTATTGGTATGTAGATCATGGACGATGATGGATGATTCGGAGGATTCTACCTCGGCACGACTGGATAGAATGGAAAGGATGATTATGGAAATGGCGAAAACTCTAAGGCAGCAACAGCAACAATAGCCACCACTATCACCAGTGCCTATACCACTGCCAATGGGGCAAGACCATCAAGCCAAAGACCGGACAATTACGCTTACAAACGAATTCAAGAAGATGAACCTGCCTTTGTTTAAGGGGGGGATTGATCTAATGAAAGCAGAGGCATGGGTGTTGGGCATAGAGAAGTTGTTCGAGGTCTTTCCTTGCACCGAAGCCTAGAAAGTGCAACTCGCCGCCTTCACTCTTGAAGATGAAGCACGTAGATAATGGATGCTTACGAGAATTGAACATCAAGGGTTGACTTGGACCCGATTTCTAGAGCTTTTCTATGACAAATATTTTCCACAATGTATGTGAGATAAGAAAGTGACCAAGTTTGAGACCTTGAGACAAGGGAACAAGACTATTGCAGAGTATGAAGCTCAATTTGTAGAATTAGCCTGTTTCACACCACATATGGTGGATACAGACTACAAGAAGGCAAGAAAATTTGAATGAGGATTACGGAATGCCATTCTTGACCTGATCAATGTGTTAAAATTACCTACATATGTGGATATGTTGGAAAGGGCAGTAATGGCTGAGGGTAATATTGTTGCTCAAAATTGGATCTCCAAGTGGAAAGGGCAGAGGCAGAATACTCAAGCACCAAGGGGATCAGCGCACCACTACGTAAGAAACTGAATTCGGGGACCTCTAGCACTTCCACCTCCACTTGTGACTCGGCACCAATTTGTTCGGATTGTGGAAAGAGACACCGTGGGACTTGCTACCGGGTAACGAGGGCATGCTTCAAGTGTGGCAATACGGGTCATTTAGTAAGGGATTGCCCTCAAAGAGATCAACAAAATGGGAATAGAACCACCACAAGTTCAGCCGGCTCAACTCCAACCACAAAGATAGCTGCAAAACCCACCAATGCTAGGGACACTACTAGACAAGGAAGAGTGTTTGCTCTAATTCTGGGTGACGTGCAGAATACGGAGGCTGTGGTATCAGGTACATTTTCTATCAATGGTCACTTCGCTCACGTATTATTTGATTCGGGCTCTACCCACTCATTTGTGTCAAAAGCATTTGCTAGTCATTTAATAGGCCTATGGAACCATTACCTTATGTGTTGTGTGTGTCTTTACCATTGGGGGATTCTATGGTATGTACGTCTATTTATCTTGCATGTGAAATCTTAATTGGGGATGTTCAGGTAAATGTTAATTTGTTACCTCTTGATATGGCTTACTTTGACATAATTTTGGAGATGGATTGGTTAAGTGAATATCATGTGACTATTGATTGTATGTCCAAGCAAGTTACTTTTCGACCTCCGAGACAGACTGAGTTTACTTTTAAGGGGCATAGGGTGATCCCTCCACCTTACTTGATTTCCACAATGAAAGCGTGCAAATTATTACAAAAGGGTTGTCAGGGGTATTTATGTAGCATCTTGAATGGACAACCAACGGATAGGGGTGTTGATATAATTCCAATCATTCATGAATTTCTGGATGTTTTTCCAGAGGAGTTACCGAGAGAACTAGTGGATCGTGAAATTGAGTTTACAATTGATGTCGTGTCGGGAACTCAACCCATTTCCAAAACTCCTTATAGAATTGTCATCGGCTGAGATGAAAAAGTTGAAGGTCCAGTTACAAGATCTACTTGACAAAGGGTTCATTCGCCAGAGTACTTCTCCTTGGGGCGCACTTGTTCTTTTTGTAAAAAAGAGAGATGGCACCCTTCGGTTGTGTGTGGACTATAGGGAGCTTAATAAAGTAACTGTCAAGAATAAGTACCCATTGTCTAGAATCGATGATTTATTTGATCAACTACAAGGTGCATAAGTCTTTTCAAAAATAGATTTGAGATCCAAGTATCACCAATTAAAGGTAAAAGCTGAAGACATTGAGAAGACAGCTTTCTGAACCCGACACGAACATTATGAATTTTTGGTTATGCCATTTGGGGTTACCAATGCATCGGCGGCCTTCATGGATTTAATGAATCGTATTTTTAAGCCTTATTAGATGACTTTGTAGTTGTGTTCATTGATGACATCCTCATTTATTCAAAAAGTATGGAAGCTCATGAGGACCACCTACGGTTAATTCTTTAGACCCTTCGGGGTAAGAAACTGTATGCAAAATTGAAGAAATGTGAGTTTTGGCTACATGAAGTGGGATTCTTGGGACATGTAATAAATAAGGAGGGTGTTTCTGTTGTCCCACACAAGATTGAAGTTATTGTGAATTGGCCAACTCCTACTAATGTCACAGAGGTGCGTAGCTTCTTAGGTTCAGCCGAATACTACCGAAGATTTGTTAAAGACTTTTCTAAAATTGCTGTGCTGCTTACCCAATTGACCCAAAAGGGTGTTTTGCTTGAGTGGTCAGAACAAAGAGAATCTGTCTTTCAGGAGTTGAAGACAAGGTCAACTACAGCACCAGTTCTTACCTTACCATCTAGTACCGAGGGATTTATGATTTACAGTGACACTTCTTACAAAGGATTAGGCTGTGTACTCATGCAGAATGGAAGGGTCATCGCATATGCCTCCCGCCAACTCAAGCCTCATGAAAAGAATTATCCCATATACGACTTAGGGCTACATGTGGTCTTTGCTTTGAAGACATGGCGACATTATTTGTATGGTACTACATGTGAAGTCTACACTAATCATAAAAGCCTCAAATACTTCTTTACCCAAAAGGAGTTAAATATGCAACAAAGACGATGGTTAGAGCTTATTAAGGATTATGACCTGCAAATCCATTACCACCCCGGCAAAGCTAATACAGTTGCAGATGCTCTTAGCCAAAAGGGTATGGGGAATTTGGCAAGTTTGCTCACAGAATGGAAGGAGTTACTACTTGATTTGGAAAGAATGAATGTGGAAATTGTGTTACATGGTCGAGATGCAATATTGGCAGCAGTGTCAGCTCAACCGGCACTTATTGAAGAAACCAAGCAACGACAAGTAAAAGATGAGTTTCTAAGGAAAATTTGTGATGAAATAGAAACAAAGCCAAAGCCCGGATTCACAATTGAAAATTCGGTGTTGAAATTTCAAGATAGACTATGTGTCCCAAATGTGCCAAAAATTAAAAGGAAAATTATGGAGGAAGCACATACATCGAAATTTTCAATGCATCCCGGTACTACTAAGATGTACCAAGATTTAAAGCAGAAATTTTGGTGGCCAACTATGAAGAAAGAAATTGCGGAATTTGTTTCAAAATGTTTACAATTTCAGCAAGTAAAAGCGGAGCACCAAAGACCGACGAGTTTACTTCAACCCCTTCTGATCCCCTGGTGGAAGTGGGAACATCTGACTATTGATTTCATTGTTGGCTTACCCCAAACTCCTAGAGGTATGAATTCCATATGGGTTATTGTCAATAGACTAACTAAATCAACCCATTTTCTACCTGTGAAAACTCAATACAATGCGGATAAACTTGCTACTATTTATGTGAACGAAATTGTGCGGTTACATGGTGTTCCAGTTTCGATTGTGTCCGATAGAGATCTGAAATTTGTGTCAAGATTTTGGCAGAGTTTACAGGATGCTATGGGAATAGAGTTGAAATTTAGTACGGCCTTCCACCCTCAAATAGATGGCCAATCCGAAAGAACAATAATAACATTAGAAGATATTCTTCGGACGTGTGTCTTGGATTTCCAAGGGAGATGGGAAACTTATCTACCATTGGTGGAGTTTGCATACAACAATAGTTACCACTCAAGCATAGGAGTAGTACCCTATGAAGCCTTTTATGGAAGTAAATATTGCTCTCCCCGTGTGCTGGACTGAAGTCGGTGATAGATCATTGTCTGGGCCTGAAATTGTTCAATTGACGACAGAAAAAATTAAAACTATTCAAGAAAGGTTGAAAACCACTCAAAGCAGACAAAAGAGTTATGCGGATCATCGACGAAGGGATTTGAATTCAAAGTGGATAATTATGTTTTTGTGAAAGTCACACCAATAAAAGGACACACAAGGTTCGGCAAAAAAGGTAAATTAGCACCTCAGTAAGTTGGTCCATTTCAAATTCTGGAAATGGTGGGTCCAGTAGCATATCGTGTTGTTCTTCCACCAAGTATGGAGCAAATACATAATGTGTTTCATGTATCGATGCTAGGGGGTTACCTACAAGATCCGTCCCATGTTATAGAGTTAAATTGCCTTAGATGACAATTTGATCTATGCAGAAAAACCAATTCAAATCTTAGACCAACAAGTGAAGCAACTACGGAACAAAGTAATTCCAATGGTAAAAGTGGAATGGCAAGAGCATTACGGGAAGAAAGCTACTTGGGAAAGAGAAAAGGAAATGAAACAGCAGTATCCGGAATTATTTTCAACTTGAGATCAAACAAGTTTGAAGGACCAAACTTATTTAAGGGGAGAGAGTGTAATAACCCGACCCTCTTACATGTTTTACATCTTTAATTATATGTGTACTTATATACTTATGTGAAATTCCATGTAAAATTGTGTTTAATTATGTGAATTATATGATTATGAAATTATATCTGTCGATTATAAGAAAATCTGTTGAAATTAAGACATTTGGACTAGAAATTGAAAGCCTTAGAAGCACGATAACCCGATATTGACTTTACAATTATGATTAGCATGATTTTTCGAGCATAATATAAATTTTTATAAAAATTTGATTTGTGATTAATTAAATTGACTTAATTTGGGTTTAAGCCTTAATTAATCTATTTAGACCCATGACTCAAGGTTGATAGATATAAGGAGGCACTTATATGTGCCTAGAAGACTTAGTTTCATCAACACTAAAAATATCTCCTGGAGAAAGAGAGAGAAGAAGAGAAAAAAGAAAGAGAAAGAGGAGATCAACTAAGATCTTGAAGAATTTTGAAGGGGATTCAAATATTGAAGTTCAAGGTGAGTGTAAATCAACTCAAATACCCTAAAGCTCTCTTCAATTGATTGACAGCAAGCATTTGAATGAAGTTTTACACTTATCTAAGTTACGGTTTTGGAATAAAGAGCTTGTTTCAGGAGATATCCATGGAAATCATCAAGATTCATTATCTTTGTTAACTTAGGAATTGATCCTTGTGTTTGGAGTTTATTTTGATTTAGTTTGGAAGGAACTAACTTCTAATCTTTAATCTTGCATGCTTTGGCTCCTATATGCATATATGTTTGTACCTATTTTGATGAACCATGAAAAGATGAAGAAATGAGTGAAATGTGGTAAATTGATTTGTAAATGTGCAATTAAGATGAGTTATGATTTGCTTGGGCTTGAGATTTATGTTTATTGTGATCATGTATTATGTTTTTTGAAATGTGATTGCCTAAATTAGGGCCTTGAAATGCCTTTTAAAAGCTGAAATTGTTTAATTTTTGGACTGCTCAAATAGAGCCCAGAGCCACACATGCGGAATGCACAGCCACACGTACGGGGCTCACAACCGCATGTGTGGAAAACAAGGGAGCCACATTGAGCATTCTGAAATAAAAGCACGTGCGGCACACCTTCCTGCACGTGCGGTGGGGGACTTCCGCACATGCGGCGGGGGACTTCCGCACATGCGGCCAGTGGGGGAAATTTCTGTCAGCTTATTTGCCTCTGTTTGACCCTCTAAAATGATTAATGTGTACATTTGATCCTTCTAAAATGCTTACAATTGAATACAAATTAAACGAATCGGACATTGAATAAAGAGAAAAAGGCTAATGAAAAGTGACTTACTTACAAGTTGTGTGTCATGTGTAGGTCACATAACGGAATGAACCGTTGCACGGCCACATTACTGTGAGTAATAGTAGTGTAATGGTATGTTTCATTTATGTATTATGATTACGATTCTTCTATTGCTACTTGTGAATGGCGCATGTTATATCAATTGTGTTTTGATTGGAATAACAGGAATAATTGAACAATGATATATGACATGGACCCAAGGTCGTTCCGCTTTAACTGTGAAAAATGGGCCTAAGGCCGTTATGATATGGACTACTTGTTATTCATGGCCCTAAAGCTGAGGGTGATGGAGACATGTCGATGTTCCATCTACCCTATAAGTATATGGATTGTCTATGTCTCATGGCTTCAAGCCGATAGAGATGGAGACATGTTGATGTTCTATCTACCCTATAATGTTCCGAGCAACTGTTGGTATGTGTAGACACCCCATTTTTGACCGTCCTCAAGACTTGGACGTCGCCGTTTGAACACTCGGTGATTACCCATGTTCGTGTGTAGACGTCCCCGAACGCCCCGGGAGGGTTAAGTCCCGTTCCGTTCATATTGGGGTCACTACAGTTCGGACTCGATTGTCACGGTTCTTAATCTTGAACCAAAGAGTCCATATCCGGCAAATTGTTTTGAAGAAAAACAGATTTTTGAAAAGTAGTGCCAAACATGGACTGCTTTGCCAGATTACAGAGTCGCCACCTAAATATTTAAAATGGGAAATTTAGGAAACCCTGACTCGGTGCCGAAGGCCACATGTCCGTCATCACCAAAGTGGTCTTGGCTCGGGAGCTTGGGTACGATCGGGGAAGGTCAGCTATGAGCACCCCCTTTCGCCCGGTCCGAAGACCGGCCTCTACTAACCGTGATATCCGTTTTTGAAAACATTACATGCTCTTATTCCAATTATTAGCCTAGAATTACTATGTTATGCGCGCAGCAAACAAGTATAGACTAGATTGCCTAATTTGGAAATAAACATTGCATATCCGTTTGTTTTGAAAATGCTTTGGAATTTGCTACTCGCAAGTAGGCTAAAACACGGATTTCAACGAGTTTTCCAACTCAAGCAATCCAACCTCCACCCACAGGCACTCAAACGTTTTATCTCATATAAGCACTTAACCGCATGGTAAGCATACTGTCATGTTAACATCCACACGCATGTGATATGCTAAAGCATAAATACTTACATCGTACTCCGTGCCAAAACAATAAACTAGTTAGCAAACATACATGCCCTAGTTCATGTTAGAGTGACTAATGCATCGCATACAACATGTAATTAGGATAGGCTCGGCTAACCCTAAAAATGGCATGTGAAATGCAATCATTTGATGCACGTATTCAAGTTGGAATTGAAAATACAATGCAGTTTGTATGATGTACCGAGCCCGATGCATGTCAACAAATGCATGGATGCACGCATGCATAGCATAAGGTATGCTAAAATAAACGTGCCCTAATCTATCATCATAAGCAGGTAAATAAAAGGGAAGAAAGACGTGGGGTTGGAAGACATACACCCACTCACGCACACTTATTACAGATTTGCCCTCGCTCGGAGGGACCGAATAAATAATACAAATAATTAACTACGCAAGCTAATTAAATATTACAAATTAATTAAATTAACAAAATAATTAATCTAAGAAAAACAGTAAACCGCCTCGGGGCAAGGGCCCAATGCATGCACACTCGGATTCCGCTCGGAATTGCACTGCCATGCCTAGCCTGCCTCTGTTTTCCCTGCTTTGTTCCTCTGAAATCTGCCAAAGTCTCAAGGATGCCTCTCGGGACACTGGAGAATCCCACCGTTTGGAGGAAATGACCACCGGCACTAGGATGTAGCCATCGGCACAAAATATATTTACCGGCCATTGATTGACTGCCGGTCGGCACTAAATACTACCGGTCGGCAATGAATTCCTGCAGAACCTGCAACTCACAGCAGCAGAGGACAACAACTTGCATGGCAGCTCAATTCAAGCAATGTATGCACCAAACACATTCCTTATCATGTTTGTGACTCAAAGGAGGATGTGCCTCGATTCTCGGGCCACCAATCGCGCATTTCCATGCATGATGGCCAAAGAGTCAAGTGTGCATTTTAATATCAAATGTAATGCACACCAAACATACAAGGGACCCAACCTCAATCATGGTTGATCAAGAGGCAAGGCAATGCACAACAATGCACATGCAACCTAAGCATGCAAGCTAACATACAAACATGCAATGCAAATACATGGCATACACAACGCTAACAACATAACATGCACAACGCATTGAAACATGGCATACACAATGCAACATGGACTTATACCAACACAAGTGGGCCTCTGCCACACTCACATAGGAGGCCATCAGATGAAAACAAAACAACTCGAAATGCGTGCATGCGTGCACGCAAACCGAGGACGGACCCTCAGGCACCGAAATGCCACTCTAATGAGACATGGCAAAGACATGGAATATGATATGCAAACATGCAAAAATCAGTGGCAAAATGAGGGGCAAAACAGCCCCGAAATGAGGCGAAATAATACCCGATGCATGAAATGATCTCGAAACATGGATTTCAATGCATAAAATGGCCTACAGCCATACCATACATGCATAATTGACACATGACATGAAAAATCAGAAGCAAGGCAACCCCAAAACTCACATTTTTACAGTACAAAACATGGCCGAACAGCAATCACAAGTAGAGCTAAAATGGCATACAAAAATGGCTCCGCAAAGGAGGTCATGAAGCAAGTGGTAGATGAAAAGCCCAAAGGGAAAAATACCCTTCTACAACACTGAAGATGGACCAAAAATATGCACATTTACAGTTTATGACAACCCCCAAATCAGCATGCAAACATGCTCGAAATGCCATGCGAGATTGAAGCCAACAAAGGCTATAATATGAGGTATACAAAACATGCATCAAACAGCAAAAGACCCTTCATGGGACATGGAGAGGGGTCAAAATAAGACCCCTTTTAGTTCTGATGATGGCCCAAAAACAGAAGAAAGATAGGCTAACAAAGCATGCAAAAATGGGGGCCAAGAGGGGTATAATGGTAAGTACTACATGGAGACCCCCAACAGTGTTGAGCCCTTCTTCAATGCTGAAGAGGGGCTCAAAATAAGCCTAACTTCAGTTCATGACATGCTCCAAAACAATTTATATGTAGGCCAAACAAATCATGCAAAATTACGGTAAATAGAAGAGATTATGAAGCAAGTGCAAGATAGGGGTCCCAAACATGGTTGAGCCCTTCTTCAATGTTGAAGCAGGGCTCAAAATTAGCCTACTTACAGTTTACATTATGCTCAAAAACAGATCACACATAGACTAGAAATTTCATGCAAAAATGAGGCATACCAAGGAGTATTGAAGCAAGTGCACTATGGAGGGCTCAAACAGGGTTGAGCCCTTAAACAAACATGAATAATGGCTCAAAATAATTCCCCTTTCAGTTATGGTCGGAGCCCAAAATAGTAAGCAAATAGGCCTAAGCAATGGTGCAAAAAAAGTGCTACAAAAGAGGGAAAATGGTCTTACCCTTGAAGATCACTTCTTTGCTACCTCTTGGACCAAGGAATGTTGCTTCTAAGCCTCTGAAAAACCCCTCCTTGCTGTTGGAAATGGAGTGGTGATGGTGGTGCTTGGTAGTGATGAAGAAAAGGCCCAAGAACAAGGGTGTTTAATGGTTGAATGGAAGAGATATAGTGAGAGATGGAGGGATATAGGTGTATATATCAAATATGTATGTCTATATCTGGTTTTTTGCTCCAAAAAATCCAACCTACACCAAGGAAGAGGAAGAGGGCTGAAATTTTGCTTTGAAATTTCTAGAGAGAGAGAGGTTTTTTTGGAGTGAGAAGCTCCCAAGATTTTCTTTTTGTTCTAACCCTAAGCCATATGAGATATAAGGCCCTATATATGTCAAGATAAGAGCTTTTGGTCGAAATATCCCAATTGAAAATATCTTCCACAGTGTATTGATAAATATCTGTCAAAAATCTGAGTTCTGGGCACTTTTGGCCGGCCGGCAATCTTTTGTGCCGGTCGGATAAATGGATGGCCGGTAGGCAGCCGGTAAGGTCAAAAAGTGCCGGTGGAAGTCTAGATTGAAGCCCCGGAAGTTAGCTTTCCAATGGCGCAAACCTTGCATTAAAATTCCTCCTGTGGAAAAGGTTATGCCCTTTTTGGTGAAGCCGCGCAGATTCGATCCAACCGGACTGATCCCCTATTTCAACCAACCATATCTCCCCCACCCGGACTTGGATTTGAGAGATTCTTGAGTGCAAAATGAAGCCCCAGAAGTCTTCTTTTCAACGATGGTGGCCTCATAGCTCAACTCCAAGTGTATAGACAGATGAGCTTGTTTTAGCGATGACTGCTCGTCTTTCTCCTACACGGATTCATGCTGAACTTCTCCCAAACTAGTTTTCTCCCCTCTTCTCCTCTTTTCTTCAACTTCAAACCC
This sequence comes from Camellia oleifera, assembly GCA_022316695.1. Lineage (NCBI taxonomy): Eukaryota > Viridiplantae > Streptophyta > Magnoliopsida > Ericales > Theaceae > Camellia > Camellia oleifera. The sequence continues at coordinate 184,754,374 of CM039317.1, read as the reverse complement.
CTAAGTAAGGTGTTTTGAAAGATTTTTCAAAGATTTCATCTCTCTTTCATTCATCTCCCCTTTGTCCTTGCTCGGTTTACCGAAAAAGTGCAACATTTCCCGAAATGCAAGCGTCGGAACATCGTGGGAATTTTATTTCAAAAATGTTTTGAAAGAGAGGGTTTTAAGGTCTAAAAACCATCAAAAATAATTTTGGTCTGCAATGGGGTATGAAGTTGAGATTTGCCTCTCTCCTTGCCGAAGAAACTGAACCTGTGCACTGCACACCTTTCTCCAACAAGTAAACCATCAGTAGTGCCCAAGTCTTAAGGGCGGTCAAAAATGGGGTGTCTACATCGTGTTTCGTTTTGAGTTCCCGGAGGTCTCGGCTATGCGCCTTGCCTCAGGATCTCTCAACTCGACTGTTCTGTGTTCGGTTTTGCACCAAACACTTGTGTTTTTGTTTCTGAGGGTGGAGAGTAGCTTGTTAGCTACCCCTGGCACCCACCGGCCGTGGCTTGAGGCCACCGGCCGTGTTTTGAGGCTACCGGCCATTGGTAAAGTATACCATTGGCCAGTCGGCATTTAGTGTGGCTGGCCGGCCATATGTTTGGCCAGTGGCCTCCTTTTCTGGCCGGTAGCACTTTTTTGACTTTTTCAGGCATGGTGCATGCCAGTTGTGCCAGCTGGAATGCACTAACCCTGTCCCCGTGGATAAGTGTGGTTGTTTTGCCCCTTTTGCACCCTTTTGGTCTAGCTTCTTGAGGAAGCTTGGACCTTTGTCTTAGCTTCCTCAAGAAGCTTGCCAGCTGTCTCAGCTTCCTTAGGAAGCCTTGACCCCCTTGCCCCCTTTGCCCCTTTTTTGTTTAGCTTCTTTGAGAAGCTTCAAACCTTTGCTTTGTCTATATATAAAGCCTCTCCTCCTCCATGGTAAGGGGTTGAACAAAAAACCAGAGCTTATACATACATATATCTGTCATATACTCTCTCTCTATATATATATATCTCCCTTTCTCCCATCCTTTGTGTGTGTTTTGAAGCCTAAAAAGTGTGTTTTGACCTTAGTTTTGCACTAAGACACACACCATTACACCATACTTCGACCTTGAGAGGCTTTGAGGGTTTGTTCCTGAGTTTTTGGACTGGTTTTGATCAGAGGAAGGTGGCTGATCTTACTGCCCTCCAAGGGTTCTTCAAGGGTAACATTCTTACTTTAGATTCCCCAATCTTGCACTAGATTTTTGCCTATCTTTCTTGCTGTTTTAGACTTTGTGTATAACTGAAAAAAGTCTTGTATTTTCATTCTTAAGATACTTCATTAAGGTTGTTTTGTGGTTTGGGGTCGACCTCCCCCTCTTAGGCCTTGTTTGGCCCTTTTGGTGCTCTCTTTGTTAAGCTTTGATTAGTCTTGTGTATTGGCCTTCTCACCACTGAAATCTAGTGGATTTTCAGTGGTGAAGAAGGGGTCTTGAGGTCTTTCATAAGGGAGGGACACCCCTCTCCCTTAGTCTCTCATTTTAGCATGTTCTTGGCTCATAAGGGTAACATGCATGATTAGGTGTTTTTGGTCCCATTTCAGAGGGTTTTGCATGTTGTTAGGTCATAATATACCTCTGTTTTTGGTCGGATTAGTGGTCCCTTTCATGCTTAATACACTTGCTTTGTATTCCCTCATTTTGCCTAGAAGTGCATCATGCCATTAGACCACCATGCTCTCATGTTTTGACCTTGCTTTGTGAAGTTCTTGGTCATATTTTTCCATGCTTGAGGTCTATTGGTTACTGATTTGGTCATGTTTGACATATTTAATATGGTTGCTATGCATTTTGGCTTGTGAGCCCTAAGTAAGTGAGTCATAAACATGCCTTAGTTGGTCTATTTCAATGATTTGGAATCATTTGCCATGCCATTTCAGTCCATGTTTTTATGCTTTTATACTTGGAATTGTTCTCCTTTTATTGCTTTGAAAATGTGTCCTTTTGTGCCTTGAAATGAGCATTGTGCATGCTTAAGTGTTTAAACCTTTGGGGCTACCATATCAGTGGGTTTTGGGACTTATTTTGGTGCCTTAAAACTCTGTTTTGGTTGTATAGTTCATGCCATGTTTGCTTGGGGGTAGTGGTAGTAGAATGCTCCTTTGTTATGCCTTAATCTTGGGCCTATTGGTGTGCGTGCTTACATGAGTGTTTATCCATCATTCTAGGCATCTTTTGTCACTATTTTGGGGTGGGCTAAGGTCTGCCCCTTTGCATTGCATGATCATATTGCATTGCTTTGATTTCATGCTTGCCTAGTATCACAATTGCATGCTTGCATATTGTTAGCTAATTGCATTTCATGTCATAGTTTGCATGATGAGTTACATGGCATTACATCTTGTATGTTTGGCATATTGCATTGCTCATATTGCATCTTTGAGCCAAGTTTGTATACATGCATTGCATTGTTTGGATTGGGGTGTCAAGCCAAACTCGAGGGGTGAGGAGTGTTCGTACTTTAAGTGACGAAACACGTCTCAACCCTCGGTTGCCAATCCCCTTGACCCCAACATGATAGGGTATTGGCATTCATCTCTTTTGGTTGCATGCATTTACATTGATTTGCAAAACTTGACCTCTTAGGCCATCATGCCTAATTGATGGCCCGAGGGCCGAGGGTCATGCTTCCTTGATTCCATTGCATGATAGGGAGTGTGGCCATGCTTACATTTGATTGAAATTCCATGCCATACACTGCTTGCCCTCTGTTGCTGTCAAAAACTAGTTTCTGCAGAAAGTTTTGGCCGGCTGGCCATCTCCAGTGCCGACCGGCCATCCATCAATGGCCGATAACTTCATCAGTGGCCGGTGGCCGTTTCCTATGGCTGGTGGCCATTCCTACTAGCCGGTGGTGTTCCACAGTGTGCAGAGAACCTATCCCAAGACTTGTGCAGTCTTCAGAGGAGCTAGGCAGTGTAAACAGATGCAGCAATGCTATGGCAGCGAGTTTCCAGGCAGTACGAGTCAAGCATGCATCATCCAAATATTTTGAAGGCGGGGATGTGGCCATTTTAATTCTGCATTTAATTTGTTAATTAAATAAAGGTTCTGTAATAATTAATTAAGTAGTTAATTATTTATTCGGTTATGTAATATTTATTCGGACCCTCCAAGTGAGGGCAATTGTGTAATAAGTGTGGGTGAGTGTGTACATGTCTTCCAATCCCACGTCTTTCTTCCATTTTATTTACCCGCTTATGATGGTAGACTAGGGCATATTTAAATTAGCATACCTTATGCTATGCATGTGTGCATCCATACATTTGTCTTACATGCACCGGGCTCGGTACATCATGCTAACTGCATTTGTATTTCAATTCCAAGTTGAGTACTTGTTAATTGCAGCATTTCACATGCCATCTTTAGGATAGCCGAGCCTATTGTAGTTGCATCTTGCTTGTGTTGCATTAACCATCTTAACATGAACTAGGATCATGCATCTGATTGCTAACTAGTTTCTGTTTTGGCTTGGAGTACTAGGTGAGCTTTTTATGCTTTAGCATACCGCATGCGTGTGAGTATTGCCATAATAGCATGATTACCATGAGGCTAGCTGCTTATGTGATATAACTGCTTGAATGCCTGTGGATGGAGGTTGAATTACCTAAATTGGAATAATGCATCAAAACTGTGAGTTTAAGCCCACTAGATAGTGGCAAAACCATCTTTTCTAAAAGCCCACTCGAGGGTGGCAAAACCCATATTTTAGCCTACTTGCAAGTAGCAAACCATTTTCAAAACAAACATGAAATGTTTTGTTCCAATTTAGGCAATTTGGTCTATACTTGTTTGCTGTGCACATAACATGGTAATTCTAGGCTAATAACCGGAATAAGAACGCGTAATGTTTTCAAAATAAGATATCACGGTTAGTAGAGGCTGATCTTCGGATCGGGCGAGAGGGGGTGCTCATAGCTGACCTTTCCCAATCGTACCCAAGTTCCCAAGCCGAAGCAACTTTGGTGATGATGGACACGTGGCCTTTGGCACCGAGTCAGGGTTTCCTAAATTCCCCCATAAAAAATATTTAGGTGGCGACTCTGTATCTGGCAAAGCAGTCCATGTTTGGCACTTCTTTACAAAAATCTGTTTTCCAAAACGATTTGCCGGATTTGGACTCTTTGGTTCAGATTAAGAACCGTGACAATTCGAGTCCGAACTGTAGCACGGAGGCCCTCACCCGGGGCGCATCTACAGTATGATGGGCCCAAGGCCGTTTTGTATTGTGTTGGGCCTAAGGCCGTTCTATCTTATATGGGCCCGAGGCCGTTCAGAAATGAGAATATGAATAAGACCGACTTATGACCTATGATTATGCTCTACATGATTTGTGCTCATACACATAAACCTCCTTACATTGTTATTATTCACTAAGCCTTGCTCACTCTATATTTATGTATATTTATGTAGGTGATCAACTTGGAGGCCAACCCTAGTTTAGCTCCAAGAGCCTTTTGTTGACCCTGTTGTGTCAAGCCAATTAAAGGGGAGCCTTTTATTTTTTGTGGAGTTCCCTTTTATAGCACACATTGTTGGGTCATTGGTGATTTAATCAAACATTCTGTTAATGTGTATAACTTTTGAATCCTCAACGTTTTGGCTATATTCCCACAAATTGGGCTTGTATATATATGTGGGTTATGTATGTACTATGGACATGTGATGAAAAATGTTTTGAGATCCTGGCATTTAGACACTGCTCAATGGGCAGCGTATTATTTTGTCATTATAATTGCTTCCATTTTTGGCCCCGGTATTATACAAGATATTCTTCAATTATGTTGTTTGAGGCCTAAGTATAGGCCGGTCATGTCCAAACTGTTAGGGGTAGGTTTGGGTCGTGGCATTTACCCTATGGATTTGGGTGTTTTTCCGTAGAGGCATGGATTTCTATCATTTTCTTCATTTGTTCCCTTTTGTTTCCCAAGCTTTGGCTTAGATTTATCCTATTTGATTATATTTCATGGATTAAGCCCTTTTGCTTTTCTTCATGCCTCTTTCCATGGATTTTGGGATAGATTCATGCCATGAATTCATACCTTTTCTTTCCTTTGTTTATTCTTTATTCTTTAGTCATTTTCTCTTATTTACTTCTATTTCTTGTATTATGCTTTAGATTCTCTCTCTCTCTCTCTCACTCTCTCTCTCTCTCTCTCCCCTTTATTACTTATGATTCTTATTATTGTTAGTTTTCTTTTGTATTTCTTTCTTTTCTTTCTTTCATATATCTTTCTTTTCTTTCTTTTTTTCTTTTTTTCTTTTTCATTTTCTTTTCTTACTTATGATCATAGGATAGTTCATGCATTGGAGTCTAGTACATTATATTTTATTAGATGTTGGTACTATGTGGATTGTCCGTATTCCTATGCTTGAGATTATTCACATTACATTCTAGTGGCAACTAGCCTTATAGGATTCATTTTATGAGTATCGTTGCATTTTTTTAGATATTTGCATCTAGGATCATGCATATTCTATAACCCTTTTTTTTCCACTTGGCTTGATGTGGATGAGTACTAGATAAGTCTTTTCTTTTCTTCACATCCCGCATTTTAAATTCTCACATATAGGATCATACATGTTATTACGCCCCAAAATTTGGATAATTAAATAATAAATTAAGACTAAACCCCAATCAATATTCTATCATCCAAATCCTAAAGATGAAACAAAATCTAAATGTTCTCGTCTCCATAAGGTTTAAGTAAATATCAATGCTCAAAAAAAAATACAAGAGATAAAAAAAAAAATTAACAAATGCCAACCAAAATATCTATCATAAATTCATAACTATCCAATACTTCCAACATTAAAGTAGCAACAGCTAGTCAAAACAACTTAAATAATGTAAAGTTAGAAAATAATCCACGATGCCAAATTATCAAAATACAAAGGTCATAAAAAAAATGAATAAATAAACTAATATCAACCCTAAACTCCAGAAAACAAAAGAAATCCGAAAGACATGTCCAACAACTATAGTTATTTCTCGTCACCCCCGTAGCCCCAACTAATCCTGCAAAGGAAGCTCGGCTACACTCAAATAGAATGCATCGAAGATGCCAAGAGACAAAATGGGTCAGTATACAAGTATACTAGTATGAGTACAAATATTTGACACCCACGTGTCCACCAAACAGACAAAAGTACATTTAATTCTTGTCACGGGACAAGACAAGTAGTTCCACCCGCATCGAAACGAATGGGTAGTTTTCCGAGATACGGTAGCATTTAGTTTATTGCCCATACACAACTAAACATAAATTGAGTATAAACAAATATAAATTAATTAATTAATTAAAAATAATATGGTGGATTAACCCTGCATAAAAAGTTAGTAAGACCCACCATTCTGCAAAAAATAAAATTAGTATAATTTAATCATAAGTAAATTACTGAAAAAGTATACAAATACACCGTTTTATACTTAAATCATTCAAATTGACCAAACCTCAAAGAACAAAAGTTGTACAGAATCAAATTTCCTAAAAGGCATCGCTAATGAATTTAGTAAAAACTGAACAAGTTGACAGAAAAATGTGATAGAAGAACCTAGACAGAATTCAACCAAAAAATCTGCAGCTAAAAACGAAAATAAACTACCCTAAGACGATTTTTTTCAGAAAAGTTCAAAACACAAAAAATGTTCAAAATAATGTTTTACTTCAGTTTACACAAAATTAATAAAAATGAGCTCGTTTCATGGGTTAAAACAACATCTAAAATATGCATTGCTAAAATGAATAAAAACTATTGTAACCAAAATCATCCGATTACAAGTTCTAATTGATCTTTTTAGTAAAAAGTTAAAATACAAAAGTTGTCTAGAATTACGTATACATACCTCTGCTCAAATTTCGTAATTTATTGAGGTCATTTACTATTTTTCGAGATGTACAAATCAAAGCAAATCAAACTATACCAATAAGTTCATATTTAATTCTTTATTCCTTAACTCCACCACTTCAGCCCTTCACTTCCGGCCTACACATATATCCTATATGCCTCTCGTACACCTAACACCACTCTGAAGCCAAACTTGCATGTGGATATCGTCTTGAGTTTGACCCACACTCCTCCGATGGCTAGCATATACGTACGCGTGTAAATTAAAGAACTCGTCAACTCCTGAGAACGAAGCAACAATATATATATATATATGCAATCCCTCATCTACTCATGAGAATAAACATAACAATGCCAAACCTAAGGCATTCAAATCAATCTCATAATACTCAATTTTTTTTTATATACACTCTTTCTTACCAGCACTCAAATAAAACAACAATTCATGGAGTCATTGTGGAGTATTCGAAATTTATCTATGGATTCCTAGTTTATTTTAATTTCATACAACCATGAGTGTGATTACAACCATAAAATAAATACATATAAAAACCCTAAACCTTGCATATACAACTAATCAAAATAATTAAAATCAATCCATCATCTTCATGCAAATACAATATCAAACCAATATCAAATAAATAAATAAATAAAAACAACGAAATAAACATAAATCAAGGGAAGTGGGTTTTTCACTCACAGTTATTTTTTTGAAGATGAAGAAATATTTGAAGAATTAATGAAACCACTAAAACAAAACCCTAACCTTTTTTTCTTTTTTCTTTTCCTCCTCTCCTCTTCACGTCGTCTCTCTCTTTCTCTCAGAAATTCTGCTTTCTCAGAGTGCACCCTCTTCTTCTTTTTTGGTTTAATCTCTCTCTCTTTCTCTCTCTCTCTCTCTCTCTCTCTCTCTCTCTCTCTCTCTCTCTCTCTCTCTCTCTCTCTCTCTCTCTCTGCTACTACAAATCTTGAAAATTCTCCCACATTTTTATGATTATAATAATCTAAGTTTAATATATGATAACCTAATAACATTATATTATATTTTATTATATAAATACAATATATATAAATATAAATATCCTATATAAGATCAATATATATATAACACCTTTTATTTATATATAAAAATAAAAATATATATAAATATAAATATTTGAATTAATTATATATAACTAAATAACACTTTAAATTAATTAAATGCCATATTAAATTCTCATATAACCACGTAATTAACGAAGTCCAAAATAAAATAAGGTAATAATAATAATAATAATAAATAATGACTTAAAAAAATTAAGGTTGCTACACATGTTTTCTAACCCTTTTTGCACTTGGCTTGATGCTGAGGAGTACTGGTGAGCTTCCTTTCTATCTTTGCATCCCGTTTTGTGCATTCTTTCTTTTTAATAGATCCAACATGTTACCATGAGACTTTGTGCTTATTTGAGATACCTCTTTGTTTGCTTGTTGTTTGGAGGTCATTTTGTGTAACTTAGAATTGTTTCAATATCTTTGCATATGAGTTATCTTCCTTTTGCTTGAGGTTATCATTTTCAAAACCCGTTTCAAAATGTAAGAGATTGAAATATTCCAAAATATGTGATTTGGTCTATACTTGTATGTTCCACGTAATAAGGTTAGCATTAATAATCGGAATATGGAGATATCTTAGCAATGAATCTCATATTAAGATTTAGTAGAGGCCGATCTTAGATCGAGTGAGCAGGGGTGCTCAATTCATGACCTTCCCCTCTCATGCCTAAACTCCGAAATCGAACTATCTGGTTGTCACAAACAGTAGCCTACATTAGTAGGAGTCAGGGTTTCTTAGTTTTTCCAAAAAGATTAGGTTGCAACTCTAAATCTAGTAATGTGATCAAAGCATTTCGTTTCATTGGTGAATTTTCTACAATTTGCTAGATTTTAAACCTCACACTGCACATTTTATGAACAAGACGAGAGGGCGAACTGTCAAGTGCATCAGATACCCTCCAGGAGATCCTACACATCCTCCGAAGTGTCCCCAAGTTACTAGCCAAGTTGATGTGATGTGTGACATGGCACTGATGTGGCATAAAATAATATATATATAATCATAATTATACCATTTGCAATTAAAAATTTAATTACTAATTGTTTATAAAATTACCACATGCTAACCTTAATACTCCGTTTGGATTAAGAGATGAGAAAAAGAAATTATTAGAATTTCTCGCTTAGGAGAGAAAAGAAAATAAATGATTATAGTTTCTCACATTCTTGTTTGGATGGACTATGATTAAAAGAGTAATTTTGGTTTCTTTGTTAGTATTCTTGATGGTATTGCCAATGTATCGCTCATAGTTTCTTTGGCTGCATTCTTGATGGTAGAAGCAACTAGAGGCTAAAATACATTGGGAATGAATTACGTTAGCATCTTTGTTTTTGTTTTGTTAGCCCCTAATTTAAGGGGGTGGTGTTGCAAATTGTATGGCATTGTAGTAACCTAGGACATGGCCCTTGTAAACATTTATATTTCAATGTAGCAAGGCTTGTTCTGATTTTGTCATTTATTGTCACGACCCAAACTCGCCCCTAGAGATCATAACGGGCTAGTAATCATAGATTACCTATGGCCTCAAAGATAAAAGCAAATCATTTATTAATAAATGGGGCTTAGCGGAAGCGTTTAACGATAATAAAAACAAGTTCATTAAGTTATGCTTACATGATGAACTTCAATATATATAAACATCTCATCCATAACCCATAATATTTATAATGAGTTTAAACTTCAACATTTATACATACAAACATGTCCATCATCTTACAAAACAAAAATTAAACAAAAAGATTAACAAAAGCTTGACTACTCTTGAGAACAAGCAAACACCTTAACACAGAGGCACTCCACAATTGGCTTGACAAAAGGCAGACTCCCGAAAGCAACTCTAAGCTTGACCATCCAAATGCGCACCTACATATATATAAGGGAAGGGGGTGAGCTAAAGCCAAATGAGTAATACCAAAATAAAGAGGTTAATGAATCCAACATATTTAAAACATGTCTTATCTTCCAAAACAAATCATATAACGAATTCAAACAAAGCATTTTCCATAACGAAATCCATTATCAAAACATTATACGTGGTAACATCCAATAGAGTAACAAAGGGGCCAATGGCCTCATTCAAAGGGACCATCATGGTCTAAGCAAAGGGACCGTCAAGGTCTATCGAAGAGACCATAAAGATCTAACAAAGGGCCATCAAGGTCTAACAAAGGGACCACTCAGGTCTAACATTATAGATCTCTGTAAATCCAATAATCAAAGAGCCATGGTATTATATCCCCTATGCCACGAATACATTTAACAAAAAGGATCATCATTCATTCATATAAAATAACATTTCATAATACTATTCATGTAACAATTTTCAAAACACATTTCGAACATATCTTTATAGAGATATTACTCACTGTGGGCTTGAATAATGCTAGACTCCGGGTGTCCAACCTACACAAAAACACATAACAAACACACATTCAAACACACCATTCAAACAAATACCTTCTCTTTAATTCAAATCCTTAGGTGGGTGTCTGTCATGACCCAAACCCGTTCCTAGAGTTTTGGACCATAACCGGCCAGTAATCACTTGATTACCTACGACCTCATACAAACATACAGAATAATTATAATAATGAGGCCATAAGCGGAAGCATATCACAAATGAAGAAGTCCATTGAGTTGTGCCAATATGATCAAAAAGGAACATACTTTGCTTATCTCATAGCACATTCACGTACCCATATAAAACTTATGTACAATAAACTCTATACATATGGTTTACATATCCCAAGACCATTATAGCAAAATCAAAACAAAAGTCATATCAGAATGTGAAGCAAAGACAAAAGCTCCATCTTAGAGACTTGACTTGACCAACAGGTTCACAAAATAACTCCTGAAGCAGACCCTAAGGTTAGGCTCCATGTTGTTGATCACCTACATATACATACATAATATAGAGTGAGCGAAACTCAATGAGTAATAATACAGTAAATAGGCTTAAATGAATGAGCATAAGTTTCCCACAATATTCATAATCACATTACGGAACGGCCTCGGGCACACACATTAACAATTGTTTAGAACGATCTCAGGTCCAATCATATGTTATCACATCATTAATAGAACGGCCTTCGGCCCACACTTAGTACAAAACAGCCTCGGGCCCATAGAATGGCCTTAGACCCAAACATATCATAATATAACGGAGCGACCTTAGGTCCACATTGCATATGTCATATAACATTCTTGAAACCCATTCATTTCGATCAAACACAATAGTGGAATAAATCACCGTTCACGGATCAAACTAAGTAATTGAGAACATATCTTTACAATACTATTACTCACAGTGATGTTGGCCGTGTGGTGGTCCTTCTGGTAGGCGACCTACACAACATAACACATATACGAATTCGATAAACAATTCATTCAATTCTTAGCCTTTTTCTTTATTTATTCATTTTACGATTCATTCGTTTTCCATTCATCTTTAGGCATTGCAGAGGGTCAAAACATGCTCATAAACAAATTCAGAGGGTCGGAGAAGTTAACAGAAAAAGACAGATTTTCCCCCTGTTTTCCGCATGTGCGGAAGCCCCTCACCACACATGCAGAAAGTGCCGCACTTGCAGCCACATATGCAATTAAAGCAAAAGTCGAGCTCCTGTTTCACGCTGTGTTCCACACGTGCAGGACTCCTGGACACACGTGCTGTTCTGGGTAACTCAATCCAGTCTAAAAATGACGCAAAGTGTAATCTTCCATACTCCTTTTCAAACCCAAATTCATTCAAAACTAACTCAAAAACATGATATACAAACATGATTCAGGTATAATTACAACTCAAACACATCAATCTTGCTTCAATGACAAAATCAAGGTTTCATCTTTTTCATACATTCCTGAATTGGATAATCAAGCTCAAAATACATATAAACATAGATGATTTTTCAACAAATCTTTGTTATATGAACAATCTAGAGCTTATTTCATGAATCATTCACAAGATTGAACGATTGAACTCAAATCAAACAAGGTTGAAGAGATTAAGGTTCCATTTCTTTAATTTAGTTCAAACAATTACACATCCCAAAACCCTAACTCATATAAGTGTTGAATCTTCCAATTCCTCTTGATTTCAAGCAAAACATGAGTTATTTACAAAGATTCTAAATAGATTTCCATACCTTAGCTCAAATCTAGGGTTTGCCCCTTGAATCTCTTCCAAATCCCTAGCTTCTTCTCTTCCTCTCTGTCTAACTCACTCTCTAGCAAATGAGATGATCTCAACCATATATACAACTTAGGCTAATTAACTTAATTAACTCATTATGAATCGTAATTTTATAAAATTTCACAGTAGGCTCTAAAAATCATGCTAAACACAGATATAAAGTCAGTTTTGGTTTCTGACACCTCTAAGGCTTTCAATTTTAGTTCAAAGTTATAACTACAATAGATATTCCTATATTCAATAGATATAACCCCAAAATCACATAGTTCACACATTTAAACATGCAAATTCATATCATATACATAATCACATGCATAATTAAGCATAATATAGGTTGGGTTATCACAGTTTCTAACTCATTATTTTCTTAATGAAACTTAAACAATGTCTAAGGATGCTCGAAAGAATATGAGAGTCAAAATATGCACATGAGAGTATTCTTCAAAATTTGCTGAAAACAAGGTGTTCGCTTGAGCAGACCATTGATCGTTCGAGTAATCTGCATGGTCTGCAAAAATACAAGATGGTCTCAATGTAGGCTCAAGCGAAGACTTGATCGCTCGAGCAGAATGCAAGCAAAAACTGAGTTAGCTCGAGGGGACTCTTGGTTGCTCATGCTATTAGCAAATCTCTACAAAAATACTGAATGCTCACAATGTGCACTTGAGCTGTAACTTCACCACTCGAATGATGAAGCCGAATTCTGAGTTTTCAAAACTTAATGAAAAATGGTCCAAAAGAAAATTCAAACTCAAGGGTCTAGCATGACTTGCTCAAAATCAAGAAAACTCTTTAGAAAACTCATATACATGATCATTCATAATTCTATTTCTCAAAACTTCATCAATTTAACAAATTTGAAATTAAAAATTCCATGCATGCAAGATTTTCAGACTCTTTTCTTCTTGTTTTTCAAATTATGAACTCGACTCATAAATTCATTAAGTAAAACCTTCAAAACTTTAGAAATCAATGATGCATATGTAACTCAACTCCCAAATCCAACATAGGTAACAAAAATCATGCTCAACTTGAAGAAACATTACATAATTATGCATGCATGTATGTCTAATTCATTTGTCATCATCTTTAAGCTAATTCTTTCAAATTACATGCAATTGATCTCAAATACTTCGTGAATACATTAGATGGATGGATTATCTATATGAATTAGGCTTCAATTTCATACCTAGAGTCTTTAACTTGATGAATTCTTGCAAAATCTTAAGATTTTCCTTTCAATTCTACAAAATCAAGTTGTTCTCTCTCTAGAACTTGAACTCTCTCTTACTCTATAAACTTCTCCAGCAAAATACTCAAGAATGAGTTCAAACTCTCTCTCTCTCTCTCTCTCTCTCTCTCTCAATACTTATATATATAAGTAAAATTAGATTAGGCTAATTAAACAAGTTTAAGATTTATTAATCTAACTTATATCTAATTGATTATTTCTAATTATCTTAATCTGAGTCAAATTTTAATTAAACTTTCCAAAAAATTCTAAATATTGAGTGAAACTAATTAAAGTTACCAATTTCGATTTCTAAAGTCATCTAAACTTTCAATTTCTGAGTCGAAACAGACATTCTAACAGATATTTCATTATTCAAACAGATAAATACAAATTAAGCGCATGTCACACATTTAAACATTCAAATTTCACATAAAGATATGCATGTTAGGGTCGTCACATTTATACTAATGAATTTGTCACCCATAAGATAATGTACTCCTTTAGTAAAAAAACTTTTAAAAAAAAAACAAAACAATTATTTGCTTTATAGATTATTTATGTGCATTTGTTAATTATTGATTTAATACAAATTTGTAGATGTTCATTATCAGCAATGTCCTCGAGGTCGTTATAATTAGGCATCTATGTGTGATCGTCCTGTGTGAGTCCATGAAATATCCTCTCACATGGATTGTAGAGATCTAACGAAGGTATCCGAACCGGGTTGCAGGCCGGAGACACTCTGATGGTAAAGTTAGTCCTTTGATTAAAAGAATGAATGTATAGAAATGAAGAGTGTTTGTGCTGTGTGGGGCAGAGAGATCACCTCTCTCTTCTCTAGGATGCCCCCCTCTTTATATAGATAGGGGGCTCTGATATTTGTTTAGGTTAGACCCATTGTAAGCCTTGTTTGGGTTAGTCCCAATAAGTTGATATATATTTTTTTCTGGCTCCCACATCCTGCATTTCATTTGCCTCATGTTCATCATCACTAACATCATGTTCCGGTTGTGCATTACGGATGCTTTTGGTCAAACGCGTAAGTGTCCTAACATCCATAAATTCTGTAAAGATAAGACACAATGTATTAGGCACTATGCATTATTGAAATAGTCCATTTTTTTCTAACTACAAAGTACCGAAACAGTTTAATATGTTCAGCAGAACATATCCGAACAAAAATATTTCGCTCGGCAGGAAATATCCAAACAGAACCAGTTTGCTCAGCAGTCCCATACCGAATTGCTCTTTCGTCAATTACATCAACAATTCTTTTGCAAACCACTTTTTCAGAAGCAATATTCAAAACTTACATTAAAAAACGAAAAAAACACTTTTTGAAACCCTAAAACTGACTACATTTATACAACAAAAAAAATTCCAAAAACGAGATTCAAAGAAAAATCTCAAGTTTGGATGGGCGACGATGCTTTGAACTTGATCAATGGCTTCCAATTTTGGAACAATGCCTCGAACTACAGTGAATGAGAGTAAAGAGTGAAAAAATTGAGGGTTTGATAGGAGTTCAAATGGAAGGTCCTAAGAAATTATTTTAAAGTTAATAGCAGCCCCCAGGGTGCCTCTATTTACACACCATATTTTATCTCAAGGCAAACCATCACTCAAGGCACACCCTTAATATTTTGATAAATAAATGTTTTACTTAATACACATCATAAACTTCCATATTTATCCTTACTCATAGACCCCACCCACAATCTACTTCCATGTTTACCCTCACTCACTCACACACCCTACCTACCCAACCACCCACGATATATCCATCTCCCCTTCCATTCTCTGTATCCATCTCCCCCTCTATTCTCTGTTTCCATCTCCCCCAGATCCAACATTGCTACATTTTATGGATGCACATGTCTGGAAAAACCCCAAAAAATAAAAAAAAAATGTTATAAGTGTTCGGCAGTACAGAGTCGAATTAAATGGAATTGTTTGATTCTTTCTAACCGAACAAATGTTTTTTGTTCGATACTTAAAAACCGAAGAATTGAATTATGTTTGACACTATGAAACCAAACATATACAATTTGTTCGGTTTTAGGTAGTTGAACATTGATATATTATTCAACTCTAGATAATCGAACTAATACAAACGTTTACCAATCAGCAAGTAAACGAAAACGAAAACGAAAATGAAAAAAAAAAAAAAAAACAAGAAAAAATAACCTTATTGCCAGATGAATCATTCATTGAATCCAATCAAAATGTTTAATAATACGTATATTTTTGGTTGTTTCTTTAAGGGTTTTTGGTTTTTGTTGTAGGGTTTTTGGATCCTTGAGAGACAAGATACGTAAGTAATACCTTTGAGATTGTTAATGAGTATTTAATTCATTATTGTCCTTTATGGTAATTATACAAATTTTGTGTATCATAGCTTGTCCTTTGTAGTCATTTTACCTAAGGTTAAAATTGTAATAAAAAATAAACTAATTAATGGTTTGCCTTGAGAGGAAAAGTGATGTGTAAATAGAGCCTCCCCAGCCCCCATTATAAAATATGAATGGGACCATAGTATATAAGTTTTACATATAGGACCTCTTGCTAAAAACCCTAAAAAGAAAACTATATTTACCTAAAGGCTCCATAGCAGGCGACGTCAATTTTTGTTTATTTATTATTTTTTAAATCAAGGATTGTGATATTATCAGCCCCTTACATATGTTAACTAAGATTAGAAATGCATCAAAAATAAAATAAAAATAAATAAATTTCCAAATCAAAAGCATTATTTGTGATAATCTATTAAAATATTTATAACTCTCTCTCATGTCTTCTCTAATTATCAACCAATAATCTCTTTTACACATCATTTAATATAAAAAGTGGACTTTTATAGCATTTTCCATAAAGAAAACAGAACACATCAAATTACAGAGCTTCTGAAATTCATTTTTCAATATCATTGACTATTTCAAGAAGTCAAAGATGAAGAACGTAATTGATTTTACATCCATTCATAATTCCAGCAGTTAAAGAGAAGAGAAGAGAAGACCATTTGAAGTCAATTATATATCAACAAAAAAGTGTGCGTTAGTTTTAAGGTACGAGTTTCAACAAGCTCTTATTTGTAATGATGTCTTCCAAGTAATACCAATGAGAATGAGGATGAGGATAGATCAGGATGAATAACCAAAGGGTTGTTCAGATTTGGGGAAATTACAAAAGGGTAATTCACTTAGCTAATTGGAGACTGCACCTAAAAATTTTAACTGTTCTTCAAACTTTCTGAATCACCCTTAGTTTAGCACTCCTACTTCGGCAGTTGAATCTCTCTTCCTCTTCAGATGGTGTTATGGGTCTCTTTGTGAGGATTATTCCATTTGACCCTTGTATCCGCTGTCTAATCCATGCTTCTTTATCATCGTCGTTGTCATCATCATCATCATCATCATTGATTTCTCTCAAATCCCTTGTGCATTTCACTTCTTTGTTTTGATCACCTCTATCACTGTTAATAATGTTGAGAAATGTTTGTTTCACAATCCTATCCTCCAAACTGTGAAAAGAGATTACAGCAAGCCTACCCCCAGGTGCAAGGCAATCAAAACAAGTATAAAGCGTTTCTTTTAATGTGTTTAGTTCATCATTAACAGCTATCCTCAGAGCTTGAAACACTCGTGTTGCTGTCTTTATCCAGCCTTGCCTCCCTCCTGTTGAATGCAATTCAAATATAACATAATTTATTCATCAATCTTGGATGTAGTAGATAACAATTTGTGCTAGCAGCACAGCAGTAGGATGTCTAGACAAATAATGATGTACTGAGTGAAATCTTATTCCCATCCCATGCATGGAGACAATCAAGAATCCAGAGGGTTGATTTGGGCCTTTTTAGTGACTTTTTCGCTGGCAAAGAAGAAGGCAAGCTTTTGGCTTATTTCCAAAAAAGCCAAAAACCACCAGCTTATTTCACAAAAAATCCATTTAGGAAGTGAGAAATAAGCCAGCGAGTGAAATTACCAAAGTACTCTCATTTGTATGGCTTTTGACAAAAAAGCATTAATAATGCATGAGTAATATGGTAAATTTACAATTTTACAAGTGATGTAGCAACATATAACAATAATTTTTAAGAAAACAAAGAAGCTGTTTATTTAGCACTTCCCAAATGATTTTGTGACTAAGCCAAAAAGCGAGGAAATATGCCAAAAAGCTGCTTATTTCCATCTTCACAAAAACAAGCCAAAATATGAGGTGAAAAAAGCTTGTGTTTGAGAATGGTTTTTTGGCTTTTTGCGGAAAAATGTGCAAAAAAATAGAGAATAAAAATGAAATTGACATTTTTGTATGGCTTTTTAACTTTTTTTGTGAATTTTTGACTTTCTGACTAATTTAGCCTATTGTCAAATGACCCCAGAATGGCATCATGAGCAGCAGCAAGCATGACGTGTTTGAAAATGTCTACAATAAGAATCTAAATATTAGGGGGAATATATGGATAGGTAAAGGCAGAACAAAACTACAAAGTCAAAAAGATAAAAAAAAAAAGACAAAAGCCCACCTTTCCTCCTGGAAGTCGAATTCCGAATAAGATCTACTAGATCGGCAGTAGAATGCAATCCACCCTTTTGACGGGCCTTAACAATTTGATCCTGAAGGGAGTGCCAATTGCTTTCCTCCCCATACTCCCGCAGGATTCTCCCCACGTCAACATCTGGCCAAGAATTTAGTATGTCTTCCGCTTTAAGACTTGCCTGTCATATTCCTGTTCCAATCAGCTAATTGAGATAAATGTATGGAGATCCTGCTGCAAGAAGTTGAGGAAAAAGGGCATAATAATATCACATTGAAACAGTACGCTACAGGGGAAAAATAAAGAGAGAAAATTTGAAAAACAAAATGAAAAAAATTAAAAATAGCAAAGCAACTGTCACAGGAATTTAGCAACCGTCACAGGAAAAGTTTCTGAGCTTGCAATAGTAAACATAGGAAAGAAAAGGGAATGACTGTTCATTAACTATTGCATTAATCACATGTGCATACATATGCATTTTTAGCACTCAAAAGGCCTCATTGTAAATGTCCCGAATACTGTTGAGATTGCCCTTGGCATAGATTGAAGGCATATCTTACCCAAATTATTTGTACAACTGCACCAATCACACATAAGTATACAACTCTTGAATTAGTACTTTTTTTTTTTTAAGCATGTGAAGCTCAAGATACAACATCTCTTCTGCAGCAACAATAAAAATGATAAGAGAGTCAGAGGATAACATGACTTCACACAACCAGATAAGGTCTATAACCATTGACTAAAAAAGTTTTACAACACTAAACAGTGTGAGCCAAACAAGAGAATTTAATAATTGACTTTCCTAAGATATATACAAGGTTCTTTAGATGAGACATAATCACTTTCTTTTTTGTTTTCTCTTGCATCACTGTCCACATCTTCCTTTTTCAATAGTAGCACTACATATCTATTTTACATGGACTCTTCAAAACAAATCAAATATCTGTGTCAGACACGTGACTTTTGGACAAAGGTATAAGATAGGTGTCCAATACTTTCTGTCGGACATTTTTTAAGTAAAATTGCCTTTTTGACACTGTATATTACATATAATACAACTTTATCTCACATAATAGATTAAAATTTAAAAATATGACCATTATTTGCCAGCTGTGCATACCCTTAAATTTTGATAGGTTCAACCAATAGATACACACCCACACCCGCACCAGTGCCCGAGTCCATCTAACATAGTTTCATATCTCACTCATGGTATCATAGTTGTTGGACTGTATACAACATTTGCACGTTGCATTTCGTTCATCGCTTCTGTTTTAATCACTAATTCTATAAAGTCATCATTTTTTCTTAATATTTTGTTGAAAATATAAAATTATTAGAGAGAGGGGCATAAAGCATCCTTTAATTCCAATTTAAAAAGGCGGTAAATTATAAATACATCCTCCAAGATTTTACTAGAATACAAATTTCCCCCATATTTGGAAATATACATATTCCACATTCTTTCAGAGTTTATCTATTTACAATGTTAACCAAAAAATTAAAATGACCCTACTACTACCCTTATGCTACAAGAAATTTATTATATTGCCCTCATCCCTTTCCTCCATTCAAACCTATCTATATATTCCCCTTCCTCACAGCCACCTCTGAAGTTTTTTTTTTTTTTTTTTGGGTTATATCAACAAAGTCATTCCAAGAAGGTAACCAAGCCGATTAAACAAAATGATAGATCAAAGTTGGGCTCCAATACCAAAATTGATGTAGCAACAAGAAGACTGGAGAAGAAGAATAAATTGGGTATCACAATCCCAAAACAAATCTCAATATCAATTATTCAAATCATTCAAATTATATAATAAACGAATCTCAAAAACTATTACATAAAGCCATATATATAGGCATCCTAGGAAACTCTAATCAAATTAAAGTTAATCAAATCCTAATAAAACAATAAAACCTTAATCAAATAAGAAAATTCATTAAAAATAATACAATGCCAAAATAAATCCCTAAATCTTTATCCAATGCCTTTATGATCCCCATCAAAAGGTGCACACAAGTTAGTAATAAAATATTAGATGGCATGCTTTTCCTAAAGTGAACAAATTGATTTAAAAATGGAAGAAGGGTAGGGGCAAATCATCTAGGAATTAGAAAGAAATTAAAACATTGCAATGCTCAATTAATTACGATTCAAAAAAGAGTGAGGCTTTAAAGGGGCAACATGAGAAAGAAATTTGTTGGTTCTTTTTTTGTCTTTACAAAAATTTCAAGAGGGAGTTTAAGGAAAATTATCCAAATATTGATTATGTTGTTATTGGAAAAGAATGGATGAGGGAAGTGGAAATCAATGGCAAATGATGAAAAGTTTGTTTTGCAAAGTTTACGCTTGTTTGAATTTTTATTTGTTACTTGTGGATGTCTCATGGCTTTTAGTTGCGATCTAGGTCTATTTTTGTACTTTTTTCTTGTTTATTTTTTCTTTCTTTCTTTCTTTCTTTTTCTTTGGTTGTTCAAGGATTGAGCCCCTCCACAAGTTCTCTAATCTAGGAAACATGGATGCGGATACGGGATATGACTATGTTACGATATGGATACGGAGATACATCAAAATCTGAAAAGGTAGGAGGATATAGGTACGACGGGGATATGTTCGGTAAAAAAATTATTTTTTATAATTTTAATAATGTAATATGCATGAAAATAAAACCTAAAACAAATTAATAAAAAAATAAAGGAATTCCTATTAAGCTAGGAGTTTTCAAACATTCATAAAACATCCAAAACTAAAATACAGGCTAACACCAAAAGCAAATTTAAAAAACTAGAGAGAATTCTATTAAACTAAGAGTCTTCAATTGGTATACTACCTCCACTTGTTGAACCATAACTTCCCAAAGAACTCATGTTCCTAAAATTAAAAACTTGATAAAGAAATACTAACATTAAAACAATGTAGGGGAAAAAGAATGAAAAAGAACGAGAACGAGAACGAGTGAGAAAAAACATAAGAGAGTGAGACAGATAAACAGAACAACGAGAGCGAGAGAACAAGAGACAGAGAAGAGTAAGAGAGACAGAGAAAGAGAAAATGAGAGAGAGAGAGAACTTGTTGTCGCTATGGTCGATCAAATTTTTGCTTCAATACTTCTTCGATTTGTCGATCGAGATAGAAGGAACCAGCTTCGATTTGTCAATTTGAGCTTCTGGATTTTCTTCTCGCTGGTTTTTGGTAATTTTGGTTCATGGTTATATGTCAATTTGAGGATCTGATTTTCTTTTATTTATGGTTTGACCCACAAAAAGTTTTCAAAATTACGTTTTGTGCCCCCAATGTATCCCAAGAGTGTGAGAACCCAAATATGAAAATAAAATAAATAATTAAATAATAATAATTTTACAATCTCAACCATTTTGCTTGTCAATCTTAAAGTACAAATTAAATACCATTGGACGGTAATTTAATTAATTTTAAACTACAAATAAATTTGTTATGGAAGTCCACAATTTTAAAAGCTAATAATAACAATAATAATAATAATAAATAAGAGGGGGGTGTTAATTATATATAGGGTAAATTACACTCACCTCCCCTGAGGTTTCTAACAATTACAAGGATCTCCCATGTAGTTTCAATAATTACAGAAACCACCCTTACTTTTGAAACTATAATTAAGATTCCCTCACTGTTAATTTTCTACTAATTTATTTAACAGAATATGCTAACGTCATGTACTATTGAGTAAAATATTCCAAGATTGCCCTTATATATTCGAATAGTAAATTTCACTCACCTCCCCTGAGGTTTTACAAAAAATTAATAAAGACCCATATATTATTTTAATAATGTTAGTAAACAAAATTATTAAATTCAATATAATATTTTAAAAAATTCTAAATTGTTAATACAACCATATATCTAGTAGAATAACCAAAAACATTACCTTACCTTAAAAAAAAAAAGAGCTAATAAACTAATCACCATTAAACCTTATACTAGATTAAATACAATCATTTATTTGAAAATTACAAAACAAAGTATAAAAGATATTTTATTTTTAAAAAGACAAATTTTATAAATAATTATTTTGAGAAATTATAGTTTGAATAAAAATTTAAAAATACATATAGATATTTGATTTTTTTTTTTTCCATATGAAAAATAAATATTTGGAGAAATTATATCTCTTTCCATTTTCTTTATTTTATTTCTTTCATTTTTCTTTCTATTTATTTTCTCATTTATTTTTTCATAACGTCACTACAGCAAACAGCAACACCATATTAAAAAAAAAAAAATTATTATTATTATTATTATTATTATTATTATTATTATTATTTGTTCTCTTCTCTATTTTTTTCATCATTTTTTCTCTTTCATCAATGTTAACTAGCATCACCAAATACTATAGAAACTTACGAAACATGAATTTTTCTTTTGTTTTGTAAACATATTTGTATATTAAATCTTTTTTAATAAAAATAAACATAATAATATTCATATTTATACTAAAAAAAATTGACTTATAAAAATTACCAAATGTTACCTCATAAATATATTTTTAAAAAATTATCATTTTATCTTTTCATAATCCTTTATTATTCTCAAATTTTAATTATCATTAAAAAAATAAGTCAATATTTCTTACCTTAATAATAAAATTTTTAAAAATAAATATAAAAGTGAAAAAATATCTAATCATGTTACAATAAATTAAAATTAGATGATAAGAAATGAAAGATAAAGAAATTATTTGAGAATAATAAAATATTTAAATTTATCATGTCTTACATCTAATTAAAATAGAATTTTACTTGAAGAAAAAAATTATTTGAAAATAATAAAATACTCAAATAATTTGTTATTTATTACATCTAAAATCTATATCTCCATCTTTTTTTCTTTCATTTAAATTATTTTTATTAAATTAAATCTCAAAATTAATTCAAATAAGAAACATGGATACTCTTTTGTAATTTCATTAATAGTTGATTTGTTTTTTTTTTTAACTTATAAAAACTCAAAACTTATAGTGGAAAAAAAAAATACAAAGTCAAAAAAAAAAAATTGTGAGAAATAAAATGATAATTTAATATATAGTTAAATTACAATTAAAGGGTATTAAGTGTAAAGGGTATTATGGTCATTTGCACAACCAAGTTAACATCATTTGGCTTAAATTAACGGGAGGGGAGAATCTTGACAATGTTAGAAAAAATAAGGGAGGTTTCTGCAATTATTGAAATTATAAGGGAGGTCCCTATAATTGTCAAAAACCTCAGGAGAGTTGAGTGTAATTTACCCTTATATATATAAAGAAAAACAAAACCCTAGTATAATGTATGTTGCATTAGCCGTGAGATTAAAAGAAAGAGAAGCTGCGTTGGGTTGTCACTAGGGTTCATCAGAATCTATAGCAAATTCTTCATGGTAGACTAATCTTTTAATTGTTTTGTCTCTTCTTCTACATTTTTTTTCCTTATTTCTTTATTGTGATGTGCCGTTTGGCACTGTTTTGGTTGTTCTTAAAGTACTGTGAGAGAAACAAAAATAATGTGCCCATGTACAGTGTATGGCATGTGTGCAGAGGTTATTTGGAGGCTTGCATGTGTGTCTTTGGCAAAGCGAAGGGCTGAAGGTGTGTTTGGGTGGTAATGGGTTGGATTGTGAGAGTACAACGTAGTCGATGTAAATTGTAGTCTAAAAATTCTGCACACAAACACAAACTTTAAAAATCAAGAAACCATATCAAACGGATGAATTTTGAACTAAAATTTTTACAATAGCTTAATTAAATGAATTTCATGCCAAAATTATTTTATAATTTTTGGGATTCAAAATCCATATAAACTGATGCATTCAAATCTGTCGAGGAAATTAGTACAAAATAGTAACTTCGGAAGTGTTGTTCTCTTTGGGTATAAATCCGAAAATTTTCAAATCAACATCATTAGAACCAGTTACGAATCTAGTTTCTTACATTTTTGGCTTTTCGTTCATTGCTCGGGTATATTAAGAGAACCATTAATTTCTTTAAAATGCCACAGAAAGTAACCTATTTGGATATAATTAATTGTAAATAATTATTTTGATAAGCAAATCAACTAAAACCAATTGGGTTTGAAACTTAGGATATATTAGTTGATATCTTGAGGGTTTTGGAATTTTTCTAATAGCATGGAGTGGGTTTTTAATTTTCAAATTTAGCGAATAGATTGAGAAAACTTGTTTAAAATTCTGTTTTATCTTAAAGTTACTTTTAATTAAGTTTCGATCTGAACCCATGTCTTAGGTAATTTTAAACCTTGAAGAACATGACCTTAGATATTATTTAATAGTAAGGGTGAGTTGAGTTGAGCCGTAATAGTGTGATTTAGCTTGGATTGGAGTTACTTAGTTTCTTATTCTTCTTAGTATTTTTGAGTTACTAGTGGCATGTAGTTTTCGTACTTGGTTCAAGGCACTAGTTGAACTTTCCTATTCGGTTTAAGGATTATATAATACTGTGTCAAGGTGAGTAGTTGCATGTTACATATTTTTATAAATGTTCCCCTACCCTGAACTGTTGAAAAATTAAATTGTTATTTCAAAACTAAACTGTTTTGATAAAATTATTATAGTATCAATGGAATTAAATTATTTCTGAAACATGTGTAAACTTGGCATACAGTAAACTGTTTGAAATAGTCTCATGTTTATAATGGTGAACTACCATGTTTTGCGAAACTGAATTGTATTGATTATTGGGACCATCTGTATATGAAAATCCAAAGAAATTATTCCACTGTGTGATGACTCTGGCAACTAGGGAACAAATCCGAGTTGGGCTTTGATGACTCTAGTGCTCAACAATTGTAAGGAAAAGACCTGAGCTAGGCTAGCTGACCTTCAATCGGATCATCTTAGAGAAAAGGCCTGGGTTGCCACCCTAGGATGACTCTTGGTTCAATATTAGATCCAACGGCTTATTGCCTTGTGAACTTTATGGCATGTTACTCGTTATTCTTGGTATCCAGAAAATTATTTATGATCATGTTGTAATCTGTTTTAAATGGAGAATGTCATTCGTTATGTTTTTTAGAGACATGAATATTTTTAACTGTTGAACTGCGGAACCTTCTTTTTGAAACAGATTATCTTTATCAAAACTGTATGCCAATCTAGTTTCTGTGATATATATCTTGTTTTGGAATTGAACCCTATTTTCAAAACTATATTTACTATCCATGCTTTTACTCACTGAGCTATCAGCTGACGTAGTTTATCATTTCCAGGTGATAGAAGGACTTAAAGTGGACTCATGGCGTAATGGGGACTCAATTACATAGGGCTCCTAGGACATTCATTTTTTTTTTTTTTTAATGTTTATTTTTCAGATTGTTATGTCAAGTTTGTGCATGTTTTTTTATTGAGGTTCATTTAGAATTATTCTGTTATGTGGGCGATTTATATCCCATTGTTTGGATGGTACTGATTAGAGTTAGTTTTACCGTTTATACTTGTGATTTGTCACTGGATTGGGTTTTGATTTATTTATTTCTGGACTATTGTTACATTTATTCTTTGTGATATTGGGTTCGTATTTAGGCTTACGTGTGCCTTGGGCTTAGTCCTTGTGGGCCATGGTTGGTCATGCCTAGATTTGGGATGTGACAAAAAGTACCAGGAACGTATCTCCCACATATCCAAGCCATATCCGAAATTTTAAAATATATATATATATATTTAAATTGGGATACTTTTTGGCCGTATCCAATTTGTATCCCCACATATCGGACGAGTATCCGTATCCGATACTCGTATGCAGCCTTTTTGGAGTATCCATGCTTCATAGTCTCTAATACAATTTCTTTTTGTTGATGATTAAAAATATATATATATATATACAGTTTCGTCGTCTATTTGCTCAAAGAAGATAACCTAGAAAATTATGTAGATACAAATATAAAATATACAAAGTATATTATAGCTCTTACCCGAGGATTCATTCGCATATCAAGTGGTCCATTACTACGTACACAGAACCCCCTTTGAGCATTATTCACCTGCACAAAAACAGGGGAAATATCAAAAGAGAACCATACGTTTCAATGTGGATGGAACATCTGGACTGCAAAAAGAAAGCCACAACTCAACTGTGTTATACCCAGACAATAAGTGAATTAAACAAAAATAATAAAATTTAACATTTTTTATTTTAGCAACTAGACAGTTGAGAACAAGTTACTTATAAAGTTAATAATAAAACAAGTTGATAATGTTTCGAAAGACCTGCATCCACCCCAAATACAGTAGACATATGGGAATACAACAAAACATATCAGTAACTCATTCCCTTCCCTCACCTCCCCGAGACAGAGATGAAACATTTAAATAGATAAACACAAGAAAAGAGAAAGAACAAGCAAAGGCATCTCTGTCATGAAGGCCAACAGCTGGACATGGCACCAACTCGTAAATTTTCACATCTGACAGGTATTAGAAAACAAAACCTGCATGGAAGACATTCCTAGGTCCATTAAGATCCCATTAACTCCGGGGGTTAATAGTTTCTCATCAACCTCACGCAGCACAAACTTGATATGTCTATAATTCTTCAAAAAGGTGTGTCCCTTCAATTTTGAAGTCGAATCACTAGAATCCCCATGCAATATTGTATTGATCTGAGCTTGAGCCTTCTGAAGTGCATCAGGATCAACATCCAGCCCAATATATAGCTGCATTTCAGTATGGGCCTGAATTATCTGTTATTAAAACAAGAATTACAAAGATTTACTAACAAGCAAGCAAACAAACAAAAAGAGTAGATAAATAAGACCCATTCTGTAAGAGTAGTTTAAAACTAGACAAATAAGACCTATTCTGTGAGAGTTCAATTAACATTAATAGAAAGTAACTGCAAAAGAGGGGGGAAAAAACGGCCGAGTAACTCATAAAAATGAAAGAAATAGTTGGGAAGTGATTGAGGCTGACTGTACACCATTGAGGCCAGTAATTGAGATTTATTAACCCTCATCTTTATATAACTTGGTATATTTTACAAATATCTTATCTGAATCAGGTTGGACACGCCAAAAGTGAAAAGCGAGCCAAAAAGCGGAGTTTTGAGCAACAAACATACACCGCACATGCGGACAAGTATTACCGCACATGCGGCTTTCATCCAAAGAGGCACATGCGGCTTTCATCCAAAGAGGCCAAAACAAGACTGTAGAAGACTTGGGACTTCAAGGTCATGCGTCTATGGTCGCTTCAACCTCTTCTTCATCTTTCCACTCCATGAACAGCTAGACTTCTCTTTCTAGGGTTTTGATGAAACCCTAGCCAAGTAAATAAGGATATTCCTTGAGTTTGATTTGTGTAATAGTTTAAACAAGTGTATGGATGTTTTAGAAGCTTTTAATAATATTTCTTTTCATCTCTTCAAGTATTTTACATTTTGTGATTATTGAATGCTTTACATACATTCGTTTTCATTGTGTTCGTGTTGAAAGCATGAGACGAGTCATGCTACAAGAGACGAGTCGTGTTGCTACCGTATTTTAGAGCGAACGACTCGTACTGCTTGAAATGATTCGTGCCTGTACATTGAACGCGACAATACTCTTAATCAATGTTTCAAACTTGTAATTGTGAAACATTGGGTGGTTCAAATTCTATCATAATCGATTCTTGGTTTTAAACCCTATTTAGGCCTAGTTTGGGAAGATTGAAAAAAGACAAAAAGTCAAAAAGTCACTATCCTATTTAAGTCACATCATCTTATTTAAGTCACATCACCTCTCTAACACATCACTTCAAACCCAACCCAAACCCAACCCATATTTCATAAAAAGTCAAAAAGTGCACTTATTTAGTCTTCCCAAACTAGGCCTTATATAACTAGCAGCGGATTCATTACCCTAGGATTTTTCCCAAATCATATTTTCAACCTTAATATTTATTGTTAATTTAATTTTGAATTGTTATTTTAATTCTCGTTTCAATTTAACATCCATCAATCTTTTTGTCAAAATTAATCTAGGAACCTAGCAATTAAATTAGTTTAATATCACAATTGTCCCTGTGGATCGACACCTAAACTTATCTCTGTTCTACAGAATTAGAATTCAATTTAGTACTTATTTTGGATGTGCTAAACGAACCATCAAGAAGCAAACCCTAGACATTAGGGTGTGCCTGGATGCATTTTATTTCAGCCAAAGCATACATCATATATATGGAATTTATGCACCTATACAGAACAAAGGACGATTACACAAAGCTTTGAATGCCAAAATTGAATCAATTTCAAAGGTAATGTAGTGTTGAATTAGATGTTACTCAAGGCAAAAGGTACACCAAGGTCTCTTGAAGCCTAGGCGCGAGGTGAGGCAAGGGATTCACCAAAGTGAGGAGCACATTGTCATTAAAAAAATATAATAATAAAAAAAGATAACTTAATATAAACAAAAAATTCAAGTAATTCAACAGTATTTCAGAATTATAGGGAAAAACGTAACCAGCAATTCAAGAGTATAGAGGGAAAAAATAGTTCAAAATTAATAAGAGCAATAGTTCAGCAATAACCTTTTATTTGGTAGGTAGTTCAGCAATAACCAGTAACACAAATAAAAATATATATATATTTGTCCTATGTTGGGAGGGCTGAGATGATTAGAGCAATGCTTTTTCTCTATGCAAGTGTACTGGTCTTCACTCTTTGTTATCCCCAAAAAGATAATCGAATTATCAAAGAGGTGGAAAGTTTGCTGAGAGGTTTCTTTTCGTCTGGCACTGATCTTAAGAAATCTGGGGCTAAGGAAGCCTCGGTCAATATGTATCTCCCTAAAAATGAGGGTGGTTTGGGTTTCAAATCTATGGAAATTTGGAACAGAGCTGTTGTTTCTAAGCATGTCAGGTTTTTTATCTCGGGGGGGATCAATCTATGTGGTGCCAATGGGTTAAGTCTTGCTTGTTGAAGGGTAAATGTTTTTGGAATATTAAAATGCCTAGTGACCCTTCTTGGGTCTACAGGAAACTGCTGCACTTAAATTTGACACATTTTTCATAGTTAATATCCCAATTAAAAACTTTTATAGATTGAGTTGAAAGCGGGAGATATATAGAAGTATATATAGTGATTCACCAAAATAATAATTCAGAAAATTAAATTACCAAAATGTTTTAAACTTTGTCAGTTAGTTTCAATGATTCATTAATTGACTAAAGACCTTGTATCTGCTCTTTTATAGATATATAAACAGAGAAGAAAGAATAAACTTTTATTATTCTAAGTAGGTCGATGAGGAAAATCGGAATTCCTACTTCAGAACTAGAAATAAAAAAATAGACTAAACAAAAAAGTATACCTTTGAATCTTGTGTTTATTCTTTTTTGAAAAAAAGTATGGGTCTTAGGAACCATTTGTTTCCCCACTTCAAACAGGTTGTTGGCAATGGTAAGAATACCTTCTTGTGGTATGATAATTGGCATCATCTGGGACCCTTATGTGAGAATATGTTGAATATATTTTACATCTTCTATTTTAGGAATTTAGAATGATTGTGATTGTGTAAATATTGTATTTCCTTTTTAGTCTTAGGGAGTTCTATATAAGATGATGTACTCTTTGTATTATACACTATGTTACACGGACTCGGGTGCGGGTATTGGGTGCGGGTACGTATTTAGGGGTCGGGTACTTCAAAATTAAAAATTGAGGATACGTGGATATAGATCCAAACAAGGATACGGGTACGGGGATACGTTAAATATTTAATTTTAAAAATATATTTATTATATAAAGATAAGTTAAATACACATTAAAAGTTTTTTTTATAAATATTTTTTTAATACACATTAATTATTTTATTTATTTATTATATTTTTTAAATAATGTGTTAAAATATATTAAAATAAATATAAAAAAAAAAAATTGGAGAGTTGTGAGATAGACACAAATTATATTATTTATTAGATTTATTATATGTATTATATATATATATATATATATTTTATTAGACACAAATATGTTAATATAATTTATTAGATATATATTTTATATAACAAAGTAGATATATATTTTATATATAACAAATTATATTGTTATAGGTGCAAACGGGAGGGACAGAGACGCACGACGAGAGAGAGAGAGAGAGAGAGAGAGAGTCAAATCGAAGGCAGATCGAAGGCGAGGACATGGCGACGCCGCCGGAGGAGCTGACGAGTCTCTACGACTCCATCTTTGACAAGTTCGACTGCAACAAGAGCTGAGCCATGGACATCGATGAGTTCAGATCGAGATCGAAGGCAAGAGGTCGATCGCGAGCAGAGATCAAAGGCAGATCGAAGGCGAGAGACAGAGATCGAAGGCAGATCGAAGGAGATGGCACCAGGTTTCTCTCTCTCTCTCTCTCTCTCTCTCTCTCTCTCTCTCTCTCTCTCCTTTACGATCCCATTTGCCGTATCCGTTTCTGAGGAGCCGTATCCCGCACCCGTACCCGTACCCGTGTCGTGTCGTGTCGACACGGGTACCTTCGAAATTCCAAAGAGTCGTGTAACATAGATTATACACAATTGAATATACTCATTCATTCAGATATCTTACATGATATCAAAGCCAATTTAAGAACCCTAGCCTCTGATTTCTGGTTCATCGTTCTTGATCGCTCTCCTAGGTCACAACATCAACTTGGTTGAACTGTTCTCTCGCTCGACTTTTCTCTTTCTTTGGTTCATCCCATCTGAGGTTGCCGTCTGGTCCTTCGACCCTCTGATTCGAGATAGTGCATCTGGTTCGTTGGAAGTTAACCCATCTGATCGTCGCATCTATTCATCACAATCCATCGAGTTGTTTAACTCTCCTTGCTCGTCTGACCCATCTGGGCTTGTTCAGTTGCCCATCTAGGTGGATTGTCTAGTTCAATTAGGTCGAGTGACCAAAAGCTCTTGGACCTCCTCTGTGTGTGTGTCCATGGTTCTCTCTCATTGCAGGTTATTTGGTAAAAGCTCTTATTTATAGTTTGACCCATCTGTTATTTGATTATTATACTTCAACATGTTAGTCTTTGGTTTATTACAATGTCGGACACCAAAATCCAAGCCATCATATGCAAACTCACTGGTGCCAATTACGCTTATTAAACTAACGTTATGAAGAATTTTCTTCTTGGTCAGAACAAATGGGGCTATGTTTCTGGTTTTGTTCCTCGTCTATCAAATCCGAAAACAAAAGGATATCTGACTTCTTGTAACACTTAAGATTGTGATAATCCCCAAGTTCTGACCTGGTTTCATAATTCTGTAGATGACCGTATTAGGATGATGTTTTCCAAATAAAGTGTCCCTTTTTTATTTTTTTGCAAGCGGACACGTTCGGGACACCAGGAGTGAAAAAGTGGGGGTCAATTTTTTAAAAAAACAAAAATTAAACCAATGAAATCAACCTAGATGTCAAACAGAGAGAAGAGGAAAGACTGAGAGAAAGGCTCGTCACTAGTCGGTGCTTGCTGGTCTCTATTGCTCGCTGGTTGCTGCTCTTGCTGTTATCGAAGGTATGTTGCTCGATTCTCTTCTTCTTCATTCAATCGTCTTCGATCTTCTTCTTCTTTTTCTTCTTCTTCTTCTTCTTCTTCTTCGTTCGATCTTCTTCTTCTTTGATCTTCTTCTTCTTCGCTCACTTTCTTTTGTTCGGTCACTCTTCAACTTCTCTTTTCTTTTTTTTCTTTTTATGTTGATTCTAACCCCTCTGTCTCTCTCTTTTATTTTTATTTTTTTTTTGTTCTTCATTTTTTTTTTTTTTTGTCTTCTCTCTCTATTTGTCACTCTTATTTATTTATATTCTTTTCTTTTCTTTTTTTCGTTGATTAGTTTATAAGAACAAATTTGTTTTGTTAATTTTAATGATATGTTCTTATTAATTTTATTATAGGAACTAATTTTTTATAATTTTATGATATATAATAAATAAATTTAATTATATATATTGAACGTATCCCCAGCACGTCGTGTCTCCCATTTTTTAAAAATTTGTGTGCCATATATCGTGTCACATGTCTGTATCTATGCTTCATAGCTACCAGATATACTGTACTTTTTAGTCTATAGTCACTATATAGATTAGGTCTACTATTAAAATGTAACGATCTGACTTGGGTGGGGAATATTTTAAAACAAAGTTCTGTAAATATTTGGCCAAATTGGGTAACCATTTACCAAACGTCCTATACTAATACACCCGCCCAAAATGGTTAAGTTGAGCGTAAACACCGTCATCTCCTTAAGACAACTAAGTCTCTTCTCTCTGCCTCTATTCCAACTCTATTTTAGGGCGAAGCCGTTCTTATTGTTGTTTTTCTTCTCAACCAATATGCTCACTCCCCTTTTTTCTGGTTGATCTCCTTATGAGGCTCCATTCTCAACTTTCCAATTATTCTCTCATTCGTGTTTTTGGGCCTACTTGTTTCATCCTTCTTCTTCATAAAGATAGGACCAAACTTATTGCCCAGTTTATCCTGTATGTCTTTTTGGGTTACAGTCTTACTCATAAAGGCTATCACTGTTACGACCCTATTTCTTGTCACCTTTATGTCTCTCATTATGTTGCATTTTTCAAACGTCCATCTTACTTTCCTCTTCCTCCCTCCTATCATTGCTCCGGTATCCAAAGAGAATTTGGTTTACATTAACCCATTTCCCTAAGATCCCTCTTAATGAGTACATCTCTACTATTCCCCATAAGCTTATTTGATGCAGAGTATAAAAAGTTCAAGAAAGGCTACATTTAAAGATGCGATGATATTTGGACATTGACATGAATTCATAGAGAAACTGATACAAATCTTCTATAATTATGTTTCTAGTATTATTACAGAATTATTTTATAATTATATTTTTCTACGATTTCAAACTTAGAGGTATTTTGGCAATTTGTAGAATTTTTTAATATGGGTTGTGTGGGTCGCCCATGAGTTGTCTTATGGTTCAAGTTATTTAATTAATTTTTATTTATATTTCTTATTTGATCTTAAATTAATTTTGGAAATCCAAGATACTATAGTAGTTTTCTTTTTTGGTTCGAGTTGGTTTAGGAAGTCTATAAAGTCTATGTAAAGTCATGTAATGTTTCTAATTCAATAAAGTTGATACTTAATAGAATTTTGAGAGCTTTGAAGCCTTGTTGGGGTTTGTGTGATGCAACCCTAACCCTAGTTGTGACGCATATGGAATCTCCGTATGATGCCTAGACCTATCTTCCTCTCTTCTTTCTTTTATTTTCTGTTTCAATTTACTGTTCTCGGATTACTGTTCACAGCCCTCCAAAAGTGCACTTTACAACCTCAAACCCTATCCAATCACCACCAAATCAATCCTTATCCCTTCCCCTACCTATTAACCTTCAATTCAACCCTTAAAACCCTAAATTACTCACTGTTTAGGGCATCAAATCATCTTTGTTTTCAAAATCCAGTGTTGTCCTGCATCAGTTTGGTTTCAGAGCTTAAGGTTCTGCCATGATGTTTTCACATTGTCGGAAATCCAATACAAGTGGATTGACTTGGGAAGAGGGAAAAGCGCTTCATAGAGAAAAAATTCATCTAAGGGATCTTCAAGATGATTTTCTTGATCAATTGCATGCTCTTGATGACATGCGTGTGATTGATTATGCAAGAAGATACAAGGAATTATTTATCGAACCTGGAGTAGTAGAAAGTTAATGGATGACTTGCTCGTTTCAAAAGTGGCCAAAGATCGAGAATTAAAGAAGCGATATCTCGTGCATATTTGGAAGATCTCGAAAATGCTATTGAAACAGCTATGCAATTTGATTTTTTCATAAAATTTACGAAGAAATCTGCAGCTTTGAAGCCTACTACAAAAGTAGGATTGCTACAACTACTACAAAGTTGTGTGAGACATGCATCACAAGTAGCACTAAAACCAAAAATTGTTGTCAAAGATGTGCAACTTAAGTCAAAAGTGAAAGAAAACAATCAGATTTTGCCCAAAACAAAAAGAAGACCAAATTATTAAGGATAAAAAGGCTCCCATTCATGAGATAAAAACGCTACAAGTGAATTCTCAAATGGTTCAAGAAGAGGCTAGAGATCAAATTGAAGATTTGGATACCATACAAGCTATAGAGGATGAAAAATTAAAGCAAGCAAAGGTTGATTCGGAGCAAAATATGCCTTTAAAGGTCACTAATGTGTTACTTGAATTTTTTGATGTGGTGCCAACAAACTCATCTAATGAGCCTCTACCCATAACTGATGTCCAGCACATAGAAGAGTCACAAGAGGATTGCAAAATTGAATTGCATGACGACATTTTGGTTGAGGTAAAGGTTGGGAACATTGAATCCCTGGTTGTTGATGCAAGCAATAGCATTCAAATTAATTGTAAGCAACATATTGCAAAGCCAAAAGAGAATGGCATGGATGATGGGGCAATTCAACACTTTGATCAATTCAAGGGTTCACCTTCTACTTCAATTGATTTTGTTATTCCAAAAAAAATTAGCTTTAGAGTTGAAAATAACATATTGCTTTCATTGTTACCTCCAATGAGGAAGAAACGATGTTGCCAACTTGAAGATTTTAATGTGAAGTCCTGGATGAAATTTCAAAGCTTATGGATTCTTATACTCCAACACTTCAAAACTCGAGGTCGAGTTTTTTCCAACTAACGGAGAACGATACAGAGTATAAGAAGCTCTAGGAAGGCTAAATTTAAATAAGCGATGATATTTGGACATTGGCATGATTTCATAGAGAAAATGATAGAAATCTTCTATAATTATATTTCTAGTATTATTATAGAATTATTTCATAATCATATTTATGCTTTCTACAATTTTAAGCAAAGGGCATATTGGTAATTTGCAAAATTTCTAAAGATGGGTTGTGTGGGACGCCCATGGATTGTCTTATAGTTTAAGTTATTTAATTAGTTTTTACTTATGTTTTTTATTTGGTCTTAAATTAGCTTTGAAAGTCTAAGAAATTATAGTAGTTTTATTTTTTAGTTCAAATTGGTTTAGGAAGTCTCTAAAGTATATATAAAATCATGTAATGCTTCTAATGCAATAGAGTTGATATTTAATAGAATTTTGCGAGCTTTGAAACCTCTTTTGGGTTTCTGTGATGCAACCCTAACCCCAGGTATAATACTTATGGAATATAGGTGTGATACCTAGAACTATCTACTTCTCTTCTTTCTTTTTCTTTTCAGTTTCAATTTACTATTCTTGGATTACTATTCACAGCCCTCTAAAAGTGCACTTTACAAGCTCAAAACCCTATCCAACCACCCCCAAATCAATCCTAATTCCTTCCCTTACCTATTAGCCTTCAATTTAACCTTTAAAATCCTAAATTACTCACTGCTTAGGCCATCAAATCACCGCTGTTTTCAAAATCCAGCGTTGTCTGCATCATTATTCCTTTTTCTCCTCCTACCACCCCTCCTGCTGAGTACTCTCTACTGACCCCCCTAAGTATGTTCTCTCTCTCCTCCTACTCCCCCTTCCCCTCCGGCTCCTCCTCCTCTCCCGTTGTTGTCTATTCTCATCGCAAGACTCTCCCTTCACAGATTGTCTTTGCCCTTGCTACTAATCCTCCTACTTCTAAAAACTCCAATCTTGCCAACCGCAAGTATCTCCTTCGCATCCGTAAACAAGTAGTCAAACTTGATTTTGCTAAAACATGTTTTTCTCCTTTATACTACACAGTTTTGTATGCTACTCACTCTTTTTCATAACCCCAGTCTTACAAAGAAGCCTGTTAGGATCCTAATTAGATTCGAGCTATGGAGGATGCGTTTTCTACATTGCATAAGACTACTACTTAGAAATTGGTTCCTTTGCCTGCTAACAAGGTTGGTTGCGAATGAGGCTATAAAGTCAAGACTCATTCTGATGGTCAAGCGCTACAAAGCACGCTTGGTTGCTAAAGATTTCTCACAAGAGTATGGTGTTGATTATGAAGAGACCTTTGCCCCAGTTGCCAAGATGACTACTGTCCTTACTTTGATCTCTGTTGTTGTTGTTGTTCGTCATTGGCCTCTTTTTTAGTTTGATCTCACTGAGAAAGTTTACATGCATGCTTCCCCTGACCTCCACCATTCCTCTAGACAGGTTTGTCGTCTTCTGCGTGCTTTGTATGGTTTGAAGCAATCTCCTCGTACTTGGTATAATAATTTCAAACAGCTATTATTGAGCTTGGGTTTCATCCTTGTACTCAGGACTCTGCTTTGTTTCTCTTCTACACCTCTGTTGGTTTTGTTACCCTATTACTGCATGTGGATGATATGATCATCACTAGCCCTGACTCTTCTATTATTTTTGAAGTCAAGCAACATCTCTTCCGCACCTTCGAAATGAAGGATCTAGGCCCATTGCAGCATTTTCTTGGCATTGAGGTCGCTTCTTCTCCCAATGGCTACTTTCTATCTCAGGCCAAATATGCCAATAAGGTTATTCACCATGCTGGTCTTACTAACACTAAGATTTTTTATACCTCCATTGAGCTTAATGCAAAACTCAACACTACTGATTGTGTCCCTCTGGATGATCCTATTTTATACCGAGAGCTTATGTGTTGCTTAGTCTATCTGACGGTTACTCATAATGATCTTGCCTATGTTGTTCATGTGGTTAGCCAGTTCGTTTTTTATCCTCACTCTACACATTGGGCAACTTTGATTTGGATTCTTCGCTATCTTCACAATACTATCTTTCAGTGCTTATTGTTATCTTCTACTTCTTTCTTAGACTTTGTGGCTTATGCTGATACTGATTGGGTTGGTGATATTAATTATTACAAATCCACTTCTGGTTTCTATATGTTTCTTGACGATTCCTTGTTTTTTTGGAAAAGCAAGAAATAAACTGTTGTCGTTCTACTACCGAAGCCGAGTACCATGCCATGGCTCATGCTGCTACTGAAATTGTTTGGCTTCGTTGTCTCTTATTGGACTCCCTCAGTCCTTTCCAACCTCTCTCTACTGTGACAACCAAAGTGCTATTCAGATTGCCACAACCCTGTCTTTCATAAGCGAATGAAGCACATTAAGATTGATTGTCACTTCGTTTATCAGGATCTGCTGTCTGGTTCTATCTCGCTTCCTTTTGTCACTTCAGCTCTATAACTTGCTAACTTTTTTACCAAAACTCACACGACTACTCAGTTTCAGTATCTTCTTGACAAAATCTCAATGTTTTCTGCTAAAACACATTGAGTTTGAGTGGAGGTGTGAGAATATATTGCATATATTGTATATCTTCTATTTTAAGAATTTAGAATGATTGTGATTATGTAAATATCGTATTTCCTTTCTAGTCTTAGGGATTAGAGTTCTATATAAGATGATGTACTCTTCGTATGATACACAATTGAATATACTCATTCATTCAGATATCTTACACCTTATTCCCTAGGTTTGGGGAGATGATCATCTATGATGCAGGGATGTCACCTTTTGCTAAAGTTAAAGATATTAGGAATGATAATCACAGCCCAAACCTGGGAGCTGTTGAAGATTAAAAAATCACAGCCCCAGTACAATCCTCTGTACAAAGGGACAACTCTGTCTGTGCTAGTTGGTTGAATGAAGAGAGGCCAGATATTGAGGGCTGAGTGTAGTGAGGATACATTCTTTATCATACAACTGCTTCTCTCTCTCATTTTTGCAGGAAATAGTAAGGAAATGTTTGTCACCATTTGAGGGTCGAGTGATATTAGCCCAATATATGTTGTGTGTCTTGTCTGAAGCAGTTACATGGCCAAGTCTATTGAGGGTTGAGTGCAGTGAGGGCATATATATTGAGGATTGAGTGAAGTGAGCATATATTTTTATTTTATCAATGCCACTCTGTTGTCTCTGCTGCACATCTTTCTTTGTTGATCACTGCTGCCTACCTTTTGTGGGCTGTGCAAAGGGAGTTCGTTTTGTGTTGGTTTTTACTTCAGTGGTTTTCTCTCTCTTTAGTTCCTTCCCTTGCGGGTTGTGCAAGGTTTTGTTTATCTCAGATGTATATCTTGTTGGATTCCCATGCTGTTTGGTTCTCTTGTACCAGACCTGTTTGGATATTTGTCTTTGTAGTTGCTGTTCAATTAGTCAACTAAACAAACAAGCAAGGCAGGCCAAATTCAAAGAAGCAATGATATTTGGACATTGGCATGATTCCAAAGAGAAATTGATAGGAACCTTATATAATTATGTTTTTTGTGTTATTACAATCTTATTTTATAATTTTTTAATGTTTTTTTAGAGTTTTTAAGTTAGGGGTATTTTGATAATTTTTATATCTATTGACATGGACTGCAGGGGTCGCCCATGGATTGTCTTGTGGGTCAAGTTATTTAATTAGTTTCTTATTTGGTCTTAGATAGGTTTTGGAGGTCAAAATATTAGTAGTTTCCTATTTTTGAGTCCTAATTGAAAAAAAGAAGTCTCCAAGTCTATATAAACTCATGTAATGCTTCTAATTTAATAAAATTGATATTTACAGAATTTTTAGAGCTTTTAAGCTTTTCTTATGAATTATGAGATGCAATCAAACCCTAGGTGTGATGCCTAAGGGATTTTAGGAGTAATTCCTACACCTATCTTATTCGAGTGATTCCTAGACCCATCTTCTTCCTCTCCCACTTTCCCTCTTGTATTTTCTAAACTTTAACAACGCCCAAAGCAATTCCAAAATCTCATATTTTCATACTTAAACTCTTACCCATTTATTACCCTATACAAGCCCTACTCGTCCCCTATACTTGTTTCGCAACTTCAACCATAAAACCTGATTAAAATCAGTCTCAAGCTCACTTTTTTTTTTTTTTTTTTTGAACATGATGTAAATAGAGCGGGACCCACAAGAAAACAACACCCAGGCAAGGGGAATGTTTTGGAAGGGGATGTTTTGCCTTCTGTAACAAGTACACACACAATACAAACTAATAGATGTTCCTACTCTTACCCATAAGTAAGATCTATTCATAGTTGGTGAGTCCCCACAGCAGCACTTCACGCTTTCCATGAATGCAATGATGGATCCAAGAGGGGCATAAGGGGGTGAATGCAACCCCAAAAACCAAACCAAACCAAATCAAGCCAATCCTTAAGTCCCATGATACTCCCCCAAAAAATTGAAGGAAAAAAAGTCCATATTATATAGCAATTAGTAAGATAATTTAATATTATAGGGTTGGCACCCCAGGGTTCAACCCCCTCAAATTAACTATATGACAAAATTTAGTAGTAGTTTTGTAATCGAGCTTTATCAAATATTGCTTTATGCAGTGTTATTAAAGGCGATAGGCGCACCGAGACGGCAAGGTCTCCTGGGGCCTAAGGCGTAAGGCGAGGCGCAAGCTTCACTGAAATGAGGCGCACCTTGTATGTAAACAAATATATAATTTAATATATAAGCAAATAATTTAGAGTTCAACATAAGCAAAATGAAATGTTAAACATTTAAAAATATAAATACCAACAAATAATACTATTTTAACAGACAAACAAACAATATTCAAAATTTAACATAAAACATGAATAAAAAGAGAGGGCAGAAGAAGAATAAGAAGAGGGGGAAAAATATAGATCAGTCTAAAAAATGATGAGAAAGAAAAGGAGACCGAAGAATAAGCATAAGAAGATGGAAGAAGAAGAAGGCAACAACATTATAGCCATGTGAAGAAAAAGATAGCAACATAGAGAAGAGAAGTAGAGAAGACAACAACATAGATAAGAAGAAGAGAAGAGAAGAGAATGAGACAGAAACATAAGAAGAGAAAAAGAAGAAGACAACATGAAGAAGAATTTTTGGAGCTAAGTGTTCTTCAGAGACTAAGAATTAGGGCTAATTTTTCTTCTACCATTGATTCGGAGTTGAATGCCCAATGTATTGGCATGTGTAATAAGAGTTATCTGCTATAGCTGCATCATATCAATGGTCAGATTTCAAACAAAACCAAGGTACTGTCGAATGTGTACAAATGCATTAGAAAGGGACATGAAATGTGAGATTCTTTAAACTAGTGGATTAATAATGATAAATAATACAAAGTCCAACTAAATTTAGTCACAATACAGTAAGGGTACATAAGGAAAAGAGACGATAAATATAGTAAGGGTATTCATGTCTTTTAGCATAAATATGCAAGGCTAATATACCATAAATTTAATGTTTCTAATACTCCCATTGAAAGACAAACACTGATAAGGGGATCAATGTAATTTCCAGAATGTGAGGAAGGAATCTATAATAAAGACAAATTCAAAATACCATTATATATAAGGGTATAAGGGTATAAGAGAAACCCTAAATTTCACCAAATTCACCCAATGTAGCAGCTCTCTCTCTCAGACATTTGGCTGCCATGGCAAACTTCTTTAGAAGAGGTATATCTCTATTTTCTAGATTCATACATATCTCTATTTTCTAGATTCATACATACCTATTATTATTAGATTCATAAGAGTTAAATTGCTCCTTTTGAGTTATTAGATTTCCTTTCTCATTTCATTGATGTTTTGTGTAGTCATTTCGTTTTCTTTAATTAAGAGGATCACTTTGCTTATGGTTGTTGTTTTTGATCTCTTCATATCTCTGTGCTGAACAATTAATTAACTCGTTTTGGTATGAGAAGTTTAAATTTTAGAAGTTTTTATGAGTGAAAAAGGTCTTGATCGTTATGAAGCTTTTAACTGGTAATCCGAAGGATTTATACGTTGTTAGGTTTTAATATAAAAGTGTTGAACAAAAATATTTGCAACTTTAAATAGAAGGCTGTGGTGTAAATAAAATCTTTAGTTTATTGGCCCTGTCATTGATTCTTTGTTTACTATGACTACAGTCTGCACTCCAAGAATGCATGGAATATTGAATTGTCTTCTTTACATGCAGCAGTTGCTTTCCCAAAATTGAACAGGGCAGCTGCTTAGTTCTTTTGTCTGTATTCATGAAAATTTTCTTTAGACCTCCATAATCTCCTAGAATATTTGATGTCATTGAATACATGCAAATACTTTTTCGTGTAATTTTATGGATGATTGCCTCCTGTGTAGTCTGTCTTTCTATCCACATGATTTTACCACGCATTGCATCTTTGGATTTTGTATTTAATGCAAAGTGTACACTCCGTGTGGGTGGGAACCTCTTGTTACCTTGTGAAGGTACCTATTGTAGTTTCTATTTTTAGAGTAGGTATGCTATTCGATTGTCCTCTTTTCTCGGTTATGTGTATGTGATTACATGTCAGTTTGGATTTCGAGTTTTTAATAATTTTGACGATAGTGGCATGTTAGTATATTGTATAATGTGATGATAAAGAGTAGAAATGTCGTAGAAAAGTAGCTACTTGTATTTGTTCTTTACTGTTTATCACTTCTTAAGCAGTATGCATGAGCTTGTGGTGTTTTGCTTGCATAAGTCCCTTCTGTCTTCATTTGCTTGCACGTACTGCCTTTCGTATATGTTTTGTTAACAAGGCAAAATACATATCATTTCTATTGTAGTGTTATTGTAATGGTGTTGACTTTCGAGTGCCATTGCAATTCAAAATTCATGTTTTTCCCTGTGAAACTATGTCATAGAATAAAAAAATGAAAAATTTTGCTTTATTAATCTTGTTATTGGAATTGTTTTAGTCTTCAAATATCACTTAGATTACTTTTTAAGTAAAATAATTAATCTGTCTTATTAAAATAGTTTTAAAATTTGCTTTATTAATCTTGTTAAGCTATGTCATAAAATTTGCTTTATTAATCTGTCTTCAGTTGAGTTTAACTCAGAAATTATTTTACTCAAAAAGTAATCTAAGTGATATTTGAAAACTAAAACAATTCCAATAATAAGATTAATAAAGCAAAATTTTCATTTTTTCATTCTATGACACAGCTTCACATGGAAAAACATGATTTTTGAATTGCAAGGGCCCTCGAAAGTCAACACCATTACAATAACACTACAGCAGAAATGGCATGTATTTTGCCTTGTTAACAAAGCATATACGAAAGGCACTACATGCAAGCAAATGAAGACAGAAGGGACTTATGCAAGCAGAACAACACAAGCTCATGCATACTGCTTAAGAAGTATAAACAGTATAAAGAACAAATACAAATAGCTACTTTTTTACAACATTTCTACTCTCTATCATCACATTATACAACATACAACATGCCACTATCATCAAAATTATTAAAAACTCCAAATCCAAACTGACATGTAATCACATACACATAACCGAGAAAAGAGGACAATCGAATAACATAGCCAGTCTAAAAATAGCAACTACAATAGGTACCTTCACCAGGTAACAAGAGGTTCCCACCCACACGGAGTGTACACTGTGCATTAAATACAAAATCCAAAGAAGCAATGCTTGGTAAAATCATGTGCATAGAAAGACAGACTACATAGGAGGCAATCATCCATAAAATTACACGAAAAAGTATTTACATGTATTCAATGACATCAAATATTCGAGGTCTAACAAAAATTTTCATAAATACAAACAAAAGAACTAAGCAACTGCCCTGTTCAATTTTGGGAAAGCAATTGCTGCATGTAAAGAAGACAAGTCAACATTCCATACATAAGTGCGGACTGTAGTCATAGTCTACAAAGAATCAATGACAGGCCAATAAACTAAAGATTTTATATACACCACAACCTTCTATTTAAAGTTGCAAACATTTCTGTTCAACACTTGTATATTAAAACCTAACAACCTATGTTGATAAACCCTTCGGATTACCAGTTAAAAGCTTCATAATGATCAAGAACTTTTTCACTCATAAAAACTTCTGAAAATTAAACTTCTCATGCCAAAACGAGTTAATTAATTCTTCAGCACAGATATATGAAGAGATCAAAAACAACGACCGTAAACAAAGTGATCCTCTTAATTAAAGAAAAACAAAATGATGACACAAAACATCGACTAAATGAGAAAGGAAATCTAATAACTCAAAATGTGCAATTTAACTCTTATGAATCTAATAATAACATATATGTATGAATCTAGAAGTTCGCCATGGCAGCCAAATGTCT
The DNA here is from genome assembly GCA_022316695.1 of Camellia oleifera. Lineage (NCBI taxonomy): Eukaryota > Viridiplantae > Streptophyta > Magnoliopsida > Ericales > Theaceae > Camellia > Camellia oleifera. The sequence continues at coordinate 184,711,445 of CM039317.1, read as the reverse complement.
GAGAGAGAGAGCTGCGGCAGCGGGTGAATTTGGTGAAATTTAGGGTTTCACTTATACCCTTATACCTTTATACATAATTCCAAAACTCACAAATTCAAAAAGTTAATGATAGAAGCCAAAATAAAACCATCTAAATTTTAAACTACTCCTCTGAGAGTAAGTTGACACAAATCACTCCCCTAGAGCAAGAAATACAGCAAATATGGCCTATATAATTGAAATCCTAGTCACTGTCTTTGTGATGACAAGACAACTCACACCGCTCGAGGATGATTCCACAGATAGACGACGGTGACAATTTCAAACAAATTAGGGCAAGGTAAAAAATTAAAATAAATTAAACTCATCTCATCTCATTTGAGATTTAATAAAAAAATAGAATAGTTAATTTTAGGAGGTGGATTCTCTCCCGTCCTTAATCCGGTTTGGAGGGCACTGTTCAGATTTATGGAGTTTATCACGGATCATATTTTGATGATTCGAATCATTTATTTTGTTGGACTTTTGGTGTATATCAATCATAAAAATAAAATAAAAAATTAAATCGATTTGATAATCGTAACTTATCCAATTTATTACATTTGTCACCAAAAAAATCAATGGTCTATTTTTAAAAACACAATTGTCGTCTACTTTTTTGTTGACAAACGTAGCAAATTGAATATGTTATGATTATCGGATTGACCTTTTTTTTTTTTTTTTATTGATATACATACAATTGTATAAGTGATCTACTCAACTCTCTATTTGGAATACATATAAACATAAAAATAAATATAATAACATAAAACATAATATAAAATAAAGTATAATGCACTATAACAGCTACATCAAGAACTTTACACCCAAGTTGAATGTGAAGTAAATGAGCCCTCACTCTTTTTGTAGGTAACCTTGGGAGTATTCTATAACACTCGTTAAATATGATTTTATAGGCAACTTTGGGAGTATTCTGGAACACTTATTAAATATGGCATGTAGAAGTTTCATGCAGCCTTTTATAAGCTTACAAAAACTCTCTAGAATCTATTCTAAAACTTTGTATACACTTTTTTGAATTCTGTACAATATTCTCATATTTTCTTGAGCTTCTAAGAAGCTCTAGATTCTTCTATTAGCCTCCATTCTTCTAATTCTCCTCTAATGGAGACTTTGTGTGATTTTTAGAATGGTTGAGATTTAATTTTATAAAAATTGAAGGTACAATAGTAAAAAGTTGAAGATACAACAGTTATACAAAAAATCACTAAAGAAGATCTTAACTTGTCTGTATAAGGGATTCATTATGGCTTCATCGTTTTCCTAATTCAAAAGATTAAGATTTATAAGAGGGGATAACTTGAGGCTCGGAATCAAGTGGGCCCAATCGGAGTCCAATCAGAAAGTCCAAAACCAATGGGCCTGGAGAATTTATCGCCAAATGAGCCCAAGCAAATCTCATCAGAATGGGTCCGAAAGAAAGTCAACCAACCGGGCCAGAGAGGCCCAACAAGATTATATCTCTACGAAAACCCCAACAAGCCTATCCAAGGAGACCCGGAGCATATGGGCGTCCAAGAGAATTAACCATTGCTTTTAGAAGAAATGAAACCCTTGGAGGAGACCCATCTCTATCTCAAAAGGGCTCGAATCCACGAACCTAGAGATTTATTGAGCTCGAACTCAAAAGGGTTCTAAGAAAACCTAGAGATCCGAAGCATTTGGCTTTGAACAGATTCAGACACAATCTAGAAGAGATAAATTCACTCTTCAATTAAACTAGCCTATATGTAGGTCTAGCTGGCATGACCTGGGGGTCCATGAGACTTGGCAATATTTGCGGCATGGCATTCTCTTGAACTACCCCTAACCCTTCTGCAACAGGGTGTCCTCTCAGGCTACCCCTGACCCTTTAAGATGATTAGGAATCAGTGGTTAGGTGTGACTTGGAAGAAGCGTTCGTGAAGGAGTTACCTATATAAAGCACTCACCCATAGCTTTCAAAATAGAATGAGAATTCACTTAGAGAACTCTTCATAATTCTTAGTTCTTCAGAAGGTGAAGTGGGAGATCCATGGGAGCTATGCCATTATTCTCTCTCTAACCTCTTTGCTTTCTTCTTCACCAAATCTTTTATCCTCCATTATCTCCATCTCTTGAGTTCTTATATGGCCATCATTGAAGAATCTAAGCCTCACTTTCTATTTCTAGAGAATTCTTGAGTTTTTCGGCGATCTTCAAGTTTTCCAATGAGCCTTCGAGTTTTTCGACGACTTTCTCGAACCCCCACATACAATATTATATTTAGATTTAAATTTTTTAAAAAGAGATTTGTCCAAAGTTTGGCGTTAGTGGTGGCAGAGTTGGGCAACAGTGATAGGAACGACGTTGACAACGACAGCAAGTTTGATGCAAATCATGCTTAATTCAATGCAGATCTTACTTTTCCAAACCACATCTTGAGTAGATCAGTAATTTTCCCTAGATCATAGCTATTTTTTATCAACTTTGTTTTTTTGTTGTTTGTAATTCTTATTAGGTTTGTTTGACCCTATAGGGTCTTATTGATTTTCTTTTCTTGATTTATTTGTTGTTTGCTTTTATTTTAATACAACTACTTTATATGTTCTTAAATAATAATAATAAATAATAAAAAAAAGTTCTAAAAAAATAAATAAATAAATAAAACCTAAAAATAATTCCCAATTAGACAGTGGTTTTATGCAACAATTTCATTTTGTGCCAATACGACTCCATGACCAAACAATTACATCAAAATGATATTATACTCTTCTAGCCTTGGATGTCTATTTTCATTTTATATTTTAATTTAGTAAACCATAGTTTTTATTACCCCAAAAAAATAAAATATTCAACTTTCCATGCATAATGGTTACATGTAATGAAAAAAGGACTTTCCTTTGATCCTTTTTTGGGTGAACAAGTCATACTTTCCTTTGATCCATGTTCTACATGAAAGGTAAATGTTGCATGTTGAAACATAAGAGGTCGAAAGTAAAATTAGCCAGAATGTTAATTTGTCCAAAAAGACAAACAAATATTCCTCCAATTTGTTGGATGAAATGGAAGGTATGTACAAATAAAGAAGAATAAGATAGATTGTAATTTAGTATGAATCTCCTAAAAATCTAGATCACCTTGATATCGTGTCATGCCACTTATATTATACATGATATTAGAAGCATTCATGTAAGTTGTAGCTTCATCCATACTGGTGTAGAACCAGTGAACAAATGGCATGAAAAATGAAGTGCGCTTAACCATGGATTTTTCTTCTTAATCCACAGGATACTCAAACACGAGAAAAATAATTTGCTTGTCCAGCAATTTGGTATCTGTTAGGTTTTTGTTCTTGGCAATCCCGTTTGACAAAACTCCTTTCAGTTGTAAGTGAGGCTATAAGTTTTTTATGCGAATCCAACCCGAATTGTGCCTGATCTTAATCCTATTTTGTTTGCCACTTCGCTGACTAGGTTGGGGATCGAGCTGCCCCGGTCAACTCGCAGGGTTCCAAGGGGTAGCGCCCCATGGTGAGGCCGAGGTAGCGCCTAGGCGGGGTTGAGGGGCAGCACCTCCGAAGCAAAAAGCAAAATTGCAGTCGAAGTTGTTTGACCGCTCGAGCAGCCGATTATGCGCTCGAGCGGAGAAGCAATCCTTTCAGAAGTATTACTCGCCTGCAAAAATACTGGGAGTTGTATTTTTACACACAAGTAGCCTGCGCTCGAGCGTAGACCCTTGTTCTAAAACACATATTTTAGTCAGTCCACTCGAGCGTTGTTCTTTGGTGGATTCCGTAAAATTTGGACTTGAAGCTTTGGTCAATTCTGGAGTGGCTCATCATCGTGGTTTCCACATTGGCGTTGTGGATTCAACGTTGGACAAGACAATTTCGAGATGAAAACGGTGGTGGAAGAGCATAGAGGGGTCTGTTCAATTTGGGCATGGATTCACTAGATAATTGAGGGTACAATTGTGTAATTCTTTTTTGTCTTCTTAATAGATTGTTTTGTGACTTTTGCCCGTGGTTTTTTATCACAATTGGAGACGCACTAATTGTAGTTTTTCACATTAAATCATTGTGTTGATTTATCTTTGATTGTTTGATTGGAATTGTTATTTACTGGTTAAAATTGATACATAATCACAAATAAAACATCTTGGGGATTTTTAGAATTTTCAATATCGACTACCAATCATGTTCTATCAAGGATCATCTGTTTTCTGGGACAAGCTCTCTCTCTCTCTCTCTCCCCCTCTTTTTAAATAAGGTTTTTATTATTTTCTCATTTGATAGATTTGAATGTTGTACATTATCAATCCAATGCCAAGGTCAATGTTTCCCACCTGCTCACTTGATAGATTTGAATTTATTTTTTTTAAAAAATTTTATGTGTAAAAAGTGTATTGTATTCAAAAAGAGGCACAAAGGGTGTCACTCATGTACAAAGCAAAAAAGCAAAACTTCTATGCATCAAACTAATCCAAATGCTTTGCAAAATCCAAAAAGTTAGTTCAAGGCTGAACTGAGCTTAACTCAAAGCAAAACTTTTTTTTTTCTTTCGGGGCAAAAGTCAGTTGCTAGATTGGCTTATAGGGGGGGTTCAACTCCTTACCTCGCCTTTGCAAGCACCAAAGTGCTAACTCCGTGCCACTTGGCCACAAGGTCATGATCAATGGAAAACAAACTTATTTATCTACTTCTCAAAGGTGGAAAATGTTTTCCAGACAGTCTCAAAAAACACCACCACTGTACTACCAGTGTACCACCACCCCACTGGCGCCATTCCACCACACCAACATCACCACAAACACATTAGTTTCAAGATTGCAACCAAAGAAAGGAAAATGTTTTTGGCCGAAACTAACCAAGCTTTGAAATGGGACCAAGTGAACGGAACCTCCTAGCTTGGCAGTCTCCGTTAACTACTTTACAACTCTGTAGAGCTGAGAATTTCATTTTGTATGCAGGGAGATGAGGCTGTGACGTACAATAATAGTCCTCACAGGAAATTGTGGAAGCGAGCTGTCATGGAACACTGTAATATAATTGAGCAGAGCTTTTGGAAAGCACACCCATGCATCCTTGATGAAAAGCGGTAGATGCTATAAAGTATCTAGTCTAGTTTTTCCCATCTAACTTATGTAATTTCATTGCTCAAACCTTAATTGAAGTATAGTTGTAGTATATGTAGTGTCCAAATTTTCATAAGTTCATAGTTTTGCTAACATAAACACCCTAACTAAGACCAATTTCTCTGATTAAGATTGCATGGAAGCTTAGGATACATATAGGAATGACATGGGCTAGTAATTTCTAGTCATTGTTCTGGACTTGTTTGCACCTATTTTTGCCAGATCCTATCGACAGGTAGTCCAGTCGATTGAGGACACGTGGCCAAGTTTAGAGTGTGTTGTTAGCATCAGAAGGCAAGAGACATCGACTAGAAGTTGATTATTGCATGTGGGTAAACTTGAATGGTAGAACAATTACTGACAGAGATCATGGACTTAGTGGGTGGCCTCCAAAAGGAAGCATGAACAAGGTGGGAGTCTTTCTCTATCGAGGGAAGATTAGAAAGACTTGTAGACACATGGCAACTTGAAAGGAAGGCAGTTCGATAGATAGAAGTGAAGGTCTGGCGTGATTTGAAGGCTTGAAAGTGAGAGAGCAGTTACAGCAGTTACACAGCAACAATTGTAGATTGATGAAATCATGGGGGCGTGGGAAAGAACTATAAAGGCTAGAAGGTTTGCAAAGGAGAAGAACATCAACAACAATACAACAACTTAGTTTTTAGACTTAGGAGTAATTCAAGCTATAACTTAGGAGTAGTTTCTTGTAGTTTGTACTTTGTAATTGGGTGAACTCTGGTGATTTCAATCTGGAATTACTTTTGTTTGTCTAATCTACTTTGTTACCATTAGTTGATATAAAAAAAAAGTCTGTTTTACTTGTTTACTTTGTTACCATCGGTTGATCCAAAGAAGTCCTCATTCTTTTGAGGCATTCGAATCAATAACCCAGTTGTTTGATTGCTCCTATTTAATTGTTTAGTTTAAGATTATTGCCTGGTTGCTGTTGATCCAGACCTAGCATAATTTTTACTAACAGGACTGTAATTGATTGTTCTGAGAGAGCGAAACTTGTACACCCCAAAGAAGGACTAGGCCTGTAAGTTATACATCCACTGTACCATAGTTTGATATGCACAATGCAATTCTCATCCCCCTTTTTTTAGTCATCTCTTCCTTTTTGTGGGAATGGAGATTTTTGCTACATTTTCTATATCTTTCTTAAATTATACAGAGGTTTGCTTGTGGTTGTGAAGGAAATGGACAATATAAATAGATAAATAAATGGACAAAATCTATTTTACCGCTAGTGGTATGGTCTAGGAGTATATTACTAACATGCCTTCTAAAAATAGCTAATTTTTTTGTCATATGGTTTTGACTGAAGTGCCACCATGTTACATTTTTCACGCAAACTGACAAAATGTGTCTTATGTGCTCATGATGCATGGAAACAAGCTTTTCCCTCCAAAAGTGGTTTGATAAAAAGAATTGTGAGAAGTTGGAAAAAAAGAAGAACAAACCTTGGTGTCTTCTTTAACCAACATGGGCGGTGGGGAAACACTTGACCTTAGGTTCGATACAAGAATATGTGGATGTGGGAGACAGGTAACAATAAAAGTGGTAAGATTTTGAAAAGACATCAAATGGAAAACTACATTACGTATGTCGTGAGAATAAAGGCTGTAATTTTTGGGCATGGTGTAATACAATTACCACAACATGGATGTCAAACGGAGAAGCTATTACTCCTGCAAATGAAGTTGTCGAGAAGCCAAGGTTTGTAAATAGTGATGACTATGATTATGACTTCTCAAGATCAAAGTTAACAACGATGGAAGCCAATCTAGGAGAGACGAAAAAGATAGTGATGGAAAGCTTTTTTGTTTCTTTCATGTTTTTGTTGGTTACACTGTTACGCTTAGTTATGAATTGAAGTGAACATTGGAACTACTGAATTAATTCAATAATGAAGTTTTAATTACACTATAAACTAAAGTACATTATATGATTAGTGAAATGTTCATTACATAAAAGTCTAAACGTCAAAAACAAAGTAGATCTACATTTAAATTAAGTTCTTTGGTTAACCACAAAAAAATATATAATACTTTCAAGCTCTCTTAACATGTATATTATGAGACATTATTATCATATTTTTTTTCTTGCAAAATTGGTTAGGATATTTATTCTACGAGATCAACGTAAAATCTACTTTATAATAACTTTAGTTTAAAATTAAAATTTCACTCTTAAAGTTTATTAAAAATACAAATTTTTCCATTTAATTTGAAAAATTGCAAATGCTCTCCCACCACTCCTCCTTCACCTTCTCCCATCCCACCAACACCCACCCAAATCTTCATCACAAATCATCTCTCCTTCACCTTCTCCCATTCCACCACCACCACCCACCCAAACCTTCATCACAAATCATCTCTCCTCAACGATTGAAGCAACTGATTAGCACTTCTATCTAGTTGTTGTATTGTACCTCTCAAATACTAACCCTCTATCCCTAAATGAAAATCATATGAAATGATGAACATTTTTAAAATTTTCATCAGTTTTGTTTTTAAAAATACAAAAACCAAAATAATACCAAACAGATAAGTGCCAAAATACCTACATTGAGGTTCCTTAAACTACACTAGTTAAATCTATATCAATTATTATTTAATGATTTTAATAAGTTTGTGTATTGTGCAGGTTATACGGGCCTTTGTGATGAAAAGTATATTTTGATACTATTTTTTAGCCCGTTCCAACCCTAATAGTCATGGGAATATAAAGGGATGACTTAGTCTTCTTAAAATAGGGTCTTATTCAAGAGATATCAAAAAGAGGCACAAGAGGCAAGAGAGAGAAAATCCAAGGTTCCAAGGATGGAGTTCTCCATACCTATGGTGTTCTTCACCTTCTTCATAGGCAACTAATCTTCTTCTTGAGAATTGAGATAAAATCCTAATCAAATAACTTGCATTAAAGTATTGTGATTTTAGTTTTTCTTTGAATTTGGATAATTGCTATGTGATTGTTAAGGATCTTTTATTCAAGAAACGTTTTCATCCGATTTATGTATTTGATTTTTGTGATCAAGAATGCATGATTATACAACTGTTTTGCTTGCTTGTATATACAAACGTGAGATGAGTCATGCTTAGGGGAAATGAGTTGTGCTGCAATCCTAGTTTTAAAAAAAAAAGCCCTCAAGACACAAGCCTTAAGCCTTACTACACCTTGCACCAATCGCGCACCTTATCAAAGTTGATTGGCTTGGAACACTACAAAGCGCAAACCTTGGGCCAGGATGGGACTTGGGCCTAGGCACACGCCTAAGCGCACACCTAGGCGCCCCTTATCGAAGTCACTTGGCTTAGAACATTACAAGGCACAAATCTTGGGCCTGGATGGGACTTGGGCTTAGACACATGCCTAGGCGTGCCTTTAATAACACTGTATTTATGTCGAGATATCTCCAATATATAAAAGATCTATTTTTAATTTCTTTTTTTTTTTAATAAAATATTAAAAAATAGTCAATTAGTCCAACTAGTGTACCTACACAAGTCTTGCTTTCTTTTCTCTCATTTTTTGTTTCTCTGTATTGACGTTGTTGGCAATTGCTGCCTTGTTGGGGCGGGTTTAATTTTGCACCAGTTTTAACATTGCTATGGGTTTTTATTTTGCTAGTTCTTGGTTGCTACTCTTTTTCTATTAGTGTTACATACATATATACATATATATTCTTGTTTTGTCCTTTTGTTAGACCATTCTTGTTTTTTATCCTATTTGATAGCATTTTAAAAAATGACTTCTTTATATTTGATTGTGCTTATTGAAATGATTTATAATGGATTATTTACATGAAGAACCCTTAAACTATTGAGAGGTATCGTTTTAACCCCTATACAAATAGGCCTCTAAATTAGTGAGAAGTATCATATTGCCCCCTACGACAATAGTTTGAGCACAAATACCCAAATTCTGTACACACAAAAGAATGGTTGGTTTTGGCAGAAATCAAGAATTGGTGGTACTACATGTACTAATTAGTATACCAACTAGTATTATGAAATTATTACTGACCCTATTTATTATACAAATTACAAATTCCCAAAACTTCTAAAATGATGTCACATCATTTAGTACACTAATTGATACATATCGCATTATTCATCCAGAATAGTTTCACAAGTGGAAGAAATGAAATGCAGTTAATAATATCCCAGTTCATGCATAGCAGACACCCAAGTCCAAATAAATTGACTGAGGGACTGAGTGAGTGACTAATAGTGAATCAATAAGGAAAGTAGATAGAAAATGAAGCGAAGGAAAGTAAATAGAAGTAGTAGTAGTAGTAGTACTGACAGCGGAGGAGTGTCCGGCGGCGCCAACGGTACAATCGACGAAGGACAAGAGGGGGACGGAGGCGAAGACGTCCAAGACTTCCCCCAGCATCACCGGGATATGGGTGGCACTGTCTCCGTAACGCATAAAAGTCTTCTCGTCAAACTCTTTTCCCGATCGCGTTCGCCTTTTCACCACCGCCTCTGCTGCTGTTGCTGCTGCTTTTTCCTTCATCTTTTGCTTCACTTTGTTCTTTTTATTGCGGTAATTGCCAGTAGTAGCTGATAAATTGGTAACACCGAGAAGAGAGTGGAGACGTGAAAATGGCGATTGTAGTAATAGTGGTTTACACAATGATGATGATGTTGATGATGCGAGATTGATGAGTGGGTACTGTAATAGGAGCTTTCTTGCTGTTACTGCAGTTCCCATGGTCGGTGTTACTCGAACGCGCGTGTGTGTGTATGTATTTGTATTTCAAGATTGACCAGAGAGGCCGCCGATTTTTGTAGCGCGCAAACCCTAGATTAGGGCACCAAATTTATGACACCAGTAAACGCACCTCAATTCCTATGCTTTGAAGATTTGGATGCTCGGGACTCGGCGCGTGCGCGGTGTAGTGTAAAATTATAAATGAGTGATGCTATATTAGGGGCTAGTTTGGCATGTACTAAATAAGCCAAAAAGTCAAAAAGTCACTATCTTATTTAAGTCACATCATCTTATTTAAATCACATCACCTCTCTAACACATCACATCAAACTCAACCCAAACCCAACCCAAACCCACCAATAAGTCAAAAAGTGCACTTTTTTAGGACATCCCAAACCAACCCTAGATGTTGGCCCTTCTAATTTTTAGTTTTTTTTTTATTATTATAATAATAATTTTAAATAAAATTATTAAAAATGACATTATTAATTTTGAGACACCTATCTTACAATTAAATCTACACACCCATTATATCATGAATTAGGATTTATGTGAACACTCACCTTCATCACCACTCATTCATCTTTTCCAAATCTCACCTTCAAATCCAAATCTCACCTTCAAAACTTACCTACTCTTAAAATCTTAAAAACCCTTTGGTAACAATATTCTGGCATTAATGGTGGCAACCATTTGATTTTTCGAGGCAACTACAATTTCATAAAACAAGAGGTGTACGACAATAAAAGCTCAGAGGAGATTCATAACTTTGATGTTGTTCTTAACTCAGAGAAGATTGGGTTTGTAAGGGTAAGTTTCTTGAAAAAAATGACAAAAATTATAAAATATATTCGTCATTTTTTTGAGACTGAACTCCCGAATATTTGACCGAAATTCAGGAGTACAGACTCGAACATTGTTTATTTGTTCGGGAATCAATAACCGAACATTTATTATTTGTTCGGAAGCATGTAACCAAACGTTATTCATAGGTTCGGACTTATTTTACCGATCAAATTTTGAAATTTAATTTGTATTGTTATTTATTTTAGGATGATGGTGAGTCAAATAAACGCAGCAAAGTTGGCTCAGAATTCATAACAGATTCTAGTAATGAATTTGTGACTCACGAGGTAATATATAAACGTATTGAAAATTGTATATGAATATTTTTCACATATATATTGTTAATGTGCATTAATTTATTTCTTTATGGTAACAAAATCATTACTTTATTTTTACAATTTTAGATATTCAAGTCTCGAGATGAATTAATTTGGTGGGTACGTGATGTTGGGAGGAAAAATGGTTTGGCTATTGTTGTGAAGAAATCAGATGCGGGTGGTACTCATCGTAAGAAACCAAGACCAACTCTTGCTTGTGAGAGGAGTGGATGTTATAGGGACATTAGGAAAAACACTAGACCTAAGGAAAAAAAAATTCAAGCTTACCGGTACTAAAAAATGTGACTGTCCTTTTATGTTAAAAGCTAAAAAATTAGATACAAACGATAATTGGACATTGATCGTGATATGTGGTGTGCATAATCATCCTGTCGCAATTTGTCTTGAAGGTCATTCTTATGCTGGAAGGTTATCATATGAGGAAACTTCTTTGTTGGTTGATATGTCGAAGAGTATGCTACGACCAAATGAGATATTAGTCACACTTAAACAACGCAATAGTGAAAATGTTTCCACAATGAAAACAATCTACAATGCACGTCAACGACATAAAGTTTTTGAGAAGATTGGGAGATCTGAAAATGCAGCTACTATTGGGTCAGTTAGCGGTAAACAAATACATAAAATGGCATAGGAACTGTAAAGATACTAAGACTGTTACCGATTTGTTCTTTGCACATGCAGTTAGTTTGGATATACTACATACATTCCCACATGTGTTACTAATGGATTGTACGTATAAGACCAATCGATGTCGTGTGCCACTTTTAAAGATTGTAGGAGTAACATCCACTGAAAAGACTTTCTCTGTGGGTTTTGCATACCTCCAATATGAGAGGGAGGATAATTATGCATGAGCACTTGGTATTTTGCGTTAGTTTGATGGATGAGAATAATCTTCCCAATGTTATTGTTTTAGATAGAGAATTGAGTCTAATGAATGCTATTGCAACAATATTTACACAAGCTACAAGTTTGTTATGTAGATAACATATTAATAAAAATGTGTTGGCCAAATGCAAAACATTGTTTGAGAATAAGGAGAAATGGGATATGCACTACAAAAAAAATTGTTTTTTGCGACGGTAAAATGCCGTCGCAAATACCCCAAATGCCATCTCAAAAGGTTTTTGCGACAGTAAAATGACTTTTTGTGACGGCAAGTGGGGGTCGCAACAAAAGGGGTTGCAAAAGGGTTTTGCTTTTGCGACGGGAAAATTCCTTTTTTGCGACGGCAAATTTCTGTCGCCAATAATGGATGAAAATATGAGTTTTTTGCAACGGCACAGTATTGCCGTCGCTAAAATGGTTTTTTTCGACGGCAAAAATACCGTCGCTAAAAGTGTATTTGAGACAACAACCTGAGCCGTCGCTAATGACTATTGTCGACGGTATAATACCGTCGCTAAAGGCCTTATTTTTCAATTATATTCCCTACCTTTTGCGATAGTATAAGTGCCGTCACAAAAAGCCTGTTTCAATTTTCTTTTTGAGACGGGATGTTCCGTCGTCTCAAAAAAAAAAAAAAAAAAACTTGTAATAAAATTATTAAAAATATGAAAATGACTTGTATTAAATGAAAAATAACTATAAAAAAAACTAATAATTATATAATAATATAAAAAGTCCAATATATAAATAAAAATCCATCCATAATTAAAAAACAAGTTATATTCTAACATTAACAATTCCATCTTCTAGTCAAATGTAAAGTACCACTGAAACATTACAACATGAAAACAAAGCCAAGGGCAAAAAAAAAAGAAGAAGAAGAAGAAGAAAAAAAGATGTACATAAGATGGTCACTAGCTACATTAATACTAGAATTGCTTTAATTACATATCATGTAAGATTAACCCAATCCATGCCATGATTGTAATTGTTTTTTGGCACATAAAAAAATATTTCCAAACCCTTCCATCCCAAACTCCCCTAGAAAAGGAGGTGGATCAATGGCTTCCATGGAGAACAATGAAGCCGGGATGTTGCTTGAAACACCATCGTATCTCTCCAGTAGCCTCTGTATCTCCTTCTCTGCCTCGGAAAGCTATTCCTTGAGCTTCATTACCTGTAAATTAACCAATAATTTGTTATAAGATTGTGATGGTTACTTGATTTGGTTTCCAAACCTTAGGAGTGGGGAATTATAATAAAAAACCATGAAGTCGTTGGTGGGTGTGAAAATGTAGAGTAATGCTAGACATTTTTTTAATTGTAGAAAATAAAATATGTAGACCAAAGATTCATTTATCTACATCTTACCTTTTATTTTTGTGGGCACTTTTTCTAGGTTTGTGGTTTATCCGAAAAGAGTTTTACTACGAATCTAGAAACCAAATACATGAATGAACACAAAAATATACAGGAATTGACTAGGTTTGTGGTTTAAGGTTTGTAAACAGTCCACAGTGTATTAACACAGACGTACTGAGCATCACAAGCAGATACATAACGACTTAAAGAATCCAACATGTCACAGAACTCGTTGCTATTCACCTATGAAGCAAAGACACTTCAAAATAAGTGTCGTAGCAGTGTCGGACACTCAGACATGTAATTTTATTATATTTTTGCACGGAACACTATAGGGACATGCATGTCCAAATTTGGACACATCAGAAGACACAGCACGGGGAGGAGGGGGGTTGTTGTTTAATTTTTGTAAGTGTCTTTTGGGGTCAAAGTGTTAAATTAAGAAAGTAAAAAAAAACAAAACATCCTCCGTTTCTCTACTTTTGCCCTAAATCCCAAAATCAGAAGAACAGAAAGAGAAAAAAAGAAAGAGTGAACAAGGCTTCCTTCTTTAGCCAATCCAAAAATCAAAACAGCATTTGAGAAAGGAACATCATTGTATATTTATAAAATAACATGAACAAGGCTTCAATTCAAAGTTGTAGTCCCTTTATCACTTCATACAAGTCCCAGTTAATTGACAACATTGACTACATTCATTATGATAACATTGCAGTACAACAACAGCTGGGCTAACATAAGCAGTAAGAGCCAGTTATTTATTTATTTTTATTTTTTTTGTGGACTATCAAGTATGCATGAAAAGCATCATTTTGATAGATATATATTAAGATTACCTGCAAACGCTTACTAGCTACAGAAAGAGCTGTCCCAGCAACCAAAAGAGATCTAATTTCATTGCTGAGTCTCTCCTCTTCCTTTTTAACATTATCTTCTACGACCTTCACATGCATTGACATATTTCCCATCACCAGTTTTCGAGATTCCAATTTCTCACGCATATCATCTAGCTGATTTGACCAATGTAACGACTCTGCTTTTACCTGCCCACCATGTAACCACCCGCTATTCCGCGGGCTCATTTAATTTAAAACCCAATGAATATAACAAGAACATATAAACATGGAACAGTTAACCTTGAAATACAAAACTTCTTCATATTCATTCATCTATTAATTCTTTCTTTAATCTAAGGAACTGCAAAAGCTACGAAAAAGAAAATTAAGTCTCATGTTTTCTACTTTTTCAATTCATTTAAACCAAAAACAAATAAAAGTAAAAATAAAAATAAAAAAGAAGAAGAAGAAGTAAATAAGGCGTGTTTAATATCTTTTTTCTTTTTTTGGTCTCAAAGACAACCATCAACCAAAATTGATAAGAAAAACTTGTTTGCAAAACTATTTTCTGAAAAGATCCCATTTTTAGAAAACACAATAAGAAGCACAGACTCTTTTAAAAAGGTAGTGTGTATGTATCTAACATATGCTAGACACCTATACTCATCTGGCACTTCCAAAACATGTTGGACACATGTCCTAGTATTTTTTTTCAAAGAAATTAGACTTTATATACTTATGACACTTGCGCAAACACGTGTTCATTGCTTACAGACACATGAAACACATTACATGTTTAGACAAAATAACTTAGGATCTCATGATGAAATAAAAACAACATAGATTTATACCTATTAATCCATCTAATTTTCAAAAATTTCTTTCTCGTCATTTATCTCCCCAGCCAAATAGTTTCAAACACTACTTCCATGAACTTATTACAAGGTAGAAAAAAACCATGCCACATGAATTCTTATGCAAATTGTAGACACCCCATTTTTGGCTGTCCTCAAGACTTGGACGTCACCGCTTGAACACTCGGTGATCCTCTTTGTTTGTGTTCATCTTGAGTTCCCGAAGGTCTTGGCTGCGCGCCTTGCCTCAGGATCTCTCGACTCGAATGTTCCGTGTTTGGTTTTGGCACCAAACACTTGTGTTTTTGCCTTAAAGGGCAGGTAATGGCTTGTTGGCCATCCCCATATCCCACCGGCCTTCCCCTAACATCACCGGCTGTTTATGGGTGCCACCGGCCATGGTTGCTTAAAACCAATGGCCGGTCGGCACTATATTTGGCCAACCGGCACTTTATTTTGCCGGCGACCACTTTTTCTGGCCGGTGTGACTCCTTTGCACCCTTGAGGCATGGTGCATGCCAGCTGTGCCAGCTGAAATGCACCATCACTCCTCCCCGTGCAGTTTTTGGCTGGTGTGAACCTTTGAACCCCCTTTCCTTCTAAAAGCTTGAACCCTTTGGCCAAGCTTCTTGGGAAAGCTTGGCCAGCTATTTTAGCTTCTTTAAGAAGCCAAGAACCCTTTGCACCCTTTGCCCCTTTCATCTAGCTTCTTGGAGAAGCCTAGAACCTTGGCCTTTGCCTATATAAGCACTCATCCTCTCCCTTTGTTAGGGGTTAGAGCTTTTGAATCAAAAAACTAGAGCTTCTATATCTATACATCTGATATATCATTCTCTCTCTCTATATCTCCCTCTCTCTCATCCTTAGGGTGTGTTTGGAAGCCTAAAAGTGCATTTTGACCTTACTTTCGCACTAACACACACACCATTACACCTTGCTCCGAGATTGAGAGGCATTGAGGGTTGTTTGTTGAGGTTTTGGACTGATTTTGATCAGTAGAGGGTGGTTGGATCATCTGTTCTTCAAGGGTTCTTCAAGGGTGAGACATTTGCTTTAGTTTCCCCAATCTTGCACTAGTTTTCTACCTATCTTGCATGCTGATTTAAGCTTTGTGTATAACATACAAAAGTCTTGTATTTTCATGCTTAACATCTTTCATTAAGGGTGTTTTGGCATTGGGGGTCGAACTCCCCCCTTAGGCCTCTTTTGGCCTATTTTGGTGCCTTTTCTTTAAGCTTTGTTTACTTTGTTGTGTTGGTCTTCTCACCACTAAAATCCAGTGGATTTTCAGTGATGATGAAGTGATTTTCAAGTCTTGTGTAGGGGAGGGACACCCCTTTCCCCTTTGTCCTTCTTTTACCTTTGTTTTTTGGCTTAAAGGGCAACATGCATGCTTGGTTGTTTTTGGTCCCATCTCAGAGGTTTTTGGGTGTCTTTTAGTCACGTTATATCTCTGTCTTTGGTTGGATTTGTAGCCCTTAGCATTCATCTTATACTTGCTTTGTAATTCCTTATCTTGCCTAGAAATGTGCCATGTGTTTAGCCTAGTATATCTTCATGATTTGGCTTAGCTCATTGAAGCTTTTGGTCATGATTTGTCACACTTTAGGTCTGTCGGCCACTATTTTTGTCATGTTTGACATGCTTTATATAGCTCCTTTGCATTCTAAAATTTTGTCCTTGAGTGAGTAAGTCATTAGCATGCTTTGGTTAGGTTGTTTAAATGATTTGGAGTCACTTCTTATGCTATTTCAGTCCCTATATCATGCTTGTATGATGGCATTTATCATCCCTTTCATGCCTTGAGGTGTTATAGTTTTGTGCCTTGAAATGGGCATTGTGCATGTTTGTATGTTTAAGTCACTTGGGTTGCCATTCATGTGGGTTTTGGGGCGTGTTTTAATGCATTAAAACTCTGTTTTTGGTTGTTTCATTCATACCATGTGTGGTCATGATAGTTGTGGTAGAAGGCTTCTTTTTATGCCTTAGCCTTATGCTCTTTGGTATGCAAGTTTGCATGAGTATTTGCCCATCATTCCATCACTTTTGGCCTCTGTTTTGGGGTGTGGCTGAGGGTCCTCCATCTTAGTGTAAGTCCATGGATCATATATTTGCATCTTGTAGTATGCTCATGACATTGCATGTTGTGGCATCCTTATGGTTTGTGCATTGTTGCATGCCCACCTCTTTACGTACTTGCCTATCTAGTGTGCATTGTGGTGTCGCTTGTAGTGTTGCATGTTAGTGGCATTACCATGTTATTTGCATGATAGTTTGCATTGCATCACATTTGACATGTTTTGCATCTTAGCTTCTTGTTGCATTTTTGAGCCATGTTTGCACAACATGCATTACATTGCTTGGTTTGGGGTGTCAAACCCAGTGTGAGAGTGAGAGGTGTTCATACTACAAGTGATGAAACACATCTCAACCCTCGGTCACCGAGGCCCTTGACTTTGACATGATAGGGTCTTGGTCCTCATTTGTGTGTTGCATGCATTTTACATTGAATGGCAAGTTTGGTCCCGTAGGCTATCATGCACAATTGATGGCCCAAGGATCAAGGACCATGCTCCCCTGAGTTCAATACATGATAGGGAACATGACCATGCTTACATGTGCTTGAAATTCTATGCCATGCACTACCTGTCCTCTGTTGCTGTCAAAACTATTTTCTGCAGGAAGTTTCTGCCAACCGACAACATTTAGTGCCGACCGGCCATTGGCGAATGGCCGATAACTTCATCAGCAGCCGACGACATTTTACCATGGCCGGTGGTCATTTCACTTAGCCGATGGTGTTCTGCAGTGCTCATTGAAGATACCCTGGGACTTTGGCAATTTTCAGAGAAGCAAGGCAGTGAAAATAGAGGCAGTAGTGCTATGGCAACGGGTTTCCGGGCAAGAGGGATCGAGCGTGCATCATTTGCGCATCCCGAGGCAGGGCTGCGGCCACTTTCTTTCTGCATTTATTTTTGTTAATTAATTAAGGGTTGGTAATAATCAAATAGCTAGGATAGTTGATTTGTTATTTGGTCTGTATATTCTTTTGATCCCTCCGAGTGAGGGCGCAATTGGGTAATAAGTGTGTGTGAGTGTGTGCACGTCTTCCAACCCCACGTCTTTCTTCCCTTTTATTTACCTGCTTATGATGGTAGATTAGGGCATAGTTAAATTAGCATACCTTATGCAATGCATGCGCGTATCTATTCATTTGTCTTACATGCACCAGGGCTCAGGACATCACGCTAACTGCATTGTACTTCAATTCCCAAATTGAATACGTGTTATTTGTATCATCTCACATGCCATCGTAGGATAGCCGAGCCTATTATAGTTGCATCTTGTATGTGTTGCATTAGCCATTTTAACATGAGCTAGGATCACGCATTGATTACTAACTAGCTTCTGTTTTGGCTTGGAGTACTAGGTAAGCTTTTATGCTTTAGCATGTCTCATGCGTGTGAATGTTGCCATAATAGCATGATTACCATGAGGCTAGCTGCTTATGTGATATAACTGCTTGAATGCCTGTGGATGGAGATTGAATTACCTAAATTGGAATAACGCATTAAAACTGTGAGTTTTAAGCCTACTAGACAGTGGCAAAACCATCTTTTCTAAAGCCCACTCAAGGGTGGCAAAATCTGCACTTTAGCCTACTTACGAGTAGCAAACCATTTTCAAGGCAAACATGAAATGTTTTGTTCCAATTTGGGCGATTCGGTCTATACTTGTTTGCTGTGCGCATAACATAGTAAATCTAGGCTAATAACCGGAATAAGAACACATAACGTTTTCAAAACTGGATATCACGGTTAGTAGAGGCCGATCTTCGGATCGAGCGAGAGGGGGTGCTCATAGCTGACCTTCCCCAATCGTACCCAAGTTCCCGAGCCGAGGCAACTTTGGTGATGACGGACACGTGGCTTTTGGCACCGAGTCAGGGTTTCCTAAATTCCCCCATTAAAAAATATTTAGGTAGCGACTCTGTATCTGGCAAAGCAGTCCATGTTTGGCACTTCTTTCAAAATCTATTTTTCTCAAAACGATTTGCCGGATTTGGACTCTTTGGTTCAGATTTAGAACCGTGACAAATCGAGTCTGAACTGTAGTAGACCCGCAAAGCGAACAGAACGGGGGTCATCCTCCCCGGGCGTTCGGGGACGTCTACAGTTTCTGGCGACTCTGCTGGGGACTTGAGAGAGCTTGACTCGAACTCGTGATATCCTGTTTTGATTCCATTTATGTGTCTCTTTGCATTGCATGTGCATTGGTGCGCCTAGGACACCGTGTTGGCCATCTGCTATTCCTGAGCGGTTTGCCAGAGGCATGACTTTGTCAAAGCATGCCATAAGGCTGACCGGTCGCGGGCTCTGCCAGTATGGGAACACAAACCCCGGTTTTACCGGGGCACCCTTTTCGACCATTCGACCTAGTGCATAGTCGGAATCCATAGTGACCATTCCAAACTAGGACAGGTTGCTTACCCGATGACAGGTTGTTTGAAACCGCTGTGTGCGTAGTGAAACCCTAGCTCCTAACAAAATAGGACAAGGAAACCTAGGGGTGTTTGTGCTCTCTCTACTTGCTATGTGCTTTTAGAGTGTATCTCTACAGGGAATGCGTGTATCAGTCTGCAAGTTTGGGCATCAGGCCTGCGGGCATCAGTATTTTGTGGGATTCAGTTTACCTGAGGGCATCGGTTTACAGGCAGAATTTTGGGGCAGAATTCAGTAGAGGGCACAGTCGTCCTAGTATGCTCATATCTGTTTTGGTGAAATCAGGCTGAGGTGCTGTCTATTTTCTCTTTTGCTAGGTAGTCCTAGAACCATAGCTTCAGAAGGCTCCGATATCCCCCGAGGTTCATCGAATTTGTGCTGATAGACTTTGTCAGGTCAGAGATTCAATTCAAGGGCAACCAGTGTTCCTTCACTGAGGTAAGGCAAAGAAAGGCTAGTCAGGGCTCACCGGTTCATCTGATCCACTAGTCACCAGTCATATCACCTTGGTCAGAGCGCTAGTATCTACCTCTATCATGGCGCAGCCTTTGGCAAATTTAGAGGATTTGCTTATCCATTTCCAGCAATCAGTGGATTCGTTGCAATAAGACATGGTTAGGCAAGCCGAAACATTGCAGCATATGATATTCAAATTTAAGGACCTCCATGACATTGGGGTTCAAATCAATGAGGCCATCCAACAGGGGATCTTTGTGGAAGATAATGAGCCTTCGAAGAAGGATGCTGTTCACAGTCCCAATGCTACTACTGATGGTAACACAACTGTGAAATGCTCAGAAGTAGACACTATCACCACTTCCCTCAATAGCCAAAGACCAACCACTTCAACTCGGCACCAAGCCCGAAATTTCCATCCTCCGTACATGAGTCTTTCTCAAGCTTTGCAAATGCTGCGGTAAAAAGGATACCTAGAGCTCCTAGAACCTCAACCCCTTCCAAGTCCTCTTCCACCCATATATGACCCAACTAAACACTGTACCTACCATCAACAGCACGGTCATGATACGAATCGCTGCATCCGCCTCCGTCATAGGATTCAGGACCTTATTGACGAAGAGATCATAGCTCCACCAAAGGGACCTCAGGCCACCACAAACCTGTCATCCCCACATCTCAATTTAATCCATACAATGCCATCCGGCTACAACCCCAGCATATACATCACCCCAGTCCATTTACCCAAGCCTGCGGTGTTCATTCCAGAAAGCACGGACTTGTGCATGATGGATGCACCTGAATCCCAATCATCTCAAACCTGTGAGCCCACTACTTCTGAGCTGATGAGGATGATCGAAGATCTTCAGAGAACTGTGGCAGATCTAACCTTCGGAGTTTTGGCTCCGTCATCAATCACATCACATACCAGGGAGTTCATGTCAAAAGGCTCCCCAACCTTGGGACGGGTTGCGTTGAAAGAAGGCCAATCTTTTAGCAAAGTCGAGGCCAGTGATAAGAACAAGCCAGGGGCAAGCATTAGTCCCCATGAACATCTTCAGTGGGCTGTTGAGGCTTGGAAAGCCGAAGGACTGAACAAACAGCAAGTACTAGCAGTCGTTGCAACGATCGTGGATGGCACTTTTGCCGTTCAGAGTGAAAGCAGTTTGAATCGAGGGGTAGGCCGGGAAAAGGGCCGTCATGCCAGGAATGTTCCTTTCAGCTCTAACCCTACTCCCGGGGAAGATCAGCAAACCCGGCCAGCACCTGCCGACCCCTTTGTTGGCGCATCTTCTCCAAACCCCCGAACTTCAGACTATCTACCTCGGGGCCAGAGGGTGTTCACCCCACTGTACATGTCTCTATCAGCGGCCTTGAGGGTGCTGATTGGAAAGAGGTATCTGAAGCCCCTGGAGCCACAACCATTACCAAAGAAACCCCCTCCCTCACAAAACCCAGCTGACTACTGTGCCTTCTATCAGCGAGCTGGCCATGACACTAACATGTGCCTTTGTCTTTGTCACGAAATACAAAATTTGATCGACAACAGGATCATTGCCGTGCCAGTCTTGCGAAGTCTATCGGCACTTGATCAATGAACTTGTGGGGGATAATGTGACCATATGATCAGGGGATGAACCACCTGCGGGCGGCGCTCAGTTTACTCTGGATGTAGCGTTTGGCACGCACTGTTTTGAGCATTTGCGAATGTTGGTTTTTGTGTACATTTTGACTTGGGTTTTGGGTCAGTCTTGTTGTTTTATTTTGAGTTTGCCCCTTTGTTTTGAGTCAGTCTTCCCATACTGAGTCAGTTGGGTCTGTCTTGTTATGTCGAGTCAGTCCTGTTTTGTTAGAGTTGAGTGATTTCGGGGGTGTTACCTCAGACATCACCATTTTGTTTTGTATTTGTCTTTTTGCTTTCTTTTGAGTCTGTTTCTGCCTTGGAGCCAGTTACACCAGCAGATCTGAACGAAACAACAGTGGTTTTTCATGCCTTTGTGCTTGTTTCAGCCGTGTGCCAGTTGTGCCAGAAAATTTTGGAATGAACCGGCAGTACTTTTCACTTGCTCTTCTGTGCCTTTTAAGTCATTGTAATGACCTGAGTTTTTCAAAACTTTTTGAACACTGCGGTGAAAACAAAGAGGAAGGAATTCCTCGGGATTTGCAAAACTTTGATCAACTGAGAGAAAGAGAGGCGTGCTAAGCCCTTAATGAATGAAATCATGCTTGTTAGTGTGAGTACTGAGAAGGACCCTAGCTTTGATCCAGATTGGTTCCACACCATCTTCAGCGCGAGCGATTCGTCGCCTTCTTAAAAACTTTCAAAAATTCAAAAAAAATGTTTTGCGCAGTCCTGCAAGGACTTGTGTGGAATCGCTCTTGAGATTGTGCAGCTTAGGATCGCTCTCAGCCTCAAGATTCAATCCCTTTGCTCTCGAAAAACTTTGACCTTGGGTTCAGAGTATTCAACGATCAACCATCAAGAGAGGCCTGTGTGGCCAGATTTTGAAGCAACCCTCGAACAAGAGGCACCAAAGTCAGATCAAGAAGATCAGATCTCATCAGAAGAAGCTTGTGAAGCTAGAACGGAAGCACCCCCCGAACTAGGGGCACAAATGTCCGATGTGCTCGAAGAGCCGAAGATGGATTCTTCTGTAAATCAATACAATAGCCACTCTCCTGGATACGGATGGCTTCAAAAACCTAAAACCATTTGGCATGGACTTGTTACACTTTTACCCTTTGAGAGGCTCGCTGGGCCAAAAACCCGGAAAGGCGACCCAGGCAAAAGTTAGAGCAAGAGAAAAATACAAAGAAAAGAAGAAAGACAAAAAATACAAGGAAAAGAAAAGAAAAGAAAAATACAAAAAATGCAGAAGAAATGAAAAGAGAAAAAATGCAAAAAAAAAATCCTAAACAAAAAAATTGAAAAGAAAAGAAAAACATAGCTCGCAAGGTCGAAAACCTACAACGGGCGCCTTGGCAAAAGTTAGAGCGCAAAAGGAGAGGTTAAATACCCGAGTGTACCTTAACCCCGAACTACGTAAGGCTTGATTCCCATGTTTGGGATACGTAGGCAACTTCACTTTGAAGTCCAACCACAAATACCTCCAAATCAAGTGTGTCCATGTATTGGGTTTAATGATCCTCGCCTTCTTTGTATCCGGGAGTTCGGTTGTGATCATTACCATAAAGACTGTTTACAATACACTGCGGTGCCATTCAAATAAGGGGCAACTTTCCGTTGCCATTCAACGCACTGCGGTGCCATTCAAACGAGGGGCAACTTTCCGTTGCCATGCGGTATCCTTCAGACAAGGGGCAATTTTCCATTGTTATGGATTCGAGGTTGTGCATCTCGAGGGTAGGTTCCGTGCTCGTTGAGTAGTGGCCGTTTGCAAAAAACAGTTTTTGAGAATTTTTATTGAGGTTGACTATTCTCTCGAAAATCACTCCATTTTTCCAAAACTGGACCATTTCTTGGACTCAAAAAAGGAAAATTTTCAGTGCTTACAACCTGACTTGCATGATTTCAAATCAAAAATTGAACAAGCGTGTTAATCTAACTCTCATATTGGTCAAAATTGTTTTAGTAGAAAAACCAAAACAAAAAATGGTCAAAATGATGAACTAGGGGTACAGTTGAGTCAGGTGTTCTGTCTTTTTCCCTTTGTCAAAATACTTGCCAGAAAGGGCACCATACTTGCCAAGAAGGGCACTCTACCTGCCAGAAAAGGGCACCACTGAAGCTAACCGCAAAAGGGCTGAAAGCTCTACCACCCTTCAAGCAGCGAGGTATCGAGCCAAGTGCGAAGCACGAACTGGAATGGGGCAAGATATTCCACTCCATCATCGTGGACAGATCTAACCATGTCCAAACTCCCCAGTAGAGCCTCGTCAACCGATGTTAGCTGCAGATTTGCTACACACCCAATTGTAGCACAGCCCCTCTGTGGAAGAAACTCACTATTGTGAACAAGAAGAAGAATCTAGTGGAATGCTAGGGGCAAGAGCCCACAACTTTCTGTTTATCCATCAACCACCCAGGAGAGGGATTTAAAATGAGAGATCGAAGAATA
Source organism: Camellia oleifera (assembly GCA_022316695.1). NCBI lineage: Eukaryota > Viridiplantae > Streptophyta > Magnoliopsida > Ericales > Theaceae > Camellia > Camellia oleifera. The sequence goes on along the minus strand of CM039317.1, from coordinate 184,687,426 downwards.
GAGAGATGTGCGCTGAGAGAAAAAGTGAGGAAAATGGCTTTTTCAAAAAAAAAAGAGCTTGAGGGCCGAGTGATGTGAGAATCACAAATGAGAAAAGGGTGGGAAATAATACCCAGAGAAACTGGCTCCTCGTGCACTGAGAGGTCTCTCGTCTTTGTAACACGTCTGTGTGTCGTGTCTTTTGTTTTGTTTTTCTCGATTCTTGCTTTGAGTCGTTCCGAGCATGTCTCGATGTGTTTAGGTTGTTTACCTTTTGTTTTTCGTTGTTGGATCGTCTTTGCTGTGTTCAGTTGTAGGCTCAATACTTGGTCGAGAACTCATTTTCTCAATTTCAAAAAGATTTGTTGTGTGCTCAGAGTGTTGTATCATTCTCCACATTTGTGCGAAAAAGGAATTTGTTCTTTCGAAAACTGCGGGGTTTAACCCAGGTCATGTGAGAACAGTGAAATCAGGGCCTATCTGAAGCTATATAGGTTCCGGACTGCAAAGCAAAAGGAAAGTAGGGCAGTAGCGTATCGGGATTGCTACTGATAACCCCCTCCTTCTTCTTAAGGTCGATACACCACCTGCGCCCTTGTTCAGGGTCAATTATATGATTTGGCACCTTTATTTTTCAAGATATCGCAAGAAAGCGCACTTTTAAAACATTAATAGGCTTTCGAGTTGACCTCAGGCCGTATTTTTTTGAGCGACACTCTGTACGAGCGAGGAACATCCCTTCCCGTATCCTTTTGCATCTTGTGAACTCCACAACACGCTTCGATTGTACTGTGTTGCAATGATGTGTTCGAGTCTCTTTTTATACATATTGCCTGCGTAAACTGCATGCTTATATTCAATTTCATTACTTGCGTAGACCGCATGTGTATATTCAATTTCATTGCTTGCGTAGACCGCATATTTGTAATCAATTTCATTGCCTGCGTAGACCGCATGCTTATATTCAATTTCATTACTTGCGGCGCATGTCTTGTTTGCGTAGACCGCATGTTTATAATCAAATTCATTACTTGCGTAGACCGCATGTTTATACTCAAATTCATCACTTGCGTAGACCGCATGTTTATAATTAAATTCATCACTTGCGTAGACCGCATGTTTATAATCAAATTCATCACTTGCGTAGACCGCATGTTTATAATCAAATTCATTTGCTTGTGTAGATCGCATGTTTATAACTAATTACACTACTTGCGTAGACCGCATGCGTATATTCAATTCCATTACCTGCGTAGATCGCATGTTTTGTTTGCGTAGACCGCATGTTTCACTTACGTAGACCGCATGTTTATAACTAATTACACTACTTGCGTAGACCGTATGTGTATATTCAATTCCATTACCTGCGTAGACCGCATGTTTTGCTTGCGTAGACCGCATGTTTCACTTGCGTAGACCGCATGGTTATAACTAATTACACTACTTGCGTAGACCGCATGTTTATGAACAATTCCACTACTTGTGTAGACCGCATGTTTTGCTTGTGTGGACCGCATTCTTATGTTCAAATTCATTACTTGAGTAGACCGTATGTTTTGCTTGCGTAGATCGCATGTTTTTCTTGCGTAAACCGCATGTTTATAATTAATTACACTACTTGCGTAGACCGCATGTTTGTAATCAATGTCATTGCTTGTGTGGACTGCATTCTTATGTTCAATTTCACTGCTTGTGTAAACCGCATGCTCGTGTTCAATTTCGTTGCCTGCGTAGACCGCATGCTCCACTTACATGTCTGTGCCTTCACAGCATTGTTATGCTTCCCACTTACTTTGCGTTGTCACGCATTTTCAAGTACATTAATATGCAGGTTGCTAATCACATTGTACCTGTTAAGTTTGTTTTCTTTGCAGGCACGATATTGTATGTACGGTTCATTTGCGACTGGTAGAACCAAACGAACTGGACAGGTATTGTATCCTCCGCGTGAGACGTATCGAGAATCGCATAATTCTCTTACATCCTTTCTGCATTGTAGTGTAGTTTGGCATATGCTAGCTTAAAACTGTTGCATGTGTGCTTCGTTACAGCTTTCTTTGCATGATCATAAGTTATGCCCGACTCTGTGCATCGTCTTGCATTTTGCCCCTGCCTTCGGGTGCGTATCTTGTTTGTCTTGCATGTTTGTCTAAGTCTTCGGCCTTGTTAAAAATGGGTCGTCTCTGGGCTTTGACATTCACTCTCGTCATTCTTATGACTTTCGAGTTCTGTCAAAGAGGGGCAACTGTAGACACCCCATTTTTGACTGTCCTCAAGACTTGGACGTCACCTCTTGAACACTCGGTGATCCTCTTTGTTTGTGTTCATCTTGAGTTCCCGAAGGTCTTGGCTGCGCGCTTTGCCTCAGGATCTCTCGACTCGAATGTTCCGTGTTTGGTTTTGGCACCAAACACTTGTGTTTTTGCCTTAAAGGGCAGGTAATGGCTTGTTGGCCATCCCCATATCCCACCGGCCTTCCCCTAACATCACCGGCTGTTTATGGGTGCCACCGGCCATGGTTGCTTAAAACCAATGGCCGGTCGGCACTATATTTGGCCAACCGGCACTTTATTTTGCCGGCGACCACTTTTTCTGGCCGGTGTGACTCCTTTGCACCCTTGAGGCATGGTGCATGCCAGCTGTGCCAGCTGAAATGCACCATCACTCCTCCCCGTGCAGTTTTTGGCTGGTGTGAACCTTTGAACCCCCTTTCCTTCTAAAAGCTTGAACCCTTTGGCCAAGCTTCTTGGGAAAGCTTGGCCGGCTGTTTTAGCTTCTTTAAGAAGCCAAGAACCCTTTGCATCCTTTGCCCCTTTCATCTAGCTTCTTGGAGAAGCCTAGAACCTTGGCCTTTGCCTATATAAGCACTCATCCTCTCCCTTTGTTAGGGGTTAGAGCTTTTGAATCAAAAAACTAGAGCTTCTATATCTATACATCTGATATATCATTCTCTCTCTCTATATCTCCCTCTCTCTCATCCTTAGGGTGTGTTTGGAAGCCTAAAAGTGCATTTTGACCTTACTTTCGCACTAACACACACACCATTACACCTTGCTCCGAGATTGAGAGGCATTGAGGGTTGTTTGTTGAGGTTTTGGACTGATTTTGATCAGTAGAGGGTGGTTGGATCATCTGTTCTTCAAGGGTTCTTCAAGGGTGAGACATTTGCTTTAGTTTCCCCAATCTTGCACTAGTTTTCTACCTGTCTTGCATGCTGATTTAAGCTTTGTGTATAACATACAAAAGTCTTGTATTTTCATGCTTAACATCTTTCATTAAGGGTGTTTTGGCATTGGGGGTCGAACTCCCCCCCTTAGGCCTCTTTTGGCCTATTTTGGTGCCTTTTCTTTAAGCTTTGTTTACTTTGTTGTGTTGGTCTTCTCACCACTGAAATCCAGTGGATTTTCAGTTGTGATGAAGTGATTTTGAAGTCTTGTGTAGGGGAGGGACACCCCTCTCCCCTTTGTCCTTCTTTTACCTTTGTTTTTGGCTTAAAGGGCAACATGCATGCTTGGTTGTTTTTGGTCCCATCTCAGAGGTTTTTGGGTGTCTTTTAGTCACGTTATATCTCTGTCTTTGGTTGGATTTGTAGCCCTTAGCATGCATCTTATACTTGCTTTGTAATTCCGTATCTTGCCTAAAAATGTGCCATGTGTTTAGCATAGTATATCTTCATGATTTGGCTTAGCTCATTGATGCTTTTGGTCATGATTTGTCATGCTTTAGGTCTGTTGGCCACTGTTTTTGTCATGTTTGACATGCTTTATATAGCTCCTTTGCATTCTAAAATTTTGTCCTTGAGTGAGTGAGTCATTAGCATGCTTTGGTTAGGTTGTTTAAATGATTTGGAGTCACTTCTTATGCTATTTCAGTCCCTATATCATGCTTGTATGATGGCATTTATCATCCCTTTCATGCCTTGAGGTGTTATAGTTTTGTGCCTTGAAATGGGCATTGTGCATGTTTGTATGTTTAAGTCACTTGGGTTGCCATTCATGTGGGTTTTGGGGCGTGTTTTAATGCATTAAAACTCTGTTTTTGGTTGTTTCATTCATACCATGTGTGGTCATGATAGTTGTGGTAGAAGGCTTCTTTTTATTCCTTAGCCTTATGCTCTTTGGTATGCAAGTTTGCATGAGTATTTGCCCATCATTCCATCACTTTTGGCCACTGTTTTGGGGTGTGGCTGAGGGTCCTCCATCTTAGTGTAAGTCCATGGATCATATATTTGCATCTTGTAGTATGCTCATGACATTGCATGTTGTGGCATCCTTATGGTTTGTGCATTGTTGCATGCCCACCTCTTTACATACTTGCCTATCTAGTGTGCATTGTGGTGTCACTTGTAGTGTTGCATGTTAGTGGCATTACCATGTTATTTGCATGATAGTTTGCATTGCATCACATTTGACATGTTTTGCATCTTAGCTTCTTGTTGTATTTTTGAGCCATGTTTGAACAACATGCATTGCATTGCTTGGTTTGGGGTGTCAAACCTAGTGTGAGAGTGAGAGGTGTTCATACTACAAGTGATGAAACACATCTCAACCCTCGGTCACCGAGGCCCTTGACTTTGACATGATAGGGTCTTGGTCCTCATTTGTGTGTTGCATGCATTTTACATTGAATGGCAAGTTTGGTCCCTTAGGCTATCATGCACAATTGATGGCCCAAGGATCAAGGACCATGCTCCCCTGAGTTCAATACATGATAGGGAACATGACCATGCTTACATGTGCTTGAAATTCTATGCCATGCACTACTTGTCCTCTGTTGTTGTCAAAACTGTTTTCTGCAGGAAGTTTCTGTCGACCGGCAACATTTAGTGCCGACCGGCCATTGGCGAATGGCCGATAACTTCATCAGCAGCCGACGGCATTTTACCATGGCCGGTGGTCATTTCACTTAGCCGATGGTGTTCTGCAGTGCTCATTGAAGATACCCTGGGACTTTGGCAATTTTCAGAGAAGCAAGGCAGTGAAAACAGAGGCAGTAGTGCTATGGCAACGGGTTTCCGGGCAAAAGGGATCGAGCATGCATCATTCGCGCATCCCGAGGCAGGGCTGCGGCCACTTTCTTTCTGCATTTATTTTTGTTAATTAATTAAGGGTCGGTAATAATCAAATAGCTAGGATAGTTGATTTGTTATTTGGTCTGTATATTCTTTTGATCCCTCCGAGTGGGGGCGCAATTGTGTAATAAGTGTGTGTAAGTGTGTGCACGTCTTCCAACCCCACGTCTTTCTTCCCTTTTATTTACCTGCTTATGATGGTAGATTAGGGCATATTTAAATTAGCATACCTTATGCAATGCATGCGCGCATCCATTCATTTGTCTTACATGCACCAGGGCTCGGGACATCACGCTAACTGCATTGTACTTCAATTCCCAAATTGAATACGTGTTATTTGTAGCATCTCACATGCCATCGTAGGATAGCCGAGCCTATTATAGTTGCATCTTGTATGTGTTGCATTAGCCATTTTAACATGAGCTAGGATCACGCATTGATTACCAACTAGCTTCTGTTTTGGCTTGGAGTACTAGGTAAGCTTTTATGCTTTAGCATGTCGCATGCGTGTGAATGTTGCCATAATAGCATGATTACCATGAGGCTAGCTGCTTATGTGATATAACTGCTTGAATGCCTGTGGATGGAGGTTGAATTACCTATATTGGAATAACGCATTAAAACTGTGAGTTTTAAGCCTACTAAACAGTGGCAAAACCATCTTTTCTAAAGCCCACTCAAGGGTGGCAAAATCTGCACTTTAACCTACTTACGAGTAGCAAACCATTTTCAAGGCAAACATGAAATGTTTTGTTCCAATTTGGGCGATTCGGTCTATACTTGTTTGCTGTGCGCATAACATAGTAAATCTAGGCTAATAACCGGAATAAGAACACATAACGTTTTCAAAACTGGATATCACGGTTAGTAGAGGCCGATCTTCGGATCGGGCGAGAGGGGGTGCTCATAGCTGACCTTCCTCAATCGTACCCAAGTTCCCGAGCCGTGGCAACTTTGGTGATGAGGGACACGTGGCCTTTGGCACCGAGTCAGGGTTTCCTAAATTCCCACATTAAAAAATATTTAGGTGGCGACTCTGTATCTGGCAAAGCAGTCCATGTTTGGCACTTCTTTCAAAATCTGTTTTTCTCAAAACGATTTGCCGGATTTGGACTCTTTGGTTCAGATTTAGAACCGTGACAAATCGAGTCTGAACTATAGTAGACCCGCAAAGCGAACAAAACGGGGGTCATCCTCCCGAGGCGTTCGGGGACGTCTACACCAATAGACAATACAAATTGGAATTTCCAACTATAACTCAACTTAGGAACTCTTTTTCTCTTTTGTATTTTTTACACAAAGACAAACAAATAGGAACTTCAAGTTTTTCATTTCTTAACAACTAAAACTGCCAGGAATATGAGGGAAAAGCAACCAAAGGAGTAAGAATTTCACCTCTTCGAAGCGATTTTCTCGGAAAGCGAGGTTCCCAATCTGCATAAGATCTATTCACATGACAACAATTTAACAGAATAGTCAAGTTACCTAAGATATTCAACGGATTCGGGTGATGATTGAAACCCTAGAAGAATCGGCCGTTTCTGTAGAGAATAGAAGGTTTGAAGATTGAGCGACAAGAGGTGGATCGGAGGCAGAAATTAGGGTTTGAAGAGGGTGAAGATAAGAGAGAGAGAGAGAGGGCGGGAAGGAGACGAGATCGATGATCCACGAGATCGATGATCTTTTCTCTCTCTCTCTCTCTCTCTCTTTTCTTTGCCTGGTTGCTCCATCAAAGACTGAACAGATTGGGGATTTTGGGTTTTGGGGGGGAGGGGAAGGGGGAGTGGGAATGGAAAACAAGAAACAGATTGGGGATTTTGGGTTTTTGGGGAGGGAGGAGCGGGAATGGAAAGAGTGAGGGGGGGAACTGGGTGGGAATGGAAAAAGGGGGGTTGTGGAGAATGGAAATTTTTTTGGATTTTTCTTTTATTTTCATTACAAATAAATATTTAAATGAGAAAATGACTTTTTTTTTTTTTTTTGTAACAGAGGATGTCATTGCTAAAAAAAATTATTTTTTAATTAAAATAATTTTTTTTTAGTTAATGAATTTTTATTTATTTTTTTATTTAGTAAGGCTGAAAATTTATTTGTTTCATATTTATTTTAATGAATAAAAAATTATTATTTTTTTAATTTGGTAGAAGTAGGGATAATATTTTCCATTAAAATAAAGTTAATTTTTTGTGGTCAATACCGTCGCAAATGCTGTCGCAAATGCTCTCATTTTTTGAGACAGCAGAGTATTTGCGACGGCAGAAAATATTTTGCAAATGCTATGCTTTTTTGAGACGGCAGATAATATTTTCCAGAGTATTTGCGACGGCAGAAAATACCGTCGCAAATGCTCTCATTTTTTGAGACGGCAAATTGTGCCGTTGCAAATGCTATGCTTTTTTGAGACGGCAAATGGTGCCGTCGCAAATACTCTGCTTTTTTTAGACGGCATTTTCTGCCGTCACAAAAACTGAATTTGAGACGGCAAATGTGCCATCGCAAATAGTCCCGTGTCATATACACACTTTTCTTGTAGTGATGTTTATAATAAGTTGGAATATGTTGGTTATGTCATCTTCTAAAGAAGTGTACATGCAACGACTCGTATTGCTACAAAATGAGTTTGCCTTTTATGCAGAGGCACTTCAATATGTCACATCTTCTTGGTTTGATACATATAAGGAGAGATTTGTAGCTGCATGTACAGATACATGTATGCACTTGGGAAATTCAACAACAAATAGGTAAATTCAATTATTTTCAGAAAAAAATGTATATTTCCCTGTTTTGCCATTGTAATGGTTTACATATATAGGGTAGAGAGTTCACATGCAAAGCTAAAGAGATATCTTGGATCAAGTCAAGGGAGTTTTCAGTCAAATTAGTCAAGGATACACAATTTGCTTGAGTTGCAACACACTGACATCAAATCATCGTTTGAGAAGAGCAAGACAATTGTGCAACAGAATTTTAAGCCTGCTCAATTCAAAGATCTTCGTGGGAACGTGTCTATTGCAGCATTGGAAATGATATTAGCAGAGTCCAAACGAGCATATTTTGTTGGCATTGACATTGTTACATGTGGTTGTGTTGTTCGGCGTACACATGGATTACCATGTGCGCATTCCCACGTGTGTTGCTAATGGATTGTACATATAAGACCAATCGATATCGTTTACCACTTTTAGAGATTGTAAGAGTAACATCCACTAAAATCACTTTCTCTGTGGGTTTTGCATACCTCCAGTATGAAAGGGAGGATAATTATGCATGGGCACTTGGTATTTTGCATAGTTTGATGGATGAGAATAGTTATGATGACCCCCTCACGTATAATATTTTATATTTGGTTAATTAAGGAGATTTTGGATTTTAATTAGTCGTTGTCCTAATTTAATTTGAGATTTGTGAGAATTGTGGAATTTGATTCGTATATGATTCTATTGAAGATTTATTTTAAGGGTTCAAATGGCTTAAGGAAGCGAAATTAAGAAGTTGAATTAATTTAATTTTAATTACGGACCCATTTGGAAGTTAATTAAATATTCGATTCAGTTTAGTAAAATTGAGATTTGATTAATTAGGTCCGAATTGGAGTTAATTAAGTTAGTTAAATTATGAGGATTGAGAATTGTGATTACAACGAATTAAATTTATTTATGGGGTGTCCAATTTGAATATGTAATTTATTGACAGAAATTTGGAGTCTGATTAGAAATTGAAGGCCTAAATGGTTTGGGAAATCGAAATTGATGATGACAATAAGTTTAATTTAATATTTGGAGTTTTTGGGAGTTTGATTAAAAAAAAATCTGATTCAGATTGATAATTTTAAATATAATTAATTGGGCTCTAAAGGAAGTCCAATTAGATAAATTAAATTATGTGGAATTTATGATTAGTAGTAATTAATTTAATTATGTGTTAATCAAGATTTATTAAGAATAAGTGTTATTTAATTAAATTAATCTTAACCATAAATTAAATTGTAGAATGATTTAGATTTTGAGAATATATATGGGTGTATGTGCTGAGAAGTGTGTGTATGTGTGCAGAGAAGTCTGAGAGTGTGTGTATTATTGTTATGCTAGAAGCTTAAAGTGTGTGCACGCGTGCTTGTGCAATGTTAAGAAGTGAACATGTGTGTGTAAGTGTTGATAACCTTCAAGTTTTATATGTGCGCATGAGGAGAGAGAATAGGAAAATCTATTTATTATTTGGTGAAAGCATTCTTGTGCTTCGTATTGTTGACAGAACCGTGAGAAAGAGAAAGAACCGTGAGTGAGAGAGAGTTCAATTCCTTAGATTCTTGTTGGGAATTTTGAAGAAGATTAAGGAAGCTAGAGAAGAAGAAGATTTAAAGGGCAAATCAAATCTAATTGCTGAAATTAAAATTTGAGGTATGAAATTCAAGTTTGATTTATGTAGGATCTTCTTTTTATGCTTGAGATTGAGAAGGGTTTGGAATCATGTTCATGAAATTAGAGAGAAATTTGGGTTTGAGCAAGAAATGAGTTAAAATTATGTTAAGTTTCATCATTTTAATTTAATTTTGGAAATTGCATGCATAAGAAACTCATCAATCAAGAGCTCTAGATGAGGAATCAAAGCTCAAATCTTGTAGATAAATTATCTAGAAGTTGAAATTAAAGAAGTAAGTAGATTCAATTCCATGCAATTAAAATGAAATTAGCAAGATGATGAAGAAATAGAGTTAGGTTCAAATTTATAGAAGTTAAATTGGGAATTAATTATTTTGGGTTTGATTTTGGAATATGTTGCATGAGTTTGAGTCTAATTTCTATATGCATGGACAAGTTCTACAAGTTTTAATACTCTAATTGTACATGCGTCGTGGATTTATAATAATTGATTACATATTATGATGAAATGAGAACTAAGTTTTGGAAAATTATGAGTTTATGAACAAACGAGTTCAATTTTAAATTAAAAGAGTTTTGATGTAAATGATCTAAAATTGATCATATTTTCTTGATTAATTAAGAGTTTGTATGTTTCTAGACAAGTCATGTATGAACCCAAGTTTTGAGATTATATTTTGAAATTTTAATTCATATTTTAGAATTTGTGAGTTTGGAATTGGGTTTGATATGAAAAACATAAATTGAGTTGAATTTGATGAACTTAAAGTTTGTATGTACATGCATGTGAAGGATTGTCATGAGTTTCCATATTTGAGTACAAACATGCATTTTATAAAGAATTGAAGGCTATTTGGCACATGTAAGCATGATAATGTTGAATTTCATGAAGTTAATCATCAATTGTACTATTTAAGTTGAAAGTGAAGCCTATATTTCACATGCATGTATATTTCAAAATGATATGGAAATTAATTTGCATGAGTTTTAAAGATATGAAGTTGGTATGGGTTGTCAAAAAAAATGTGAAAATAATTTGGGAATTTAATTGTGATTTTGGACAAATTAGACTCAATTTTCTTATGGCCTCATATTGTATAAAGATTTCCATGATTTTGTATCAAGAACATGAGTTTTAGACCCTTTGAATGCTAAGTTTGAGCTTCAAATGCAATTCTGGAAATTCTAGAATTCGGCATGTCCGCTCGAGCGGGGAAAGTGCCGCTCGAGCGTGAAATGTTGGCTTGCAGAACTTTTGCAGACATTGATATCCGCTTGAGTGGAAAGAGTCACACTCGAGCATAGAAATGTAGTAACTAGTACTTTTGCAGACTAAAGGGGTCCGCTCGAGTGGCCAAATCTACGTTCGAGCAGAGAGCCCTGTTCCTGAAATTATGAAAAATGGTTTTGTGTTTTGTTTTCCGTTCTCTTCCATTTCTAAGCACACTTAGGAATACATTAAGCTTTGTAAATGACCTAAAAGGTAAAGAAAGAAGCCTAAGAGAAATAAATAGACTAAAGAACGGATTGAATTGTTTGTGACCCAATATGTGTTATGAATTATGTAGGGTCGAGCATAAGGATGAATCCACCGGCAGAACATTGTGAGTAATATCTTAGTAAAGATATGTTCAAGTATGTTGTTTTCCCAAACGTTACTTCTGTACATGCCTTATGGATTTGTATGTTTGAATTAAGAATGAGTATTCTAAATGTCAGTCTTTTGCTTAAGACTAAGTGAATACAAATACGATCATGATCATGAGTATGAAACACACATAAATACGTCTGACATGAATGATTGGGCCAAAGGCCGTTTGACATGAATGATTGGGCCAAAGGCCGTCTGACATGAATGATAGTCTGATATGAATGATTGGGCCAAAGGGTGTCTGACATGAATGATTGGGCCAAAGGCCATCTGACATAAATGATTGAACCAAAGGCCATTTGACACAAACAAATTGGATCCGAGGCCGTTTGATAAGAGCGAATTGGGCCTAAGGCCATTTGATATGTTTGGGCCTGAGGCCATTTGATATATTAGATAAAAACGTGAATAGGCCTAAGGCCGTTAGATATGTCTGTTACGAATTTCATTCACGTAACTTCTTCATTTTGCTATTATTCACTGGGCTATCAATCACTCTCATTTATATGTGTGTAGGTGAGCAAAGGATGTCCAAACCCAACCTCAGTGAAAGATATAAGAGAAAGTCAAGTTTTGTGGAGTCAGCCCGCACGTTTCACGCACGATTCACGCACGAGACTTTATTTTTGTTCATGTGTTTACATTTTTGCTTTATCGGTGAATACGTTGGATCATCTATGCATATAAGTTTGTTTTGTTTGGCTGACTGCATGTCCTGAAGTTCCTGGATGTATAAGATATTAACTCTATTTTTATATGTGAGTTATTATGGATTATTTATGAAATGTTTCGCTTTATCATGTAAACACAGCTCATTGGACAAAATTTTTAAGTCTACTTCCGCTTTTGGCCCCATATGATTATTTAAAAATCTGTTTTCTGTCTGAGGCCGTAGGTAATCTAACGATTACTAGCCGGTTATGATCCTAACCTATAGGGGCGGGTTCGGCTCATGACAATAGTCTTCCCAATGTTATTGTTTTAGACAGAGAATTGAGTCTAATGAATGCTATTGAAACGATATTTCCACAAGCTACAAGTTTGTTATGTAGATAGCATATTAATAAAAATGTGTTGGCCAAATGCAAAAAATTGTTTGAGAATAAGGAGAAATGTGATATGTTTATAACAAGTTGGAATATGTTGGTTATGTCATCTTCTGAAGAAGTGTACATGCAACGACTCGTATTGCTACAAAATGAGTTCACCTTTTATGCAGAGGCACTTCAATATGTCACGTCTTCTTGGTTTGATACATATAAGGAGAGATTTGTAGCTGCATGTACAGATACATGTATGCACTTGGGGAATTCAACAACGAATAGGTAAATTCAATTATTTTCAGAAAAAAAAATGTATATTTTCCTGTTTTACCATTGTAATGGTTTACATATATAGGGTAGAGAGTTCACATGCAAAGCTCAAGAGATATCTTGGATCAAGTCAAGGGAGTTTTCAGTCAAATTGGTCAAGGATACACAATTTGCTTGAGTTGCAACACACTGACATCAAATCATCGTTTGAGAAGAGCAAGACAGCTGTGTAACATCATTTATAGCCTGCTCAATTTAAAGATCTTTGTGGGAACATGTCTATTGCAGCATCGGAAATGATATTAGCAGAGTCCAAACAAGCATCTTTTGTTGGCATTGACATTGTTACATGTGCTTGTGTTGTTCGGCGTACACATGGATTACCATGTGCGCATGAAATAGCAGATTATATGAGAGAAAACCGACCAATTCCTCTAACTCCTGTAGATCCACATTGGTCCAAGATTGACATGCTTAATACTCCTAAAAAATTAAATTCATTTTCGGATTGCAAGTCAGAGTTGGATATGTTTGCTCGACGTTCCGAAGAGGTAAATCGAACTATGCAGGTTCCAATGTTAAAAAAGTTGATGGAGATACATACACCTGAGAGTACATTCTTGATTGAACTTGAAGTGAAGCTTAACCCACAGGGTCGACCATCCTTAAAGATTGATACTTTTACTCGTCTTGAGCTCTCTACCTTTGAGTTTGTTTCATCTGCACAGGACAACTATTCACCAAGTATAGGTTTGAAGAAAAATACATGTCCAAAGAAATTAAAATGAATGTAGCAACCAAAGGCGTGAGTTTGCAAACCGATTAATTATGTTTATACCTATATAACAACATGTATTAAGTAACTTTGGCAATGGATTGTACGTGTGTAGGTATACCCACATAGATTAACAAAAAAAACCAATTTGTCTTTTGTGGATGAATTTCCTTCAAGTCTGAGGCCATATATTCAACTCGTGAAGAATGTTGATGTTGATAATAATTGTGGATTTCGAACCATTGCTGGATTGATGGGATTTGGGGAAGATGGATGGTTGCAAGTAAGGAAAGATTTACTACAAGAATTACATGCCTATATAGATCATTACAAGCGTTTTTTTGGGGGCCAAGAAATAGTTGATGAGTTAACTAATACTTCAACGTATTTTGAATCAAATGCTGGATATAGTCATTGGATGACAATGCCTGACATGGGTCATCTGATATCATCTTTTTACAATGTTGTGTTATTTCACTTATCTTCTCAACAATGCCTCACTTTTCTCCTTCTTAGAACAATCCCAATGCCGATTGCATCTCGCAAGGAGATATGTATCGGGTTCGTCAACAACAACCATTTCGTTCAGGTACTCATTATGAGGCCCATTATTAAAACAAATTTGTTTTCGTTATTAGCAAAACAATAGTAAATTGCAATTTACCATTATTTCATATTTGTAGGTCTTCTTGGTGCATGGTCACCAAGTGCCATCTATAGCAACGAATTGGCGACGTCACTATTTACCTGCTGCAGCAGGATGGGAGACAGCTTACAATGCCCAAGTGCAGCATCTCACTTCACTCGTAGGATCAAGTGTAGTGACAACTGAGACAATAAAGTTAGATGTAGACATATGAAGTTCTAGCGAAGTAGATGTGCATGTTTATAACATATTTTTTATTATCTGAAGAATTTCAATTTTATTTATTTATGAAACTAGTTAGTGTTACTTATCTTTCTTAATTAAAAATATTAAACTTTGACCAAATAGAAATTTGTTAACACTTTCAACGGTTAAAATTGTTAAGGCTCCCAGAAGTTTGCATTTTTTCATGTTCGGGAATATAGGCCCGAACATTACTTATTTGTTCAGTAACGTGTTCCTAAACAACTAAGTAATGTTCGAGAGTACAGGCTCGAACATGGAGACTTCTTAATACTTTTAACAGTCAAAATTCTTAAAGCTCCCAGAAGTTTGCATTTTTTTAAATTAGGGAATATAGGCCCCGGACATTACTTATTTGTTCGGTAATGTGTTCCCAAACAATTAAGTAATGTTCGAGAGTACAGGCCTGAACATGGAAACTTCTTAAAACTTTCAATAGTCAAAATTCTTAAAGCTCTCAGAAGTTTGCATTTTTTTATGTTCGGGAATACAGGTCTGGATGTTACTTATTTGTTTGATAACGTGTTCCCGAACAACTAAGTAATGTTCGGGAGTAAAGGCCCGAACATGGAGACTTCTTAACACTTTCAACAATCAAAATTCTTAAAGCTCCCAAAAGTTTGCATTTTTTTTATGTTCGGGAGTACAGGCTCGAACATTGCTTATGTGTTCGGTAACGTGTTCCTGAACAACTAAGTAATGTTCGGGAGTACAGGCCCGAACATGGAAATTTCTTAAACTCAATGATGATGTATATATAATGATAAAAACACAACAACAAATTTGAAGCAATCATGACAATCAAACACGACATATATAACTCAAAAGCATTAATGAAGTTATTAACTGAAAACCATGATGCAAACATAACTTCTGTCGTATACCAAAGTAACCATGACAAAATCATTCATAATATTACTAAGTCAAAAGGATGGTCCATAATCATCCATACTTATACGAAAATACACATAAACATTCATTGTAATAGCAAAAACATTTATTGTAATAACGAAACATCCATAGCATCCTACAAATGATCATGAATTTTCAATTATGTCCAGTGTCAGTTTAGCAAGGGCAAGGATGAAGGTGACGGCGATAAACCAAACTTTCTCCAACGGATTGTTGTTGTTCCGATGGGGATTGTTGTTTTGGTGGAGAGTGATGTTCTGGTAGGGAGTGTTGTTCTTCATCTATTTGTTGGCCCTCCAATAATTGCGTCACTTGTTTGAATGCATTGTACAAAGACTCCAGAGCACTAATGACTTCAACATAATCCAACTGCATTATTGGACGTGCTATAGTCAGGGCTTTTGCAATGCGTTGTGAGTCATTGTCAGCTATTGATGCCTCAGAACGAGGGTCGTATGTAGATCGATGTGCCGGATTTTGAATAGTGACATGGGAAATGCGACAATACCAATCCATGTAATTGGGCGTGCAATCCCATGGATGTAAAACTGGCTCATTATGCTCCACTCTGTAATCTAATCCACATATTTGTACGAAAGACAATACTTGCCAACGGTAGATCCTCATGAAAGTGGAGCAAGTGGAGGCGAGGGAATATTTTGCACCCTTGTAAACTGTCTCAAAAACCTATCTAGATAATAGGGTTCAACAATATCCATGCATTTTAGCAATCCAGTGTAGTAAGTAACTTCAGCAAATGGATCGTTCTCACATTTACCAATATATGGATAAAAAATAACCTACAAACAATACACAAAATCATAAGTTCTCTATAAAAGATCAATGACACAAAGGAATTACACATTACATTTTTACCTCATGAGCCTCCAATCTATCAAGCTCCTCTCACAATGACTTTAACACGACAACTGATGAACCAGATTGTGTGCAAGGAATCCAACGATAAGCCCGAGGCTGGTTTTCTGTATAATTTAAATTTGGATGTGTTCTAGCACATATAAAATGTTCGTAGATCCAAGCCTCCAATAATGTCATGTATCCCGCTATTTGTCTAACAGTAGACTTTGTTTCCTTACCCAATTGTCGATACAAAAAAGCTAATGCAGCTGCACCCCAAGCATACAAATGAACTAAATTCAAATTCTCGAGCAGCTGGAGATACACAACAGGAACACGATTTGTAGTCTTATCAATGAACAAGGTACAACCTAGCAAGAATAATAAATATGCCCTTGTTGCCTAATAAATAAAATCATCTAAATCCGCATCTAAAACTAACTGAAATTTTTCATGTAACCATTCCAATCATACTGATTGGCCTCGTACTCCCTTCAACTCAACAACTGTATCATCTTCTAACACTCTCACTGACTTAACCAATACCTTTGCAGCTTCATCCCGTGATAACTTATTAGTTAAAACAGATGTACTAGTCATAGGAATTCCTAATATGGTACTTATATCATCTAATGACACGGACATCTCACCAAATGGCACGTGGAAACTATTAGTCTCAGGTTACCATCTTTCAACAAAGGCAGATACAACTAACTTGTTCACAAATTTGTATAAGCAACTAGTTAAAGAATACAATCCTGAATGTTTAATAATGTCCACAAATTTAGAGTTGTCAACTGCTTCCGATGTTAAAGACCAATCGGCAACCTTAGAGCCATGGTTCAAGCATCTCAACAAATCTCGTTCCTGCATCATTGCATATCACAACGGTGTCATGTATCTCTCAATTTTTTTTTTATTGAAATGATTAAAATAAGACAACAATTTGTAAGTTATACCTCATTATTCCAAATTTTGGCTGCTACATGACAACTAAAATTTTTCAGAATTGAAGGATCAATTGGGCCCCCGGGAAAAGATGTAGCAAGCCCTTCACTTGAACCAGGCATGTCCATGGGATGGTTAACATCAGGAATGTCTGTGTGGTGGTCAACGGCAGGAATGTTCGTTTCCTCTTCATTGCCACCAATATCATTGACAATGGGTTCAGCACCATCAAATTCGTCAACTTGAACATTACGAGCACGATGTTTCTGACCGACATTTTGAGGTACTTGGGTTGTGTTACGCCTCAAAGATGTCGTTTGCCGCTTTCGAGTTGTATTGTTAATGTCCATAAGTTAGCTACATCATTTGGAAGACATAATAGTTTACAACGTAAGATAAGTATAGTAATTAAAAAAAAATGAAAACATACTTATTAGGGAAGGAAAAAATGAAAAGAAATAATATGATTATATGCAACAATAGACATGTTGTATATGAAAAGTAAGTTAGCTTGTTTGTGGTCATACAGTGCTATGTAGCTGTGTATATGATCAAAAGCAAGTTAGGTCATATGATTCTTTTTCTTCTTTTGGTCTCTAAAATTCAAGTTTTCCAAATCACGTTACTCAACTATGTGTCATCCCTGACTTAAAAAAAAACAGAATATCCCAAGCTCATAAACATTAAAAACAAAAGCTGTCAGTGCACTTTCAAATGAATTTCACATAAATCTTAACTCAAGAAGCCTTTGTCCCAATTTCTTGTTAGATTCTCATGTGATAAGGAGTAGAGATGAGAGGCAGAGAGTGAGAAGAGAGAAATGAAAGAGAATAAAATAGTGTACCATTCTTATTGGGCTCCTTATATATGTTATAGCTGTATGCTAAATCTAAAATTAGTGTCCCTCAAACATGTACAATGGAATGAAATTCACAACATGCCTGACTTGACTCCCAATTATTTGGGGTTTACTTATTGTATAATTTTTCTCTAATTTTTTCTTTTAAAAACCATATCTTCAGTCAAGTTTAAGTTAATCATTTCTTTTGGAACCAACTTAACTTATGTCCTTCTCAACCTACCCCTTTGTCTTTTGGCACTCTCAAACCTGAATTCTTAACAGGCGCATTGTTTGATCTCTATTGCATTTTGTCAAACCATCTCAAATGATTATCCCTCCTTTATTTTCTATATCTTAATTTTGTAATAATTGATCCTAGATGTAAAGCATTGACACCTAATTTGTCATGTAAAATAATGCATTATTGTTATGAATATCATTTCACTTACTAAAATATCAATACATATATATTATATATAATACTTTTTAATGAATTTTAATGATTAATGCTTATGTTACACAACAAAATTCAGAAAATACAGAATACAAATATTTATAGTTCATATGTAAACTGCACAAAATGGTACAAAATTTGACAAGAGTATAGATATTTAAATAAGAGTTGGGGCAAGAAACCTGGATACACAAAAATTGAGGTCTAGATAAATAGGTTGACATAATAGTTGGGCAAGAAAACCTACATTTCTCTATTTTCTTTTCCTCTCTTACTTCGTCTTTTTGTCCTTGATGACCCTTCATCTTGCAAATCAAACCTAATCTTTATTAGATTCCTTAGGGGTTACAAACCATATTTTTATTCTGGCCACAATCAGATTTCTCTATTTTCTTTTCCTCTCTTACTTCCTCTTTTTATCCTTGATGACCCTTCATCTTGCAAGTCAAACCTAATCTTTATTAGATTCTTTAGGGGTTACAAACCATATTTTTATTCTGGCCACAATCGGATGAGAGAGAGAGAGAGGGAGAGAGAGACAGACAGAGACAGAGACAGAGACAGAGACAGAGACAGAGACAGACAGAGCACACCAGAGTTAGAGTTACACTTCTTCTTCTTATTCTTCTTGTTCGTGGATTTGAAAAGGATGAGGTTTTGTTAGGGGGTTTTTTGGAGCAAAAGTTTTTTTTTTTTTTTGGTGTGGGAGGTGTCCATTCAATTGGGTGTAATGTTTAAGGATAATTTTGGTATTATTTGGAGGGTGTAAAGAAATTTTTAGGGTTCCAAAAATTATAAATGGGGGTTCAAAGAAATAGAGGGTCCAAATTAATTCTTAGGATGCTAATAGCACCACTCATTATAAATACAATGGTAGATTGGTGGGGGTAGGTGAATTGTTAATTATGGTTTGAGCAATTTTAAGAATTGATTGATTGAAAAATATTTCAATCTTTATATAATATATAATATTAATTTATATAATGTTTTTATACATAACATAAATTAATTTTATATAATATTTTTTTACATGTATAACTATTAATTTATAATAAATTTCATATTTTAAATATTTTTCACACTCATTTTTATTTTGATATTTCATTAGAGGTTAATATATATATATATATACATTAACTATAGTGGAATAAAGCGATTTCGAAAACGAATTATAAAATTTAATTACAAAAAGTTATATTTTTAGCACATTAAACAATATTTTGTAGGACAACCAGTAGCCCATCCACTTTAACTAGGGAAAATTATCAATAAAGCATTTGGTCCAGTAATTGTCACTATTTGTGGAGGTATTGATTGTAATTGTTCTTTTATCAATTAAACAAATATAAAAATATAAATTATAAATACATTTTTTTTAGGTTTATTTAAAATATAGACTAGTTTTTGTAGTTTAAAAAATTATAAATATTTCTTATCAGAATATTTTATTTAACAGAATTAATTGAAAATACAAAAATTTTGTATTGTTCTCCTATAAAATAATAAAATTATTTGAATCACTAATTAAAATAAATTATTGACATTATCAAAAATTGTTAATTGACTTGATGATTTATTAATAAAATGAATTATTTGTTATGAAATTAGAAACTTTAAGGGGCAATGTGTAATTTCTAGAACCATGTGAGAGAATACGTATTTTAAATAAATTTCAAGGGATATATTTGTAAATTACCTCAAAAAATCTAAGAAAAATTATCAGGCAGACTGATTAAGTATACTTTGACCATGTTTGACAATTAGCTAAAACAATAAAATAAAAAATTATAATGGCTTGGGTTAGACCCGATCCTTTCATGTTCGTGGATCCGGGATCTGATACCCTTTATCATTGTCTATACTCCTTCTTGTCTTGTTATTGTTGAGTTTGGAGTTGTTGGTTGTATTGCGAACATGCTGGTATTCAAAGCAAATCATGTATGTTTTCTTCAGGTTCACTTGAGCGGTCTTTCCTGTGCTCGAATAGTATTTTGCAATCTACAAAACTTCTAGGAGGGGGTCATTGTACACTTGAATAATGTTTTGGTTGCTCAAACAGTCTCACTTATTTGTGTTTGATGCTCGAGCGGTGTTTTGGTCAGTCGAGCAGTTTGTGCGTATATCAGATCGGGGATGAGGGTTTTTTTTGTCACTTTTTCATATTCTCTCTCTCTTTAAAATATTTCTAAACCTAATTTCTTCACACATACTCTCTCTCTCTCTAGTTTTGCTTAAAACCCTCTCATACCCCTTAATCCATTGATTTCACTACCATAGTACTTTGGAGTAAAACGTAAAGCTTGGTGAGGGCTTCCATTTAATCTGAGTAAATCGTCGTTTCGTCACTGGTGATTTTTGGGTTATCTCATCTTCGCTTCAAGAGGTACGAATTTCTTTGCTCCTTTTCAATATCTCGGTATAGATGTACATGTGGTAATTTTAAAAAACAAGTTTGTTAAGAAATTTTACAAAAAGCATGATAAGGGTTTGGGGTTTGGATTTTAGGAGTTTGAACTGGATGAGTTGCAGGTGTTTCAGTTAATTGAGAAGGAGCTGGGTGTAACAGCGCCCGCGTGGGACCTCGATGCTACAGTTTGGACTCCCCTTTTTTGTTTGTTGCGGTTCGTAATCTGAACCAAAGAGTCCAACTCTGGCAAATCGTTTTGAGAAAAACAGATTTTGAAAAGAAGTGCCAAACATGGACTGCTTTGCCAGATACAGAGTCGCCATCTAAATATTTTTTTTTAAAATGGGAAATTTAGGAAACCCTGACTCGGTGCCGAAGGCCACGTGTCCGTTATCACTAAAGTTGTCTTGGCTCGGGAGCTTGGGTACGATCGGGGAAGGTCAGCTATGAGCACCCCCTCTCGCCCGGTCTGAAGACCGGCCTCTACTAACCTTGATATCCGATTTTGAAAACGTTATGTGTTCTTGTTCCGGTTATTAGCCTAGAATTATTATGTTATGCGCACAACAAACAAGTATAGACTAGATTGCCTAATTTGGAAACAAGCATTGCACATCCGTTTGTTTTGAAAGTGTTTTGGAATTTGCTACTCGCAAGTAGGCTAAAACACGGATTTCAACGAGTTTTCCAACTCAAGCAATCCAACCTCCACCCACAGGCATTCAAACAGTTTATCTCATATAAGCATTTAGCCGCATGGTAATTATGCCGTTATGTTAACATTCACACGCATGCGATATGCTAAAGCATAAATACTTACATTGTACTCCATGCCAAAACAGAAACTAGTTAGTAATCATATGCATGATCCTAGTTTATGTTAAGTGGCTAATGCAACGCATACAGAGATGCAGTTTAGGATAGGCTCGGCTAACCCTAAAATGGCATGTGAAATACAATCATTCGGTGCACGTATTCAAGTTAGATTTGAAAACACAATGCAGTTTGTATGATGTACCGAGCCCGGTGCATGTAAGACAAATGTATGGATGCACGCATGCACTGCATAAGGTATGCTAAAATAAATGTGCCCTAATCTACCATCGTAAGCGGGTAAATAAAAGGGAAGAAAGAAGTGGGGGTTGGAAGACATGCATACCACTCACACACGCTTATTACAGATTTGCCCTCGCTCGGAGGGACCAAAAGAATATACAAATTAATTAACTATGCAAGCTAATTAAATATTACAGATCAATTAAATTAACTAAATGAATTAATCAATCTAATTAAAACAGTAAAGCCCTCGGGAAGCGGGTCAGATGCAGCGCATGCTCGGGACTTGCTCAGAATCGCACTGCCATGCATAGTCTGCCTCTGTTTTCCCTGCTTTGCTCCTCTGAAGACTGCCAAAGTCTCAGGAATGCCTCTCAGGATACTGGGGGATCCCACCGGCTAAGTAGAATGACCACCGGCAATACGATGTGGCCATCGGCACAAAATGAATCCACCGGCTGATGATTTACTGCCGGATGGCACAAAATATTGCCGGTCGGCAAACAATGCCTGCAGAACCTGCAACTCACAGCAGCAGAGGGCAAAACTTGCATGGCAATTCAATTCAAACAATGTATGCACCAATCATGTCCCCTATCATGTTTACGACTCAAAGGGATATGTGCCTCGATTCTCGGGCCACCAATCACGCATTTCCATGCATGATGGCCTAAAGAATCAAGTGTGCATTTTCATGTCAAATGAAATGCAAACCAATCAAACAAAACAAGGCCCAATTCCTATCACCATGTCAAGGAACAACGCATGCATGCAAGATGCAATGCAACCTAGGCATGCAAGCTAAGGATGCAACATGGCATGGCAAGGCACTTATGCAAGCATACTAGCAAACATGAGGTAAGCATGCAACCAAGCAAATGATGGTCTTAAACATGACTTGGGCAGCCCTACTTAGGCCCAAAATCAGTGGCCAAAACCAAGGAAACGAAGGCCAAAATGCACACACATATGCATGCAATCATGGTCCAACACCTTAAGCATAAACAAGGCAACTTTTAAGCACACTTAAAGAGACCAAACAATGGACAATTAGCATGCATACCAAACTCTGAAATTGCACAAAATAGAGGTGCCAAACCAACTAGTTCAAGCAAGTAAAGCATGCAAATGGCCCAAGTACTTGAGGCAAGCCAAGAGGCTTAAACCAAGGTCAAACCCACCAAGCCTCACAAGGCTAAGGGGACTCAAAACAGGTCAAAGGCAGACCTAAACAACACCCAAGGAACTCCTAGATGGCATCTAAATGGCTCAAGTCCAAAGGCATGCACAAATGCACTTTCAAGGAGCATACAACACAAGCTCATAAGGCGTTAAAGAGGCATGCAAGGCAAGCATACAAACATGTTAAAGGGACTGAAATAACATGGAAAATGACTCCAATCCACTAAATCAAAGCAAACAAAGCATGCTATACACTTACATACTTAAAGCCAACAAGTCCAAAAATGCAAAGAGGCTATATAATGCATGCTAGGGTCGACTCAAACAACCTAAGACAGACCTAAAGATGGCAAAATAAGCACAAAAGCTTCACAAATCTAAGCCTAAAACATGCTAAAACAAAGGCAGACAACCTAAGGCATATTAAGGCAATCACAAGGCATTACAAGGTAGGTATGCAAGGCATGCATGGTACACCAAAACCAACTTAAAACCATGTTATATTATGGCAATATAAGCATGAAAAACATTCATGGCATGCTCAACACACACTCAAACATAAGCTCCCTTAAGAGACCAAAAATGGTCCCTTTCAAGGACAACAAGGAGAGGGGGTGGCTCTCCCCTTTTGGAGACTTCAAGGCACCATCCCTACCAATGAAATCCCTCAAGATTTCAGTGGTGAAGAGGCCCAAACACCAAAGTCTCGAAACTCTCACAAGATGGCACAAAACAAGGGCCTTACAAGGCCTAAGAGGGGTCAAACTTCCCCAAAGCACAAAACACTCTTAATAAACTATCAAGAGGGCCTAAAAACAGAACTTTTTTGTATTAAACACTAAGCACAAAAACAGCTCTAAGATAGGCAGAAATAAGATGCAAGAAATGGGTAAAAAGGGAGTAAAGTGGTTACCCTTGTAGACCTCTTCACAAATGGTGGTTTTGTGGCCTCCTTGAGCTCCAATCCAGCCAAGAACAGCAAGAATAAGCCCTTAGAACCTCAGTAGCCAAGGGAAGGTGAAACACTAGGTGCTTGTGTGTAATAGTATGGACTAAAACACACACAAGAGTAATATAGAGATAGGATGTGTATTGAACCCTAACCCTAAAACCAGAGCTTCCTCTGTATTTTCTAAGCAAAAAGCTCTAATTTTTCTAACCCTTGAGCAAGGGAGAGGAGGGCTCCTCTTATAGAGGAGCCAATCTTGTAAACTTACAATGTAAGCTAACAAGAGGGGCATCCCTCCATACACGTGTATGGAGGGGAAGCAAATGCCAGCCAGCTGTTTCAAAATATCTCCAAAAGCAGCTGAACAGTAGTCGGCTGGCCAAAAATGTCATTTTGACAAAAATGACTACCGACCGGCAACAAAGAGTGCCGACCGGCCAAAAATATTGCCGGTGGCAACAAAAACCAGCCGGTGGCCTCTAGACACTGCCGGTGGTGTGTGGGGATGCCTCACAAGGCATTCCCTGCCCCTCCAAGGCAAAACACAAGTGTTTGGTGCAAAACCAGACACAAAACGGTCGAGTTCAGAGATCCTGAGACAAGGCGCGTAGCCGAGAACTCCGGGAACTCCAAACGAACACAAACATGGATAATCACCAAGTGTTCAAATGGTGACATCCAAGTCTTGAGGACGGTCAAAAATGGGGTGTCTACACTGGGCATGTTCGTTGAGAGTGGGGAAAAATCCTAATTTATCATTATGGGCGTAATTAATCCTAAAGGGGTGAAGATGTGTAACAACCAAGTTATGTGTTAAAGAATTGGAATAGTGGTATAGTTATCAAAATGAAACTTAATTGGGTTTGAAGTGGTTTTTGATTAACTTTTGTGTCGTAGTTGTACTTTATGAATTGGATTGGTTTAAGGAAAAGATGAAGTTTTGGCTAAGGGTAGACGTAGTTGATGGTTTTGAAACAATAGATTTGTTTTTGGAAATAAAATGGTGTGCCTAACTCTTTTATAAAATAAAAATGAGAAATGGTTGATTTGAAAAAGTGGAATTAGTTATGGATTTATATTGTATGAGTTGCTTATCTATTTATCGATTTAGAGGTTTTGTCTTTGGTTATCGATGGAGGTTGACATTGTTATTGTTGAGTAAATGATGTTGTAGACACCCCATTTTTGACCGCCCTCAAGACTTGGGCATTACTGATGGGTTGCTCGGTGTTGAGAGATGTGCAGGCCAAAGATTCAATTCCTTCAGCAAGGAGAGAGGCAAACCCTTCAAAACACTTTGTTTAGGGGTTTGGAGTTGAAGAAAAGAGGAGAGGAGGGGAGAAAATAGGTTAGAGAAGAAGTTCGCCATGAATCCGGGTAGAAGAAAGACGAGCAATCATCGCTAAATCAAGATTATCTACCTATACACTTGGAGTTAAGCTATGAGGCCATAACCATTGGAAAGAAGACTTCCGGGGCTTCACTTTGCACTCAAGAATCTCCTAGAGCCAAGTCAGGGTGGAGGAGATATGATTGATTGAAGTTGGGTATCATCCCGGTTGGATCGAGTCTGCGCGGCTTCACGGAAAAGGGCATAACTTTTTGCACAGGAGGAATTTTAATGCAAGGTTTGCGCCATTGGAAAGCTAACTTCCGGGGCTTCAATTTACATACCCACCGGCCATTTTTTGACCTAGGAATCACCTATCGGAACTCTATTTAGCCGACCGGAAGAAAATAGTGCCGACCGGCACTTTATTTTGGCCGATGATCAAATTTTCTGGCCGACCTGACCCCTTTGACCCTCCTAAGCCTAGTGCATGCCAGCTGTGCCAGCTGGGATGCACAAAACCAGATCCACGTGCATCCATATGCCTATTTTGCACCCTTTTGCACCTTTGAACCCCTTGAAGCTTCTAGAAGCTTGAACCCTTTGGCCAAGCTTCTTGGAGAAGCTTGGCCAGCTGTATTAGCTTCTCCTAGAAGCCTTGCACCCCCCCTTTGAACCCCCTTTGCCCCTTTGACCCTTTCCATTTGCTTAGCCATTAAGTTAAGAGCTTATACTTGGCCTATATAAGCTCTTCTCTTCTCCTTTGTCTAGGGTTGGAATCTTTGAGCAAGAAAACCAGAGAATAGATATATATATCTAACATATATATCTACAACCATATATCCCTCCATCTCTCACTATATCTCTCTCATTCAACCTCCAAACACCCTTGTTCTTGGGCCATTCCTTCACCAACCCATAGCACCACCACCACTATTCCATCACAGCAGCTTGGAGAAGTTTTTCAGAGGCCAAAGGTGCTGCAACTCAAGCCAAGAAGCAACCAAGAGGGTAGTCTTCAAGGGTGAGATCATTTTTCCTCTTTTGTAGCACATTCTTGTCACATTTTTCTACCCTATTTGCTTACTATTTTGGGCTCCGACCCTAACTGAAATGGGAACTCTTTTGAGCCATTCTTCATGTTTGTTTAAGGGCTCAACCCTGTTTGAGCCCTCCATAGTGCACTTGCTTCAATACTCCTTGATGTGCTACATTTTTGCATGAAATTTCTAGTCTATATTTGATCTGTTTTTGAGCATAATGTAAACTGTAAGTAGGCTCATTTTGAGCCCTTCTTCAACATTGAAGAAGGGCTCAACCCTGTTTGGGACCCCTATCTTGCACTTGCTTCATAATTTCTTCTATTTACCGTAATTTTGCATGTTTCTTTAGCGTACCATGCTTCTGTTTTTGGGCCTTTAACAAGCCTGAAAAGTGTCTTATTTTTCCCCCCTATACATGTCTCATGAAGGGTCTTTGGCTGTTTGGTGCACCCTTTTGGTACTTCATGTTATACCCCTTTGTGGGCCTTAATCTTGCATTGCATTTTGAGCATGTTTTTATATTGATTTGGGGCTTGTCATCTACTGTGGGTAGTCATATTTTTGATCCCTCATCAGTATTGTAGAAGGGTATTTTTCAGTTTGGTGCATGCTTAGCATACCTACCATGTGATGCCTTGTAATTGCCTTGATATGCCTTAGGTTGTTAGCCTTTGTTCGAGCATGCTTTAGGCTTAGATTTGTGAAGATTTTGTGTTTATTTTGCCATGCTTTAGGTCTGTCTTAAGTTTTTTGAGTCGATCCTAGCATGCATTATATAGCCTCTTTGCATTTTGTGGCTTGTATGCTTCAAGTATGTGAATGTGTGAGCATTGTTGCATGCTTTGTTGATTTATTTAGTTGGTTTGGAACCTCCTATAACATGATTTCAGAGCTTACGTTGCATGCTCATGTCCATACTTAGCCTCTTTAAGTGTGCTTAAGAGTTGTCTTGTTTATGCTTAAGGTGTTGGACCATGATTGCATACATGTGTGTGTGCATCTTGTGCCTTCATTTCCATGATTATGGCCGCTGATTTTGGCATGCTTGCGAGTTATCCATGTTAGTTTAAGTCCATCGTTGCATGTTGTTGCATGCCATGTTTGTTTACATGTTTAGGTTGCGAACCTAGCATACATTGCTCATTTGCATGTTCATGTTGCATACCTAGCCGCCATGCCTAGGTTGCATTTCATCGAGCATGCATCCCTTGCCTCTTGACCAATCATGATAGGGGTTTGGGCCCTTTGATTTGTTTTGTGCTTGCATTCCATTTGATATCAAAGTTGCTAACTTGGCTTTCGGGCCATCATGCATTGAAATGCGTGATTGATGGCCCGGGGGTCGAGGGCCATGCTCCCTTGAGCCCATTACATGATAGGGAGTGTGTCCATGCATACATTTGCCTAGAAATTCTATGCCTTGCACTGTTGCCTGCTGTTGCTGTCAAACTGTCTTCTGCAGGAATTTTGTGCCGACTGGCAGGAAAGAGTGCCGACCGGCACTGTATTTCTGGCCGATAGACTATTTTGCAGCCGGTGGCCACCACAAGTAGCCGGTGGTAGTTTCCTCCAGCCGGTGGCACTCAGCAGAACACAAGGAAGGTTTCCTGGGACTTTGGTAAATTTTGGAGAAGCAGGGCAGTAAAAACAGAGGCAGCAGTGGCACGGTGTAGGCTTTCCGGGCAAGTCGGATCGAGCATGCATCATTCGCGCATCCCGAGGCAGGGCTGAGGCCCCATTTCTTTTATTTATTTGATTTAATTTTAATAATTAGAATTCTGTAATAATTTATTCGTTTATTCTTCGGACTGTATTATTATTTGGTCCCTCCGAGTGAGGGCAAAATTGTAATAAGGGTGTGTGAGTGGGTGTATGTCTTCCAATCCCCATTTCTTTCTATCCCTTTTATTTACCTGCTTATGTTGGTAGATTAGGGCATTTCTATCTTAGCATACCTTATGCAACGCATGCGTGCATCCATGCATTTGTTGACATGCACCGGGCTCGGTACATCATACAAACTGCATTGCAATTTTCAATTCCAAATTGAATACGTGCTACTCGCGCATTTCACATGCCATGTTTAGGGTTAGCCGAGCCTACTCTAGATTGCATCTATGCCTGTGTTGCATTAGCCACTTAACATGAACTAGGTCATGCATGTTTGCTAACTAATTTATTGTTTTGGCACGGAGTACGATGTAAGTTTTATGCTTTAGCATGTCGCATGCGTGTGAATGTTAACATGACAGTATGCCTGCCATGCGGCTAAGTGCTTATGTGATAAACTGCTTGAATGCCTGTGGGTGGAGGTTGGATTGCGTAAATTGGAACAACTCATTGAAATCCGTATTTTAGCCTACTTGCGAGTAGCAAAAACCAACACGTTTTTCGGGACAAAACGGATATGCAATGTTTATTTCCAAATTAGGCAATCTAGTCTATACTTTTGTGTTGTGCGCATCACATAGTAATTCTAGGCTAATAATTGGAATAAGAACACATAATGTTTTCAAAAACGGATATCACGGTTAGTAGAGGCCGGTCTTCGGACCGGGCGAAAGGGGGTGCTCATAGCTGACCTTCCCCGATCGTACCCAAGCTCCCGAGCCAAGACCACTTTGGTGATGACGGACACGTGGCCTTTGGCACCGAGTCAGGGTTTCCTAAATTTCCCATTTTAAAATATTTAGGTGGCGACTCTGTAATCTGGCAAAGCAGTCCATGTTTGGCACTACTTTTCAAAATCTGTTTTTTCTTCAAAACGATTTGCCAGAGTTGGACTCTTTGGTTCAAGATTTAGAACCGCAACAAACAAAAGGGAGTCCGAACTGTAGAGTGAAGCCCACGCGGGCGCGTCTACGGATGTGTACATATTACACTTGTACGGTATTATGTAGTTTAGCATGTTGTGCTATTGTTGTGTTTCCCTCTGAGTGAGGCTAGTAAAGTGTGGCGCCTTGACAGAAGTTCATCGTCTCTTCCAGTTTGTGCCCGGTAAAGTGTGAAAGGAGGTACGTTTCTCTCCTTATTGAGCCGGTAAAGCGTGGCGCCTTGTGATAGGTTCTCTTCCTTTCGTTTTGCATCTGATAAAGTGTAACCTTGGGGTCGTTCCCCTCTGGATGAGGCTAGTAAAGCATTATGTGTTATGTGGGTAGTACCATTTCCACCTGTTGTAGGCCGGTGGAAATGGAAGTATGTATTACATTCCGTTAATTATATTTAGAAATATATATTTCTCGGTATTTCTGTTATGGGTGTTCCTTGCCCTTAGGCCTATAGCCAAGGGAGAAAATAGATGTGTTGTTGCATAAGTGTGTGTAGTGGGTTGATTTGTGGAATTGGGTTATGACTCGTATATGTGAACCTGTTTTCAAAACAAATGTGAAGACAAAATTCTTTTATATTAACGTGGAGATTTAAGGAAATAAGGTTGTATTTTGTGAAAGATTTTTTTTTTTTGAATTTAACTAAATAATTGGAAAGAAAATAAATGGTTTACACCTTGTAGTGTTCAAATGGATGTTTTTGGAGAAAACGTACTTATATAAGTATATTTTTAATATTAAACTGTCACATTATTTATATTGTACGTCATGGTGCATTCATAATCATAGATATTTGTATGTTGTTATTATTTTGGATCATGTTAGAATCTCCACTGGATTTTATATTCATCCCACGTTGCTAATCCATTTTTCGAGTGTAAGTTGAGAGATGTTTCAAGATTGGTGATCTTCCTTAATTGTTGGCCACAATCCTATACTTTTAATGTAAAGATGTAAGCCCACTGACATTTTGTTTAAATGTAATTTATGTTGCATTCCATATATGTACAATTGAGTTGACTTCATTCGTTTATGGAGGTAATGTATGTATAGTTCTGCTTGTTCTTAATGGAAATAGATTTATGTTAATGGACATGGTAATATTGTTCGGGTAATAAAAAGTTGGGCGTGACAACTTGGTATCAGAGCTAACTGGGTTCGAATACCTTCGGCTCGTGGGAAGTGCTTTTTACCACAATAGGTTTATTATGCTTGGTGAGAACGTTTGCATATGGTTAGGATAAGTGTTAGGACTATATGTGTTGCATTTATGTAAGCATGGGATTAAGTTTCATGGATAGTGCTGGTAGCCGATGAACTTCCTTTGAGGTTTTATTGGAAACACTCTTGATCAACATGGTTTCTGATAAGAATTCCTGGAGAGTTCCGGGATGAGTAACTATCTTTGTGAACTTGATTCGATTATGTGATTAAATGTTTAACTGTTTATGTGAATAGGAACGTGTGATTTTGGAGTTTAGTGTGTTTTGTAGCTTAGCGGTGGTGGGTGAGTTTGTGCCTCGGGGAATGTCAATGTGTTGTTCACTAAGTTTGGTTTTGTTTTTGGTTTATAAGATGTCTACACAAGGGAGTAGTTTGAGACTGAAGGAGCTAGTTTGTTGAGTTGTGCCAGGAGGATACTTCTTTGGCAGAGTTTGAGACGGGGTTCGCCAATTTGTCGAGATTTGCTCCAGAGTTGGTCGCAACAGAGGAGCAACATTATTTTGAGTTTGAGAGGAGGTTGTGTGATGATATTTGGGGAAAGATTGATGGGGCTATGTATAGAGATTATCACACCCTCGTAGAGGTAGTGGCTCATGTGGAAGTCGTTAATTTTAGTGTTGGTCAAGATGAGGATGAAGAGGGTATATCGGCAATTCCAACTGTTCGGAGAGATAGTAAACCTAGTAAGAATTGGAGATGGGCGAGATCTCAAGCATAGGCGCAGTTAACACCTCAATCCACATTTGGTTCTTCAGACTCGTCTTTTGGAGGGTCCAGTCAGACTTAAGCTTCTTTGAGTAGGCAAATATGACGTTGGTGTGAGCTGGTGGTAACTAGGTTAGGGTTACATGTTGAGACCTTCGTGTTGTGAGCGTTTTTGCGCCGTTGTGTGATTGTTAAGATGGTGATAGGATATGGCTCCCAAGAATATGTAAACTTTATTTGTTTTTTCTTGTATTATTAGCACGGTTGTTATTTCTATTAATTTGTTGTTATAGAAACGTTGTTTTGGCATTGTGGCATCACTATAAGAGTGATGGGTGTTATTGGGTAACTATTGAGTTTCACTAGTTGTTTTATATTCAGAAACGAATTTGGAAAAATGAATTTTTCTTTGTGTTGTGGCCTCAAATGGCAGTGTTGAACTATAATATTGTGGATTTAATCTAAGTGGTAATAAAGGATTTCGTTGCATAGTTTATTTGATTTAATAAAAACTGAATATAACAAATCATGAAAATGTGAATGATTATGTGTTCTGAATAACACTTTATTTCGTTTTCGGAGGATGGTTGCAAAATTTTAAGTTTTATGCGAAAATCAAAAATGTATTTTGATTGTAGGTGGTGCAAGTTTGAGCACTTTTTAGAAGAAAAAAATTATATACAAGAGAGAGATTTTCAAAATGAGGATTTTTTTTTTTTGTAAACATGAATGTGTTGTGAATTATGTCACTTTTCATGGTTGGTTCGTATAGTGACTTAGCTTGTATTGCTAGTCGTGTGTTTAGGTGTTTTGTTTTGAGGAGAGTTTGGCATTGTTGGGGCTTATTGTGCCAAAGCGTTGTCTTTTGGGCCGTGTTTTCGTGGTAAATCCTCTTCTTTTGTGAGAGTTGATCGAGAGTTTTGTTGTAAGGGTAGTTTTCTTTTTCATAGTACTCGGGTGTTGAGTGCTCAGTGATGGTTGACATCTGTGGGATGCACGTAGAGTCCATTGTTTGTTTTCTCGTCTTGTAGACCCCAACGAGTTGTGCTGGTCGAAGAATCATTTGTGACTTCTTTCTTGTATTTTTATTTTTCAAGTGTCTTTAGGACTCCGAGGTGTTGGACCAGGATCTAGGAATTTATCCTAAGTATGGATCTAGCCTTGGATTGGTGGTTGTATTTATTTTGTGGTTGGTTTGCCTTCTGTTGTGGTGTATTCTTAAATTTTGAGACCAAACTTTCTTAAGAGGGAGAGATTATAATGGCTTAGGTTAGACTCGACCCTTTCATGTTCTTAAATCTAGGATCCGGTAATCTTTATCGTTGTCTATACTCCTTCTTGTCTTGTTATTGTTGAGTTTAGAGTTGTTGGTTATGTTGAAAACAGGTTGATAGTTCGTTTTTCAAAGGAAATCATGTTTGTTTTCTTCAAGTTCGCTCTAGCAGTCTTTCCTACTCTCGAGTGATATTCTGCAGTCTGCAAAACTTTTAGGAGGTGGTTATTGTGCGCTCGAACGGTCTCACTTATTTGTGTCCGGCGCTCGAGCGGTGTTTTGGTCACTCGAATGGTCTGTGCGTATATCAGATCGGTGAGAAGGGTTTTTTTGGTCACTTTTTCATCTTCTCTATCTCTCTAAAACATTTATAAGCCTAATTTCTTTACACACACTCTCTCTAGTTCTTGCTTAAACCCCTCCCATACACCCTAATCCATTGATTTCACTACCACAGTACTTTAGAGTAAAATGTAGAGCTCGGCGAGGGCTTCCGTTTAATCTAAGTGGATCATTGTTTTGTCACCGATGATTATTGGGTTGTCTCCTTTTCACTTCAAGAGGTAAGAATTTCTTTGTTCCTTTTCAATACCTCGTTATAGATATACATGTGGTAATTTTTATAGCATTTAAAAACAAGCTTGTTTAGAAATTTTACAAAAAGCATAATAAGGGTTTGGGGTTTGGATTTTGGGAGTTTGAATTGGATGATTTGCAGGTGTTTCAGTTAGTTGAGAGAGAGCTGGGCATGTTTGTGTTGAGAGTAGGGAAAAACCCAAATTTATCATTATGGGCTTAATTAATCCTAAAGGGGTGAATATGTGTAACAACCGAATTATGTGTTAAATAATTGGAATAGTGGTATAATTATCAAAATGAAACTTAATTGGGTTTAGTAGTGATTTTTTATTAACTTTGTATTGTAGTTGTACTTGGTAATCGACGAATTGTGGGAACATCATTAGTATAAGAAGAGGCAGAGAAGACGAAGAGCTGGTACTATAATAGGCTAGATGTCGGTGAAAGGAAGAGAATTGCACATTCACGCAATGAATTGGATTGGTTGAAGGAAAGATGAAGTTTTGACCAAGAGTGGACGTAGTTGATGGTTTTGAAACAAAGGATTTAGTTTTGGAAATAAAATGGCGCGTCTAACTTTTTCATGAAATAAAAATGAGAAATGGTTTATTTGAAAAGGTGGAACTAGTTATGGATTTATATTGTATGAGTTGTTTATCTATTTATCGGTTTAGAGGTTTTGTCTTTGGTCATCGGTAGAGGTTGACATTGTTGTTATTGAGTAGATAATGTGTACGCATTACACTTGTACGGTATTATGTAGTTTAGTATGTTGTGCTATTGTTGTGTTATTATTTGGGGGTCCGTTTCCCTCCAGGTGAGGTCGATAAAGTGTAGCGCCTTGACAGAGGTTCTTCGTCCTTTTCGGTTTGTGCCTGGTAAAAAAGAGGTTCGTTTCTCCTCGTATTGAGCCAGTAAAGCATAGCACCTTATGATAGGTTCCTCTTCCTTTCGGTTTGCGCTCAGTAAAGTGTAACCTTGGGTTGTTCCCCTTAGGGTGAGGCCGGTTGTAACGCCCCCAAAATAATTGCAATAAACCAAATCCTAAACACTAGTACAATATGATATGATTAGAATAAGAAGCTTTCATTAATCAGAGTTAATATATAAAAGGTGATACATGCGATGTACATTCATAAATCGTTCATCCTGAATCTACAGCATGGGTTACAAGAGGTAATAGGAAAGGAAAGCTAAACAACTATTCATATGCCCTAATGGCTTACATCTTTCTAAGACTATGCTCGGTTACAACAAAATGAGTCAGAAACTCAATACAAATCATGCCCTAGGCTAGTACAAAAACATAAATACAAAATGAACAAAAGTGAGGTTTCAACTCCACAGTCCTCCTAAGCTAAGTTCTTGGCGGAGGCATATTACCAGTACCTAAAAATGGTTTTTTTTTTTTTTCCAAATAGGGTGAGCCAAAACCCAGTAGAAACAATCTAACACAATATATGAATCTTAACAAAGATATAAAGATGATGTGTATATACAATGCTAGTGATAAAACCGTTCACGACTTACAAAATCATAATATGCCAAGTTTTATATCACATTTCATTTTATCTCAACTCATTTCAAGTCAATTCATTTCATTTTAACTCATCAATCAGATTCACTGTTATCCAAACAACCCAACTGAGGCTACAACTCAGTGGTTATCTAATCAATACAACCATTATACTAACACACTTCAATTTGTCATTTTACGGAAATTTCGTCCGCTGGAATCAGGACCCATGTATACGCGCGATTTTCGAGACTTTCACTCTGGACACACAAGCCAACTTAATTCAATAGAGTCCATTCCCTTTCTTCTCCCAAACATGGAGTACATTCTCCTTTCTCCTCCCAAATATCATACATATACAAAGTATTAAAACATGATTATATTCAATGACAACAGTTAAGAGATTAGTTTCAATTCACCTAATCCTCATGTAATTTCTACAACAATCATAGTTATCCTCAACTGATAGCCTAAAACAAATATTTCTAAACAGATATATTATCCAAATTTCCATAGGTGAGAGACAATATACATCCCACTCCACCATTGATATAAACATTCATCAAATTTCATATTTCCAATACCAATTTCATTATTTATACAAAATAATTATTTTAAACATTTTAGGGCAAAACTCTATTCTTTTCCAAATCCAATCCATGTGTCAAAATTAACAAATTTAACACAACACATCCTCATATTATACCTATAACCATTTCTAATACATTCATTTAAAAATCCCCTCTTTTGATTTTAAACAAAAACCCTAGGTTTGTCTAAAATTCTCAAAATCCCAACATTCCTTACATAATCAACAAATAACTAAGTTACAAATCATAGGAAAGTGTAGAAAGTCCCTACGTCAAGCTTAGAATACCAAAGCAACAATAGAGGAACTTCAAAAACGCCAAAACCAAATCTTGTTTGGACCAAAATGAAGCTCTCGACACGCTCTACCTTTTTAACAAAGGCACACAGGTAGAGAACCCAACGGATCTAGGTGAAAAGTTAGAGAGAATGTAGGTTTTAGAGAGAGAGGCTTAATATCTAGGGTTTTGAAATGTTTTAGAGAAAGAAGGAGATGAAAAAGTGATGTATAAAGTGATTGTTACAAACTAATATACACACAATCTGCTCGAGCACATGAAGTGACGCTTGAGCGTCAAACACAATAAGTTGTTCCGCTTGAACACAAAATGCACACTCCTAGTAGTTTTGCAGATAAAAGAACATCGCTCGAGCGCAATAATGGCCGCTCGAGCGCACATCCGCTCGAGCATAAGAAACGCCGCTCAAGCATAGAATACATTCTCCCAGTAGTTTTGCAAACCTGCAAAAGTATTGAGAGTTCACAAAGCCCGCTCACGCGCAAGAAGTGCCGCTTGAGCGGAAGGGTAAAATTCTGGGCAACAAAGGTTTGAAAACTAAGCAACCAACCTGTTCCAAACACAACCACTATAACCCAACAGCCAAATTTAAGGAAAATCAAGGGTAGCAAGATATAATCAACAATACTAAATCATGAAACCCTAGTCCGAAATACAACAAGGGTCGGATCAAAACCGGAATCGCTATACCGATAAAGTGTTATGTGTTATGTGGGTTGTATCATTTGCCATCCGTGCTATAGGCTGGTGGAAATGGAAGTATGTATTACATTCAATTAATTATATTTAGAAATATATATTTCTCGATATTTTTGTTATGGGTGTTCTTTGCCCTTGGGCCCATGGCTAGGGAAGATAATAGATGTGTTGTTGCATAACTGTGTGTAGTGGGTTGAGCTATGGAATTGGGTTATGACTCGTATATGTGAACGTGTTTTCAACAAATGTGGAGACGAAATTCTTTTATATTAACGTAGAGGTTTAAGAAAATAATGTTGTGCTGTGAAAGAAATTTTTTTTTTTTTTTTGTGTGAATTTAACTGAATAATTGGAAAGAAAATAAATGGTTTACACCTTGTAGTGTTCAAATAGATGTTTTTGGAGAAAATGTACTTATATAAGTATATTTTGAATATTAAATTGGCACATTATTTATTGTTAC
The DNA here is from genome assembly GCA_022316695.1 of Camellia oleifera. NCBI lineage: Eukaryota > Viridiplantae > Streptophyta > Magnoliopsida > Ericales > Theaceae > Camellia > Camellia oleifera. Next base: position 184,651,215 of record CM039317.1, on the reverse strand, counting down.
CCAAAAGCAACCTAAGATGTGGGTGAATTAGGTTTCTTCAAATAAAAATAATAATACCCCAATAAAAATTACAACTAGTATAGCACAAATAATTGATGATAGGAAGCTTATTAACAGTTAATGATCAAGCTTAATAAAGAAATATTTTAGAAGTATAGATAACAACTAATGCAATATATGAATAAGTTGATTAGAAGCTTAAGATGCACAAGTAACATATATATATATATATATATATTTAATGGAAGGTAGATGACTTGATTGATCATAAGGAGAAAATATTAGTGGAGCAGCTAAACAAAATGCAGTAAATGATTTTTTACTTAACATATTATGATATAGATAAATAAGCAATTATAACTAACACTCAATGAAAGAGGACAACAGATAGCTATATTAGAAGAGCTTAGATGTTTAGCATAATGTAGCAAATACTTTGACAGGTATATCAATGACAAAAATCAACATAGTAGATATATCAGTTAGCTATATCAGTGAAGAAAAATAAAAGAGATTAGAAAAGAGAAAGCAAACAGATTTATAGTGGTTCTACTTCAACCAAGCCTACATCCACTACTCAAGCTTTACTTGAGATTTTTCACTATCTTATAGCTTCACAGGGGTGCTAGCAACCTCTTCAAAAATGGAGCAATCCTACACAGATTTTATACAGACTTTCCAAGTCCTCAAACCCTTGCAAACCTTAGATGATTCACAATCACTATCAAGGAATCAAGAAACCTGAGTGTATTACACTCTTACAAGATTGATATGAAGGCGTTTTTGCTTTCAAAGAAGGCAACAAGAATAATCTCTCAAAGATATAAAATATTAAAGCTCTGAGTTTTCTGTAAACCTCATATAGGTAAGATAAGTTTAAAGCTAAGGCTCTGTGTATGTTTTTTTGAAAGAGAAAGAAATCTCAGTTGAAGAACTCTTCAGAGAATCAGAGAGATAAAGAATATGTAATTGATGAAGAATCAAAATATGTATAGCACGTTGTATGTCTCTCTTTGTTTTTTTGGTTATTCGTCTTTGCTTGTTCAGAGCTCTGTATATAACAAAGTTTTGTGCTCTGTTTGTTCTGACAGTGCCCATTCTCTTCTCCTTGTTGAAGAAATGGGATGGTGATGGTGTAGCAGGTTTTTCGCACTCCTTGAAGGAGTCTAGTCTCCTCAGATATGATTGCCCTATAGTTCGGACTCCCGTGGTTCTGAATCTAGTTTCACAAGTGCAATGTGAAACAGAAAAATAAATAAGAGTCCAAATCCGGCAAATCTTACAAAATCCATTAATCATCAGAGATGCCAAAAATAGATTGCATTGCCAGATTTCAAAGTCACCACCTAAATATTTTTGTAAAATTTAGGAAACCCGTGACTCGTGTCAAAGGCCACTTATCTGTCATAACCAAAGTGTCTTGGCTCGGGAACTTAGGTATGAGCGGAGAAGGTCATGAATTGAGCACCTCACTCACCCAATCAATAATCGGCCTCTACTAATCACGATGTGAATTTTATATACATTATATGCTCTTGTTTTGATTTTATTATGCTAACATTTACTATGTGAGACACACAAGTATAGATTGTTTCGCTTGCTTTGGAAATGACTAAATTTTATGTGATTTTCAAAAGGGTTTTGAATGCACACAACTCAAAATGAAAGAAATGAGCTAATATGTACATTTGATCAAAATCATCCCCAACGCAAGTAAAATAACCTTCATCCACAGGCATTCAAACAGTTTATTTCAAGTAACCACGTAGCCTCATGGTAAGATGCTAAGCATGACAACAATCACACACATGAATATGCTAAAGCCAAAAGCGCTCAGCTAGTACTCCAAGAAAAGCCAAGAAGAAGTTATTTTAAAATAATGCATGACCCTAACTATGTACATGACTAGGCCTAGTCTGGTTGGCCACCATGCCTTCTTTAGGGTTTAGTCCCAAGGAAGTCACGGGTTCAATTCCCCTTAGGGGGATTGAATTAAGGATGTGCAAGCACTTAGGTGCTCTGCCAAGGATGGAGAGATTTTCTCTCATAAGTGCTAATCTAACAACTAACAATCAACATTTACCGATCAAAAAAAAAAAAAAAAATGCAGCACATACAAGAATGCAACTATAGAATTCAGCTTTTTAAAATAACATATGACTCGATTCAAGGCATGCAGTAACGCACGTATTCAAATAAGTAAAAATGACAATGATAGTATTATGAGCCAAATCATAATGCATGTAAATATAGATGTAAATCATGGCGATGATAGAGAAAACATGATGCTATACAACTATAGTAAGTAAATAAATAAAATGGAGAAAAAAATGGGGGTTGAGAGACATACATCAAGTGTTACATATTTGCTCTCTTTACAAGAGAGTCCAAATATCCTAATTAACTAATTATTACAAGCACAAATGAATGAACTAATTAATTATTACAAATCCGAATGAAAGCAACTGATTAATTACAAATATGAATCAAACCAGCTAATCTAGAGGAATTAAATGAAAGGTGGGGAATCACGTGCACATGGGCAAGAACATCCTCCGAAAACCCCCACTACTTACTACCAAAAGCTTATCTGTTCACAATCTGAAATGACTCTGTTTTGGGGCCTCAAGATCTGCTTTGTTTCACTGAAAAAGCACTACAAAATGGGGTCAGTTGGCCTTGGGAAGTGGTCGACCATATAGAGCTTTGGTCATCCAGCCATTTATTCTAGGAGAGGATCTGCTGCAATCAAAACCAAAACAGAGCAAAACAGGGGGTTTCCAAAAGATGTTCATTCTTCCTTCTCTCTCATGTCATGAAAAATTCTCCAGGAGAGAGTAAGTTTGCTTCACAAATCATCAAACATCCAAGGGTATTCAAATGATGATTAATGAAACAACGAGATGGCAGTTAATGGATACAAAGCTAACTAAAACTAATTATGAAAGATGCAATCAAAGATATGGCCAAAACCTACTAAATCTCATGGAAAACAAGAGTAAGTGACTACTCAAGCTTAGAGATAATAGGTTTAGAAGGAGCCATTCTTGGAGGTAGAGCTCATGCACAAGAGGTTCCATCATTAAGAAAACCAAAGAGACTTTTCTTCCTACTCATGGAAGATGGATTGAAACCCCCATTTCCATGCTTCAAAGGAACTAGAAGAGAGTCTCTAATGGTCTTAATGAAAGAGCTCTCATGTAGCTTTGAAGCAAAAGCAAAACTAAACTAAGTACAAACAAGAAATGAAAGCTACAGAGAGATGATTGCAAGCTCATCTTCTTACTCATGGAACATGGATGAAACATCCATTTCCGGGCTACACAGAAAGGACCTAGAAGAGAGCTTTGCAATATCTTCCAAGAAGAGAGATATGAGACAAGAATCAAACTATTTATATAAGCTTTAAACACATATATACATTTCATAATTAATCAAAATCTACCTAAAATAGTGCTAAGAATGAAAGAAAAGAAGCAAAAACATAAGAACAACAAGAAAGCAACACTAGAGAACAAGCCTATAAAAGGGTGGCAACCCTTCTACCTTCAACAAGGTTTAAATCACATTTTAAAAACTAAAATACTCTGAAAATCAGTATTAAAATGAAGAACAAGAAACTTAAAAAGGAAGGGAAATGAAAAGAGTTAAAGAATCAATCTCTAGAGAAGAGGAAAAGTTTCTTGGTTCACAAACTCCAATCCAAACACTCCCAAGTATCTGAAATTATGTTTAAAACCTCAGCAAAAAGCTTCAAGTTCAAGCTTTAATGGCATATCTATAGTGTATCTATATTTCAAGAGGGTAGAGAAGCTTTGGGCAATTATCTAAGCCTTTGGGAAATTGTTCTAACCCTAAACTCTGAAGTGAGGTGTTGTTTTTATAGAGTTTCCACTACCTTTCAACATAAATATCTTCAAAAGAGAGTAGCTGGTCAACTCTCATGCATGGGAGCAGCTAGTTGCTGCAAAATATCTGGTACGCTAAACATGGCCGACCGGCTAAGAAGATGGCCTGCCAGCCAAACGGATGTGGCTTACCGGTCATTTTTTTTGGTCTTGCTACTTTTAAGTGGTCAAGCTAAAAAAAAAAGCATTTTGATCCAAATGGGGTGCAAGGTTTAGGTTTGAAGCTCAAAATTGAACTCTTTTGTTGAAAATCCGAATGATTGTACAATATAACATGTCATTATCGAGTGTTTGGAATGAAGCGCCCAAGTCCTAGGGGCAATCAAAATGGGGTGACTACAGATGGCTGAGGATGATATAAAATTCATTGCTCAGATATTCCCTGACATCTATGTGTGTTTTGCCCGTTAAATGATGGGTCCTCTGATGAAAAACCTTTGTTTTCTTTTCTCAACATCAGTCTGATATATATAACTTCTCTGCACAGTGGACGTCCACCCAGATGTCCTAAGTGAAGTTCTGTGTTTGTGGGTCGTCCGTCTGGATATCCTCCCAGATGTTTGCCTGGATGTCCTATGGAGTCCCGGTCGTTGAGGTTGTCGTCTGCGATCGTCAAGTATACTGCTGAACAGAACTAAAATAGAATGAAACTAGGCCGAAATGCCTTGACCGGTTGTCCTCCCAGACGTTCCCCTGGATGTCTGCCCAGTCGTCCCTTCCTGTCCAAAGCTATAGAAGAAAATTGCTGAAAATTGCTATGACAACCCTCACCTCTGATTAGTGTTAATCTGTGTTTAAGCATGATAAGTAATTGATTAAGATGAAATCCTAATTTGATTACATGACTGTATTGTTTTAATTGCATTTCTATCTATTTGTTACAGAATGATCTGTTCATGTTTTAATTTTGATTGTGAATTGAAGGCCTTATCGGCGACCGATTTAGAAATTGATTTGTGTTATATGCTAATTAGGATTTATAGAATTTTATGGTAGGTTTAATTAAAGTTCGATTTGGAATGATTAAATTAGAATAAATAAAGTTAAACTACATTAGTTGAGTTTATTACATAATTGCCATTAAGTGGATTATTTCAAGGCCATTTGTTTGTTTCCTCTTTTCTTTGTTGACACCATTTTCCACCTTCAAGACCCAAACCGTGAGAGAGAGGGGGAATAGAAAAAAAATTGATTTCAACAAGAGTTTTTGCTTGGATTTAGAAGAATTGAAGTAATTTTGAAGACTAGTCTACATTGTTCAAGGTTTTGGCTTAAGAGAAGTTTGATTGAAAAGCTTAGGTAAGAGCTCAACCCTTTAATCTTGTTTTTGAGCCATCTAGAGCTTGTATATGAATGAAATAGGTGAATTCATGGGTTAATTAAGCTAGAATTTGAGGTAGTCAAGTGAAGTCTTGCATGCATTTACATGTCCTTGAATTTTGAGGTTGTTTTCATGAGAATTTCCTCATGCATGTCCATATTATGGTTGTACTCTTGAAATTCACCATGTTTTTTTAGCTTAATCTTACATTTGGTCATACCTTAGAGCATTATAGTTCATGAGAACTCATGCATATTATGTTCTTGTATTATTCATGAAAGTTTCATTGAAATTGTGTTCAATTTGCATACTTTTGGGCTTTGATTTTATAAAATGATCTTCAGAACATGTTGTATTATGAGTTTCCAAGTGTTTTCCAGAAAATTGGCCCAAAAGATTAAGTTTTGGTATGTTTGATTCTTGGTTTGAGCTTTGGGAGCAAATCTGGAAAACCCAGATTTTGGCTTCCATGCTCGAGCGACCACCTTTGTTTCAGAATTCTGCTCGAGCGACGGAATGCTGGCTTGAGCGTAAATTGCAAGCTCTCAGGTTTTGCGTGTGCAGATGCATGCTCGAGCAACGAGACCCACGCTCGAGCGAAGAGCTGTGTCTCACGCTCGAGCGAGCATCGAACGAAAAATTATAGCAACCAGTACTTTTACACTTTTGCAGATCGCTCAAGCGAGAGAGTTTACACTCGAGCGACCTTTCTCATTCGGCAAGCTCGCTCGAGTGGGGAAAGCCACACTCGAGTGAGACTCTGTTTTCAGCAAATTTTGAAAAGTGTTCAAAAGTACATTTTTGCATTCTCATTCCATCCTAGGCATTCCTAGGCCATGTTTAAGGCATCTTAATTGAGAATATTGATATAGAACCACACCAAATCAAGTTAGGGGCTAAATTATTAATCCCAAGCGTGTAATTTAGTGTGTGTGTTCGTTCTGCAACTATGTAGGTTTGGCACTCAAGGACGCTGTCGCCTGCTTATAGCCCAATAATCTGTAAGTAACACTGTTGTAAAGATATGTTCAATCGTATTTGTTTTCTGATTAATAAATCATATTGCTTTCTGAAATGATACTTTTTATGGGTTGAATGATGATCCTATTTTGAACTGTATTCGTGGCATCCATAGCATATTGCTATCATTGTTGATATTGTTCGTTATTGTTACAGAGATCTCTGTCAGTTCCAAATCCTGGAACTATTGTTATTGTATGATGGCCATCAATCGATTGTTCAGTCTTTCAAGACCTAGTGTATTGTTACTGTTGGATGTATCACGTATGACTTATGAATATGATGGATCGACTTGATCGAATTGAATGACTGATTGACAAATGATATTGATTGAAAATGTTTTAGTGCTAATTGATTGTTTTAAGGACTGTAAGGACATCATTCTTAACCTCTTTACACATTTGTTATTCACTAAGCTTTAGCTTACAGTTTATATATGTATGTAGGTGGCCAGGCACCGGACCCAAGCTAGAAGCGTCGAGTTAAGCTCTTTTTTTGTCAAGCCAACCATCGCACCTCACTTCAAGGTCCCAAGTCTGCATGAGTCATGGTTGTTTTGGGGTGTTTTGGATCCACCCTTTTTGTCCCCGTTAATGTAATGAATATATCAAGACTTGATTGTACAATTATGGTAAAGGGATTAGGTCCCTAACCTGTATGCTATGTGTATCTGGTATGTATATGTGCATATAGCTTTAAATGTGGATATGCTCATAAAAGTCTTTTTCCATTTAGATTTTCACTGCTCATTGGACATTTTTTTTTTATTGATCGGCTTCCGCCGGCCCCCTTATATTGTTCAATTGTCACTATTGTTAATTAGGCCTTTGGTAATCCCGGATTACTGGCCGGTTATGATGCTAAACATTTAGGGACGGGTTTGGGTCATGACAATTGCCTTGGCCAGTCGACCACTTGGTAGTGCGGCCGGGTCGACTGCCGTGAGTCAGTTTTGGCTTCTGAGTTCTACTGCTCTGCTGATCTGGTGCACTAGTTTGGTACATGTTTAAGTCTCATTTTGAACTCAAGAAAGGCATGATTAGGATATAAACATGGATAAAAATGTGATGGAATAAATTATAAGTATTCAATCTATTTTGCTCTTCTAAATAAATCAAAAACAGAATTGAAGAAAAATAAAAACAATCATCAAAATCAAATGTCTAACATTTATATTGTACGTCATGATGCATTTATGATCATAGATATCTGTATGTTGTTATTATTTGGGATCATGTTGGAATCTCTATTAGACTTTATATTTATCCCACATTACTAATCATTTTTCAAGTGCAAGTTGTGAGATGCTTCAAGATCGGTAATCTTCCTTAATTGTTGGCCATGGGGCTTATACTTGTAGGCGGAACGCCATTGTTGTAAAAGGGTTAAACCCTTACTTTTAATGTAAAGATGTAAGCTCACGGATATTTTGTTTAAATATAATTTAGGGATATTTACCAATAAATCCTATCTGACAAACACTTTTACCGATTGGTCCTAAGGTTATTTCTATTGTTCTGATTAGTCCTATTAGTGGGGGAATATCTTACCAGTTGATCATATTTCCTTTGTTTGGTAACATTGAGTGGTCAAATATACCATTCCTTGTATGTGTCACGTGACATACATCATTCCAAGGCAAAAAGCATAAAGAGCCTTAGTGCACTTTGTTGATGTGTGGCACCCACCGATCACCCTCAATATGACATGTGCCAAACACTATGTGTCACATGACATACGTTATTTCAAGGCAAAAAACATAAAGAGCCTTAGTACACTTTGTTGATGTGTGGCACCCACCGATCACCCTCAATATGACACGTGTCGAATATTGTGTGTCACGTGGCAAAAAGTATAAAGAGCCTTAATGTACTTTGTTGATGTGCGGCACCCACCGATCACCCTCATACAGAGCCTTAGTGCACTTTGTTGATGTGTGGCACCCACCGATCACCTTCAATATGACACGTGCCAAACACTGTGTGTCACGTGACATACATTATTCCAAGGCAAAAAGCATAAAGAGCCATAGTGCACTTTGTTGATGTGTGGCACCCACCGATCACCCTCAATGTGACACGTGTCGAACACAAATTTTGAAAACACACAAACAGGAGGTTATGCCACACCACACCATCACCTATTCAAGCGTTCAGAAAAAATATGCAGTGGTATTTACGTCATTCAGCAATAGAAAGGACCAAATAGATCAAAAGAAAAAAAGTTGGGACTAAATGGAGCACAATTTTAATATTTAGGATTTATTGGTAACCTTCCCTATAATTTATGTTATATTCCATATATGTACAATTGAGAGGACTTCAATCGTTTATTGAGGTAATGTATGTATAGTTCTGCTTGTTCTTAATGGAAATGGATCAACAATGCTACAGACCCCCAGTACGGACGACCCCCACCGACCCCCCCAATGCCACGTGTTGGCTTGAGATTGGCTGGAAAAAAAAAAAAAAAAAAAAAAAGGAAAACTATTTTTTTTTTTTTTGGCCAATCATGGACGACCCCAGCACCCCCAGCTGGGGGTCCAAGTCATTTTTCGAAATGGATTTATGTTAATGGACATGGTAGTAATATTCGGGTAATAAAAAACAGAGCGTGACAAAAATTAAGAAGTAAATATAAAAAAGTTAACTCATTTAAAAAAAATGGAATTTATGTATTTTCATAAAAAGAAATTAAAAATGCATTGAGAAAGTTAGTTAATTCCGAAACAAACTTTTCATAAGTCTTATATACTTTTTAAATGCACTAATAAGTCTTAAGATTCCTATGTTGCCCTAATATTTTAGTCTAGTCATCAAGTTGTCCCGCGTCACTTCTCTTCTCTTGTCTCTCTTTCTTCCTACCATATTTCCAAAAGCTTCACATCACCACCATCGACCGCCATCATCGCTGGCACCATCCACTGTTGCCATCGTCGTCACCATCTACCCATTACTGTCATCATTCAGCCATGTCACCAATCTACACACCATTGTTGTCAATGACCTACAGCACAATTCTCCTTTTCCTCTCTTGTCCTTGTCGTTGCTCAACTCACATCATCGTCCTCCTTTGATGCCATCTTCAATGACTTCAAATTTGGCCATTTTCAATGTTAATCTGCTATCTTGGATTTTGTAGCCCTCGTCGCCTTTGAGATATAGCCATAACACAATCGTCGTGTGTACATGACAATGGATCCCCATCATTTTGTTGTTGAAGATCTGATTAAATTTGATCTGTTGTTTGTAATAATAATATAATAATAATATATTTCCATTTAAAAAAAAAAAATGATGAACTTCTTTCAAGTTTCTTCACAAATACAAGTGTATATAAAAACTAAAAAAATTGTAAAGAAATGTGAAAGTTGTTCACTAAAAAATAAAAATATATTCAGTGTTTTTGGTTTGAGTTTTCCGGATTAAGTTTTTTAAAAACTAAGGCTCCGTTTGGTAGAGCTTTGTAATTATGATTTGAGAATATGAGTTGTATTTTGAGTTTGTGTGTTTTAGAATTATGATTTGAGTGTAGAAAATTTGTTTGGTTTTGGTTTTTGAATGAAGTGTTGAATTGAGTGTGGAATTGATTTTTGAATTGAGTATAGAATTGAGTATTGAAAGTTTGATTTGACATGTGAAGTAAGAAAATTTGTTTGGTTATGAGTTTTGAAAAGAGTTTTCAAAACTTAATTCAAATTGTTATAACTCATAACAAAACACATTACTTTCACATTATTGAAAATTTTGATCAACGCTCATAACCAAACTCTTTTTAAAATTCAATTAAAAAAATTTATTATTAACAAAAAATAACATTAATCAATTTTTTAATTGAAAATACTACAAAGGAAATAATTTTTTTTCAAAATAAATATTCAAAAAATTTAAATCATAAATATTTAAATAATTTAAATAATCTAAAAAATTTAATAAGTAAAAAATTAAAATAAATATTCAAAAATTTTAAATTGTAAAAATTTAAATAATTTAAATATTCAAAAAATTAAAATAATTTAAAATTTTAATATTTTAAATTTAAAAACAACTCTACACTGAAATCGTAATCAAACACATAAAACAAAACTCAATTAAAAAATTATTTTTAAAACTCATAACCAAACACATAACTCGAAACTCCATACTACTTTCACAACTCTACACTCAAATCGTAACCAAATACATAACAAAAAATTAAAATATTTAAAAATATTTTTATAAAATAGAGTTTGAATTTATTTTTATAAAATATTTTAAAATTTAAAAAATTAAAATCGTAATATTTAAAAATTAAAATATTTAAAAATATTCAAAAAATTAAAAAAATTAAAAAATTAAAAAAATCGTAACATATTTAAATATTAATATATTTAAAATCTTAACAAAATTAAAATATTTTTAAAACATTGATTTGAATAGAGTTTTGAAAAGAGTTTTGAATTATGTGTTTGGTTATGAGTTTTGAAAAGTAATGATTATGTTTTGAATTGAGTTTTGAAAAATGAGTGTGGAATTATGATTTGAAAACTCTAAACAAACATCACACTCAAAAGTGAGTGTGGAACTAGATTTTGAAAACTCCACCAAACGGAGCCTAATTTTTTTGACTTTCGTGTTTTTTTGTTTTTAGTGAATATTTTTTAAATTTTAAACATTTTTTAAACTTTTTTAGATGCACCTTACTTAGATGTATCTAAAAAATAAAAAATTTGTGAAAAAATATTTTAAAAAATTAATAAATACATAAAAATATAAAAAAATGTACTGAATTCTTGTATTTTTTTTTTGTATTTTTCGTATTTAGTGAATTTTAAAAAAAAAAATTTACAATTTTTTTACTTTTTAGGTGTATTTATGTTAGGTGTGTCTAAAAAGTAAAAAAATTACTTAAAATATTAAAAAAATTCAGTAAAAATAAAAAAATACGAAAAATAAAAAAATAAAATTTTCTGAAAAGTATTTTTTGAAAAGTGAAAACAAGCAAGAAAAATATTATTATTTTATTTGTTTTATATCGTTGCATGAAAAAAAAAATAAATAAATAAAATAAATTGAAGGAAATATATGTTATATACTTGGGTCATTTTCATTATTTTAAAACCAAATTCGTAGTTCTGCTCAATCCAGCTCTTTCTGTCTCGCACTAACTCACCATCTCCTCCATTCTCTCCCATCATCCCTCCTTTATGGGATTGAATTATCTCAAATGTGAGGAATTATCAGTCCTACCGAACTATTAATCCAACTTTCATTTTTCGAGCCAAACGTTAGACACCAGACAAAACCCTTTTAGATTTTAATTATTGAACTTCTAATGATAAAAATTTGCTACCTACTGAGCTAGATCACCAAATCAATGGGTCATGACCATCACTTGTTTTTTGATTATTTATGATTAATATTACCTATAGTCGTAATGAGTCATGACATTAATTTTTTCATAATTTTAACATCATTATAGCTCATAACCACAGTATAATCAATACCATATAACTTATAAAAATAAAATATAAAATAGATACACGCTAGTGGAATTCTGATTGTACAGGTAAATCCACACCCTTCAATTCAAAGGCCTGAATTCATTTTTATGAAATGAATGTAGCCAAATGCTACTGTACTGGCTGTTAACAAGAAGATTTAATTCATTGTTTATTATGTTGCAATCAAAGACCCTCCTTATCTTAAATTTGTAAAATATTTTGGCGTGAAAACATCAAATTTTACCTTTCACACGAGTAATTAATAAGGGAATGGCTTCCCTCTAGTCCTTCATCGGATTATGTGTAGAACTCGTCAAGTATTATATGTCTACAAAAAATCATGTTAATTGGATATTGATAACTATGTGATCAAATCAGATTTTTGTCAACTGTTTATTTTTCACCGTCTATTTTTTTTTTTCCCATACAAAATTGATTCGATCATATAGTTATCGATATTCGATCAACGTAATTTTTTACGAGAATATAGTACTCGATGAGTTCTATACATTGAACGATTCGAATTATCGAAACGGGACTCGTAATAGGCCCTCATGGGTTCAACATTACTCTCCAGTCCGATGAAGGACTAGAGGGAAGCCATTCTCAATTAATCTATATAATAGAAGAAGAAGACCATGCAGTATAATCTATCTATCTATCTATCTATATATTTATATATTATGGCCTCATTTAGGATGTAAGTTGGATTGGCTTTATGGTTAAATTAGTGACAAAAAGATAAAATAGACTAAAGTTAATAAGACAAAATGTCATATTCAAACCATAATCATTTCAATTTTTCTCTCATAAAAGTCAAAAAAATTAATCCAAACGAACTTTTTATCTCAGGCTAAAATAGCCAAAAAACCAACATAACTTCCCAAACGAAGTATATATAAGCAAAATGATATTTTTAGTAAGTAAAACTAAAACAACTCTAAGTGCTAAATTTAAATTTCTTGATTTTTAATTAAAAATAATAATTAATAAATCACATACTAACACTTTTTTTTTTCAAACAAAATGTGTATTTTTTGTTCCTACCATCAAAAAAGGAAGGAGTTTTCCAATTAAGAAAAAATAATTAATAGTCACACACTCAAAAAAGGAGTTTTTCAATTAAAAAAAAATAATAATTCACATACTCAAAAATATTTCGTATTAAAATATTTTCTATTAAAATATTTTAAATTATTCACCATAAAGCATAAATAATTTATATAATTAAAATTTCGTAACATATTTTTTTTTTCCCTCTCACCATTGCTATTACTACTCAACGTAAATATCAAATCTTATTATTTTCATACACAATAAACGTTAATAGGGTTTATCTAAGATTCAAACTCTCAACTCAATTTTTTTAAATAATGAAAATATTGTTATTATGTGTTGGATTTTAATTAGTTCATAATTAAATTCATAGAGTTTTATATTAAACGCTTAAATTATGCCACCATAATTATCATTTCAAATTATTTAATTTATGTTTACCATACCAAATTTATTTTCTTGCTTCCCTAAGATTGCGCTAATGCATGATTTTGATTCATTCATATATACAAATATGGAAAATATTTAATTCATTAACTTAAAATTTAAACATTATTAATTTTTAACATGGCCTGGGCTTCTCTCCAGTCTTCCATCGAATTGGAGAGGTGATGTTGGCCTTGTGAGCCCATTTTCAAACCTCATTTTAATAATATAAACCATTCATATTTTAGAATTTGTCGAGTACATCATCCATGTAAAAAATCAAGTCGATCAGATAACAACAACCATTTGTTTTTATCACTTTTGTATGAAAAAATAAACGGTGAAAAAATAAACGATTCATATAAAATTAATCCAAACACATGATTTTCGTTATCTGATCGGCTTAATTTTTTCTATGGATGATGTACTCAACGAATTCTAAAATATGAACGATTCGAAACATCAAAACGAGCCCAAAAATTGGCCTATTGAATGTTTAATCCAATATTGGAACCCCCAAATTAGTCATACCGGCCACAAATCGATAAATTATTGTATAATTTATACATAATGTTTAAATTTATTATTACCAAATATCTTTACTAATTAATTGTTAATTTTTTAGATTAAGTGTAAGATTAAAGCTAAAATATAACATATAATTTAGGGCGGCTCTATTGTAGATAATTTTTTAATATATGAATATATGTAACTGTTTATTTCATAGTATTAACATAAATATATAATGTTTTACCTAAGTTCAAAATTTTTAATAGATATGCATAAAATATGTTCATATTTCTTATTTAAAAAAAAATACTTATAGATATTTATTTATCAATTTAATAAATAAATAGGTCAAATGATTCACAAGTTAGGTATAGATCAAGACAATTTTTAATGATTTGGTGAAGGTTACGTTGACATAAATATACAAGTCATTTCTATGTAATTCTGATAAAAATAAATAAAATTTAATTGGCTATAAATCATTTTAGATAAATTTTATATTATTATTTAATTTTAAAATTATTTTTTGATTATTTATTTATACTCCTATATAGCACTCTCAGGGCCATTTTATAGGCTCTTAACACAAAGTAAAAATAAAATTAACTAAGATTTTAAAAAGAAAAGAGATATTTTTTTATTTTTTATTTAGTAGTTTCAGAATATAAAAATTACTAAATTTTATAGGTTATTAATACAAAACAAAATTAAAATGAAACTCACTAAGATTTTAAAAAGAAAAGTGATACTTTTATTTTTTTATTTTTTTAGTAGCCTCAGAATACAAATTTTTTAAAATTTATAGGTTATTGACACAAAACAAAATTAAGAAATAAAAAGGTTATCCGTTGATTTTTTTTTTTTTAATTAAGTGGCTTTAGAATATAAAAATTGTTAAAAATTATTAATAGTAAACACAAAACAGAGTTAAAATTTGTATGATAAGATATCATAAATGCTTATTTTTTTAACTACACAAAATTTATAATTTGAAAAACTATAGGTATATTTAACTCTTATCTAATTTTTAACTTACTACACATCAGTTTTTTTTTTTTTTTATACAAATTTTAAAAAACTATACATGACAATTCACTCGTATCCAATTGTTAAACTACTACCCTCTTCCGTTGTTCTTTTATTATTAGGGTTATATTAATTTTTTTTTCCAGGTTTATCTTATTTTATTTTTAAATTTCAACTTGATTTCTTTTTTTCATTCTTTATTTGATATTTACTGAATTTCTCTCTACCTCATTTTTTAAAAATTTATTTAATTTTCTCTTTCTATATTCTTATAGTTCACACTACAACAAAATTGAATTTTTACAGCTTGCGATGCATGCTGTAAAAACTCTTTCACGGCATGTACACAAATGCCGTTATATGACATGCCGTGAAAAGTTGAACATCATTTACGGCATGCAGGTAAAGTTGTAAAAAGTAATAAATTAAACATTAACGACATACTTTGCATGTCGTATATAACTTTTTACGACATTTTTGTCATGCCATAAATCATCATTCATTCCATGACATAATTTTGCATGCCGTAAAAGATTATTTTTAATATATTTATGACATACTTTGTATGCCATACATAATATTTTACGGCATTTTCTTGCATGTCATAAATCATCACTTTTCACGACATAATTTTGTATGCCGTCATTTTTAATATATTTATAACATGCTTTGTATGCCGTATATAATCTTCTACGACATTTTCTTACATGCTATAAATCATTACACTTTTCACGACATAATTTTGCATGCCGTAGGAAGTTATTTTTAATATATATATATATAGGAATATGACCTTGCCTAACCGTATGTAGACAATACTTTATAAAATGCAACCTGTTACAAACCAAACAGAAGCAGCAACTATGAAGTAAGGAAAAAAATCTAATATCCATACACCAAACAACCTGCATACCAACTTTTATCCTCAACTTCTATTATATCAAGCTGATAACAACCTCAAACATACAAATCAAAACAAGTATCCAAATTATAAAATTCACTAATCTCTAAAATACGACCTTAAACATCCAAAAAAGTATAACTACAAATCGTATGGACTCTAAATCATAAGATTCACGTATTTCAAAATAATCATCATTTTTTACAGTTAAGAATGCATTGAATTAGAGAATACAACCCTAAACGGAAGAAACACAATCGTGTTGCTTCTGAGACCATTGAGCTATTATCCAAAGAGCATCACAATTTTTCCTTGGTTTCCTTACCCAATATATGGACTCTCCTGAAAGTTACAGCTAAAACTCATAATCCAAACTCAAGACAAAGTTCTGACATTGTAACCTAAGACATTACTCATAATCCAAACTAAATAATAACATTATAACAATAATGTGAATAAAAATCAATTGTTCCCAATAAATGAAAGAAAATAGCAGTCAGTCTGCCAAATCAACTTGGTTGCTTGCATTGCCACTTAAGCAGTTCATTAATCTTCTCAACCTAAAATACCAACTGGACAACCAAAACATCTCTTGCAAAAAAAAAAAAAAAAGACAGTTCTCAATAACCCTGGAGCAGGTATGAGTATGAGTATGAGTATGAGTATGAGTTAAGTAACTAAACAAAATCAAATTTCTTGATGTTTAAGTGCCTCAATGTTTGGTGCAACTTTTACGGAGCATCAGTTTTCACAAATAGCTTTGTATCCTCCATAAAACTGAATCCAGTCCCAACTGGATTATCCTATATAGGTTAAAATGTTAAAAATTAAATTAATTATAAAAATAAATAATAATAAAAAAACTCTCTAAAAATAAAAATAAAAAACCCAACAATTTCAATTTAATCAAAATCACTAATGCTAAAAACACATTCTGTGATCTATACTCTGTGTTGCCATAATTGTTCAATGAAAATTGCTTACCACAAACAAGAGATCAGCCTCTCTCAGCCTTGTTGAATTCCTAGGCTTCAAATCAGTGTCCAATGGTCCAACCTCTTCAAAATTTCCAATCCCAACCCTTGAAGCACCCTAATAATTTTGTATTGAACCAAACACAACGAAAAAAAACTTAGAAATTTGTTTTCAAAAACACAAAAAACAAATTCACAAAATTGGGTTCTATTCAGAGTTGTTGGGATATAATTATGAACCCATATACTTACTGGTCCACCCTGTAACCAGAGAATTATTGGCCAGGGCTTTTTTGGTTCTTCAACTCTGTATGGACTCCTGTAGTACCACCAGAACACGTGGGCTTCTTTTTTTTTTTTTTTTTTTTGGGTACAATCCAAACACAATAAAAGATGCCATGATCAGTACATTATTTGGAGAATTTCCATATCTAAATATCAAAATTAATGACAATATGTAATAGAAAATAATACTAGTTTAGGAATATATGTGAGGAATAATACTAATCAAAATCACTAATGCTAAAAAACAAAATCACAAACTTTGACTTTTCAGATTAAACTTCAGTTATCTGTCCAATTTGTATGTGAGGAATATATATATTTATAGAAAGATACAGTGAAGAAGTTAACAATAACGTGTGCAGAAAATTACGGGTAAGACAAAGTCATGTGTAGTGAATAGCTGTTATATTTAATTTTTAGCAAATTTTACAATACACTTTCTTTAAACGCACTAAGAAGATTAAAAAGGGGGTTCCTAATAAATGAAACAAGCAAATAAATAATAACATTATAACAATAATGTGAATAAAAATCAATTGTTCCTAATAAATGAAAGAAAATAGCAGTCAGTTTGCCAAATCAACTTGGTTGCTTGCATTGCCACTTAAGCAGTTCATTAATCTTCTCAACCTAAAATACCAACTGGACAACCAAAACATCTCTTGGAAAAAAAAAAAAAAAACAGTTCTCAATAACCCTGGAGGACAGATCTAACTTAGAGGGCTGACTTCTGAGGATGGGAATGCTTATTTCAGCCTTTTTATATGTTTTACAAGCTTCTCATACAGACTCCAACTTCTTGTATTGATCTCTTCTCTGATCTAATAAATGATGTTGATGTTTTCTTATTAACAACAAATGGAAAATAATTTAACTTATCTATGTTCTATAATATAGATGACAGATCTAACTTAGAGGGCAAACAATAAATTCTTGATAATATTGATTTCAAAGACAGCACAATATTCATCTTACAAGTATATTCACTCATATTAACTTCAAAGAAAATAAGTAGTGAAATTATATAGAAAGGAAAAAAATAAAAAGAACGACAAGTAAAGGAGAACTAGTCAAGCCTAATAATCAGTTATATGAAAATCAAATGTTCCTACTTCTCATTAATCATGCAACACTTCCACACCCTCACAATCCATCCTCCCGTAGTGCTCATCTTCATCATTAGTATTTGCACCAAGTCTAGATGCATCTAAAGGTGCAGATGGCATATAGGCATCTTCATCATACATATCCAAATCACGAAAGCCTCTTGAAGGTGCTTTAAGTACAACTTCCCAACTAGATGTATCATTATCCCTCAAATAGAACACTTGTTTTGCATGTGATGCTAGAATGAATGGATTTCTCCGATGTCTCACATCACTTCAAGGACTTGAAATTTATAATTGCCCTAATTTGCCCTTTGTATTTGAAATTTACAAAAGGTATTTGATTGGTTAGCCCACTTAGAGAGTTATTAAGAAGAAGGAAAATCCCTTCATGGCACAAAATTTTTCAAACCCAGACATAAACTTCGTAAGATGATTTTAAACAGTAGACACCCATTAAGATATTTATTTGTTCTCAATATTTGACAAAAACTGCCCACAGAGAGAGTAATTCTAAAGTTAAGGAGAACAAAACCTCAGCCATAAGGGAATCTCGAAAAAAAAAAGAAAAAAAAGAGGACAAAGTTGAAGAATTGCAAGCGGTGCTACAGAACTATGGTGGAAGTAACAACAATATCAACACCTAGGAAGGCCACAATAAATATGCATGACATAATAAAAACATAACAAGAAAAAAATAATTTTGAAAAAAAAAATACTAACAAAGTCCAACTCACATAATAAAGATCAAATTCTAGCACAAAAACAAAACCACACCATGAATCATAACCACCATTCAGTTCTCAAATATACAGTTACAAAGGCAAAATCAGTCTTTAAAAAAACTGAATTAAAAGATTATAATATGGTGCAACAATTCAAAGTCCTATAATCACATTACTCTTTTCAGAAATTAGAAAGTACTTCCTAGGTTTCTTTGGGGGCAAATCCTGCTAATCTAAGCCTTTCTTTTTAAAACTTGAGCATAGACTTTCAATTGAGCCCAATGAATTTCTCACATAGCCCTCTTTGAAATAACCAAAGCCTAGAAGACATGGTTTCTTAAAAGAGCCTTGTTGGCCAATAGCTATTCCATAATCTCATTTTCTCATATTACTGTTAGTAGCACAATATAAAAAAATAAGTTTAATTACATCAAGACATCTCAACTACTAGAGAATATTTACTTACCTCCCACATCTATGAACCTATACATTTTGACTAGAGATTTGATGAAAAAATAGAACATGAATTTTAAACACACAATTTTAATAGTGGATAAAGAACACTTAACTTCTATATCGATTCATACAATTTTACACTGAATAATGCTACTTTAACAAAGAGAACAAAAAATTTCACTAACATTGTATGGTTATTAAAGCCAGAAATCTGCAAGGTTTTATAATCTCCAAGCAAGTTTGAGATCAATTTTGTAGGAATTTCCAATTCACCTTTTGAGATTAAGAAGTATGACCAAAGCCAAAATCAGCCTTCTCTGTCAATTGGCAACACTTTTTATTTTATGATTTAAATTTCAATTGATCTTAAAACTACAATTTAAAGTCATGAATGGACTTAAAACAGAGAACCCATGTAAAATGTGAACATCAATTTTGCCAACTAGAAAACCTGAAGTTAAACCACCAACTAACTATGTTATTTATACACAAACACGGCCAAAAATAAACAGATAAAGCAAAGTCAAAGCCACTAATACACTAAAAATAACATGAAAAGCACATAAATTAGGCATCTTGCAAAGCTTTCACAACTGTCTCTCCTTGGCCCACAGCCATCAAGACCTAGACACAAATGACAAAATTGTGATAAAACTTCTATAATTTTTTGATAACATAATTACATGTTGTACTTTATCCATTAAGTAGCCCACAAAATCATTTTATACCAAGTCCTGTGGATCCAAATATGCAAGTATATCAAAGGAAATTCATTAAGACATGAGACATTCTTAAATAGCTCATAACAGTATTTATGAGACAATTTTGAGTTCTACAAGGCGATACTTCAAAATTATTATTACCCAGAATCCCTACTCCTTGAAAAACAAATAGACAACTTTTATTTATGAACTCATCCTAATGAAATGCCAAGCAGAATCTTACACCACAACATGGAAGCATCATACAAGGAGAGAGAAACAAACTCTATTTTAATTTTTCTCCATATGGGTAGCACTCTCTAGGACCTATCTATACAACTCTACATCAAAAAATAAAATAAAATTAAATTAAAACACTTAACCTACAATGATTTCTATAGATATAAGGGGGGTGGGGGGGTGGGGGGGAGGGATTAATGACATGATATGAAACCAGTTAACAATAAAAAATGTTTAAGCATTAACTGAAAAATATAGAACTGCTACTGGTTTCATGGTTTCATATTTCATTTTATGAACACAACATACAGAGCATGTAAAACTAACCATCATTAACTAAAATTCAATATATTTTATGAACACAAAATTCATCAGATCGACAACACAAGCGTAATCATAATGTCAATCTTCGGCAAGGAATATCAAATTCAACATCAATTCATTCCACTAAACCACCGCAAAATCATAGGAATCTCGAAATGCAAGCGAAAATCAGCAAGTAAAAACCAGAAAAACAGGAGCTAAAGAGAGAGAGAAGGTACCGTGAAAACGTTCTTCGAAGTAGACTTCGATTGAAGCGATCGCGAAGAGGACCCTTTTGTTCAATCCCAAAACGAGCAATCACAGAAGTGAAAACACATTCAATAAGGGCACGAAAACCCTAGAAATCAAAATCAAAGAGAGATGAGAGAGGAGAATTGGAACACATAAATTCAAGGCTTAGAATCGAATAGATATGCAAACACCGAATTTATCGAATCCGTGGAAGGGGCTTAGAATCAGAATTGAACTCCAAGGTCGGAATCGAACTCCAAGTTTAGAGTGACAGAAGCTTGTGGTGGTCGGTGGTGGTGCTCGTGCGTTTGTGTGAGACGCCGATGAAGAGAGAGAGAGAGAGAGAGAGAGAGAGAGGTATGAATGCAAAATCTGTGTGACTTTAATCTCAAATGCAAAGAATGTATGAGGATCTATTAGGGGATTTGAAGGTCTGGTTCGTTTTTTAGGGTTTTGAAGGAGGAGGAGGGGAGGAGCGAAGAAGAGAGTGGTTGGGTTTTATTGGCGAGTCCTTATTGAATACAGTGACGAAAACATGACACCCAGGGGTTGGAAATTATAGGCAACGTTTGGTAGAGTTTTGTAAATGTAATTTGAGAGTATGAGTTGTATTTTGAGTTTGTGTGTTGTGGAATTATGATTTGAGTGTAGAAAATTTGTTTGGTAAAGAGTTTTGAAAATTATTTTGAAAAGAGTTTTGATTTGAGTAGGGAATTATTGATGTGACATTTGATATGTGATACAAAAATTTACAACTCATACAACTTAAAATTATTTTAAAGCACATAAAAAATTTTAAAAATTTCAGAAAATATTTTTTTGAATTATATATCAATTGCAAAAATTTGTAAAAAAAAAAAAAAAAAAATCGCTCATCCGGTCAATTGGCTGGACGTCCCTTTTGAAAAAAAAAAAATTGAAACAGGTCCTGGTTTTTGACAGAACAAACGACAGAACATACAGATTGTTTTGCAGAGCTATGGAAAATTAATTCCACAGCTCCATCCAAACACCATGCTCAAACTCACATGTTGAAAACTATTTACAGAATCGTTCCAAATAGAGCGATAGTTTTTTTTTTTAATTTTAAAAAAATATCAGATTGAAATTTTTTTTAATAGAAGTTTTCTCGACATGCTAATATATATAATATTTTACAACATAAAATGTATATCATCTTAAATGGAAATATTTGTATGCCGTGAAAATATGTAATTTTTTTTCTCAAAATCTCCTGGGTGCAATTATCCCTTAAAAGAGACACTAAATTATAAAATAACATATAAATTATTTTTTACGTTATCTTCAATTAAGAAAATGTAAGGTGGGAAGCTTGGTTGGAAATTGTTAGCTTTTTTAAATCAAAAAAAAAATAATTTCGGATCGAATTTTTTTTTAATAAAAGTTTTCACGACATGCTAATGCATGCTGTGTAAAGTTATAATATTTTACGACATGAAATGTATGTCGTCTTAAGTACAAATATTTTATAACATATTTTTGTATGCCGTGAAAATATACATTTTTTACGGCATGCTTTTGCATGCTATAAAAAAATTCCGGATTTAATTTTTTTTTTTTTTTGCAAAAGTTTCACGACATGTTAATGCATGCCGTGTAAAGTTATAATATTTTATAACATAAAATGTATGTCGTCTTAAGTGCAAATATTTTATGACATTTTTTTGTAAGTCGTAAAAACATACATTTTTTACGGCATACTTTTGCATACTATAAATATATGAATCAACGACTCACATGGTATGTATGCTGTTATTGACAAAACATTAACGGCTTGCAAAAAAAAAAATGTCGTAGAATGTACTAATTACGACATACATTTAATGCATGTCGTAAACATGATGCCGTGAATAGTTAATTTTGTTGTAGTGTCATCCTCAAATTGAGACTTGATTTTTTTAAATCTTTATCTTATACGTACAGAATCTACTCTCGCTTTTGATTTTCAGTTGAGTTTATTCTTTTTAGAAGATTTATCTAATTTTCTCTTTCTATCTTCATCTTAAAAACTTTTTTATTTTATTTTATTTTATTTTTAATATTCATAGAATTTCGCTCTTATTCTTCCTTTTCAATTGAGTTTATTCGATTGAGTGTATTTCAAAAAAATTAATTAGTCTTACATATCTATATAAATATAGTAAAATTACTCAAATCTATTATTTAAATAACTATATAAATTAATATCATAATATTTAATTAATTTTTAACATATTTAATATTATATATCATATTTTATTACTTGCTTGTACATAGCACAAATTTTACACTAGTTTTGCATAGAAGGCAAAGGCCTGTTTCCAAATAACAAATCTGCCACTTGATTGTTTTTAGTCCACTTGTCGACTTAAATATTATTTTTGTAAGTGCGGGGACATATTTTTTTGATAGCAACATGTGGCCAAGGTGGCATCGAAGTGCCAGCCGAGGTGCCACGTGTCCTTAACTTGACGCCGAGGTAATCTCGGCTAGGCCGAGGTTATCTGCGGAGAAATCGGAATCCAAGATGAGCAGATAAGTTACAAGAGTCCTAGAATGAGGGAGGACTTTAGCGAGGATAAGAATAAAACTTTTAGGGAGTTTATCTTTATTTATTTAAAAGTCCTGGATAGGCAATGAGCCAGAGTCCATTAAAGCTAGGTTTCTATAGGAATCAGGTCAGTGTTGGTTATAAAAGTAAGGCACCCTCGTGGGTCTAAGGTATGCTTTTTGTATTCTAAATAGTGAATTAAGTACTTTTGCTATCTTTGAGAGATAACTGACTTGATTGTCGAAGTGCCCCCAAGTGGACGAACCACCGCCGGAGTCTTTTTCTTTCTCTTACAGGTCGTTCGGGCGCAATCTATTCTGCCAGTGTTCTCCAGCTGAGTATCTGTTCGGCAGTGTAGTCAGAAAACAGCACACACAATTTGGCGCCATATGTGGGAACGAAAGGAGAATAGATGGCCAACGATGGACAGAAAGAAAAGGTTGGGGACGACATCCCTACTGGGAGTGGTAAGCACATTGACCCTAACACGGAGGAGGATAATTGTAACGAAGAAACGCGGGATCAGAATCCCGGGGAGAAAGACGTCGGCAAGGAGGGCGACGTACCAAAGAAGTCAGACCGAGGTGGGTATTATAACGAGGACGACCTCCAGGTATGGAAAGATAGATGCTTGAGGAAGGACGACGAGATGAAGGGAATGGCGAACAAATTGGCAGACCTGCAATCGGTCGTCAACTTCATGATGCAAAACAATGTCATGCAGCCACCATTCTCGTTACAAGATACGCTGATTCCAGCGGCCAAGAACAATGCCCAGAAGAGAGGGCAAAAAACAATCCCTGTAGTCCCCCAACACACGAGGACCAAGGAACACTCTCACCGGCCTTCAAGGGAGGTTGGGTGAGGAGAGTCAATGAAGGGAGATTCTCGGAGGACGCATCGTATCAAAGAGGCTGGCCCCAAAGAACATCGGCATGTTCAGGGGAAGGAACTCTATTTCGACGCAACTAACGAAGAAAGGTCCAAGAGGACTCATAACGACACCGGGAGTGGCGTGCCAAAAAGGCTGAAATCCATTGATAGTCAAGCTCTTGGACGGACTAAGGAAGATCTAAGGGATTACCTCTAGAAGAAGCGACAAGATGCCGAGGTAACCTCACCGGTCAAGCCGAGAACAACATTCTCGATAGAACTAGACAAGTTTGAATCCCCGAAGAGGTTTAATATGCCGAGATTCCAAATATACAACGGTAAGTCTGACCTTAACTTTCATGTCGGATTCCAGATATACACCGGGAATGAACCGTTGCTCTGCAAAGTGTTCCTCTCATCCTTTGGGGAGATCGCATCAGACTGGTTTCACAAGTTGTCGAAAGGAACTGTGAAAAGCTGGGAAGGCCTAGCCGAGATGTTCGTGGCTAGATTTGTGATAAACAAACTACAGCCATTGAGGGTGGACGCCCTGATGGCTCTGAGAATTGGCAAGGATGAAAGCCTCAGGGCCTATGCCAAAAGGTATTATAAGGTGTTCAACCGGATACTAGGATGCAACCAAGAGGTAGCGGTCGTGTCTTTTAAGAACGACCTGAAAGATGATTGCCTGCTCTGAAAATCACTGGCAAAGACATTGCCAAAAAGTATGGAGGAACTTATGGCCAGGATAGAAAAGTATGCCAGGGCCGAGGTGGACACGCCGGGGACAAAGGCGTCGAAACAAGAAAAGAAAAACGGTTCGCTGAAGTGAGGCTGAGGTAATGGTGGATACAATAAGCCAAAAACAGGACTATGGGCTGCACAGGTAGTCACAACCGTATTCTGAATTCTAGTCTACAAAATCTTGGAAAGAATTCAGAATCAACCCTATTACAGAGCACCAGAAAAGCTTCTTGGTGAATTTATGGAAAGAAGTCTGGGGAAACATTGTGCCTACCATAATGAGGATGGGCATCTAACTCAAGGATGCAGGGCCCTAAAGGCACATCTGGAAAACCTGGTAAGACAGGGTCATTTAAGAGACCTGATAGATAAAACCAGGACAAGGGAAGAGCAAGTGAGACTGCCTCAAGCACTAGCAACACCACCCCCGCCAGCACCATAACCACAGGCAGGCGGACCTCGAATGATCAATGTGATTCACTCGAAGGTGAATGAAAATGAGATACGGAGGAAAACTCAGAAGGTAAAACACCTGCAACGTGTGTATCAGGTCAGGCAGAAGAGACCTAGGGCAGACGAGTGCCAGGGACCAGTGGTGTCTTTTACTGAAGATGACCTGGAGATGGTGCAGCATCCACACAACGATACCTTGGTAATATCCCTCCAAATTGGAGAATGCCAGGTAAAGTGAATTCTGATCGACCAGGGTAGCTCTTGTGACATTATGTATGTCAGATGTTACAAGGAGCTTGGCCTTCATCAAGATGATCTGGAGCAATCCAATGGTCCAATGGTCGGGTTCAATGGAACGCAGACATGGCCCCTGAGGGCGGTAAGTTTAGAGGTGCAGACTGGCACCAAGAAGGTAAAAACTAAGTTCACAATAATTGACACTCCTTCCTCTTACAATGCTATCTTGGGAAGGCCATGGCTGCATGTAATGGGGGCTGTTCCTTCAACATTGCACCAGATGTTGCGATTTCCAACAGAGCATGGAATTGAGGAAGTTAGAGGGGATCAAGTGCAGACAAAGAATTGCTTCATGGTAGCAATGAAATCCACCTGCAACATATGAGAAGCAGAAGCAGCAAAGATTGAAGATGAAGACATGGAGGTCTTTGAGGACGTCGGCAAAGAACCAGCCGAGAAAAGTGAGGAAGCCCTGAAGAAGATCTTGGTCCAGCAAGGGGATAAAGAACGCTTCTTCCTTCTCGACTCAGGCTTGGTCGAAGTGGAAGAAAATGAACTAGAGGCATTCTTGAGAGCAAACCTTGAGGTGTTTGCTTGGACACCGTACGAGATGCCTGGCATTGACCCCGAGGTCATTTGCTATAGACTGAATGTGGACAGGTCGGCTAAACCTATCATCTAGCAAGTGAAAAGGCCGACGTTGATGCATGTTGAGGCAATAAAAGAGGAAGTGGATAAACTTCTGGAGGCTAGAGCCATTCGAGAGGTAAATTACCCGACATGGTTATCAAACACGGTGGTTGTAAAGAAAAAGAACGAAAAGTGGAGGGTCTACGTGGACTTCACCAGCCTGAACAAGGCTTGTCGCAAAGACAGTTTCCTACTGCCCAAGATTGACCAATTGGTGGATGCCACTTCAGGGCATGGAACGATGAGCTTCCTGGACGCTTACAGGAGGTACCATTAGATAGCTATGTACCCCCAGATGAGGAGAAGACTACATTTATCACCCCAAAAGGGCTGTATTGCTACAGAGTGATGCCTTTTGGGTTGAAAAATGCAAGTGCAACTTACCAGAAATTGGTGACTAAGATGTTCAAACATCTAATTGGCAAAACTGTGGAGGTATACATTGATGACATGGTCGTAAAGACCAAGGAACCTAAAGATCATTTGGCCGACCTAAAGACAGTCTTTGACATCCTAAGGACATTTCGGCTTCGACTCAATGCATCGAAGTGTGCATTTGGAGTTGGGTCAGGGAAATTCCTAGGATACTTGGTCACCAGAAAGGGCATTTAGGCAAGCTCGGATCAAATCAAGGCCATTCTGGAGTTAGAGAGCCTAACATTGGCAAAGCAAGTGCAGATGTTGACTGGAAGGGCTGCAGCCCTAAACTGATTCATAAGCAGAAGTTCTGATAAATGCAAACCTTTCTTCAATCTAGTAAATAAAGCCACAGATTTCTTATGGACAGAGGAGTGCAAAGTCGCCTTGGCCGACTTGAAAAAATACTTGACCACAGCTCCAGTTCTCTCAAATCCAGTACCTGGAGAGGAACTATTCTTATACTTGGTGGTCTCAGAGCATGCAGTAAGTGCTGTAATAATTAGGGAAGATAAGGGAGAACATAGGGCAATTTACTACGTAAATAAAACCCTAGCAGATGCAGAGACCAGATACCTACCCCTGGAGAAGTTGACACTGGCTTTAGTAATGGCCTCTAAGAAGCTAAATCACTATTTTCAAGCCCACAAGATTGTGGTGTTAACTGAACACCCTCTGAAGTCCCTGTTACAGCAAGGGGATCCGACAGGCAGGATAGCCAAATGGGTAGTGGTGTTAGGCCAATATGACTTGGAATTCAAACCCAGAACAGCAATTAAAGGCCAAGTTTTGGCTAACGTCGTGGCCGAGTTCACACCAGGCGCCATCATAAACCGGGCTCCGTTGAGCCGAGGTATGCGATGCCCAAGTGAACAAGGAGAAACCCAATTGGGGATAGCCGAACAGAGGAAAAAAGATAAACTCAAGCCCTGCAGTATTTACGTTGGCGACTCCTTCCGTCTGTTTGTTGATGGAAGTTCAAACCGACAAGGAACGGGGCAGGGGTAGTGTTAATATCACCGGATGGGCAGATGTTGGAATAATCCATTCATTTGGGGTTCAAGGCCTCAAACAATGAAGCATAGTACGAAGCACTAATCGTAGGATTAAAGTTGGCAGTAGTAATAGAAGCCGACGAAGTAATGGTCTTCTGTGACTCCCAGCATATCGTCAACCAGGCAACAGGCGAATTTGCAGCCCGAGATCAAAGGATGATGGCCTATGTAACAGAGGTGGGCAAACTGATGACATTGTTCCAAAATTGCCAACTACAGCAAGTCGGCCGAGATGATAACAGCCATGCTGATGCCTTGGCCAACCTGGCTAGTACAATGAAACTAGGAAAGGCAAGGACAATAATGGTTGACTACTTGCCAGGTCCTAGTGTAGAACCACTAAACACAGAGCATGAAGCAATGTGTGTGGAAATGGGACCAAGCTGGATGGATGCAATAATAGTATTCCTTAAAGAGAGAAAGCTGCCAGATGATCATAAAGAAGCACACAAGATCAGACTGAAGTCGGTAAGATTTAGTCTGATAGCAGAGGGGCATCTCTATAGAAGATTTTTTACTGGTCCCCTTTTAAGGTGTATACATCCTTCACAAGTTGAAGACTTCTTGTGTGAGATACATGTAGGAGTATGTGGAAGCCACACTGGGGGCAGGTCACTTGCCCATAGGGCCATTACTCAGGGGTACTGGTGGCCCTATATGCATAAAGATGCTGAAGCCTATGTCAGAAAATGTGAGAAGTGTCAGAGGTTTGCACTTTTGATATACCAACCAGCAATAGATTTGAACCAGTGTCCAGCCCTTAGCCATTTGCCCAATGGGACATGGATCTTGTTGGACAACTGCCTCAAGCAACTGGACAAAGGAAGTTCCTACTAGTAGCAATAGATTACTTCACCAAGTGGGTTGAAGCTGAACCCCTTGCAAAGATTTGGGACATTGATGTAAAGAACTTCATATGGAAGAACATCAACACCAGATTTGGGATCCCAAGAGCAATAATAGCAGACAATGGAACGCAATTTGACAGTAAGCTAATCAAGAGCTTTTGTGCAAAATACAAGATCAAGAACTACTATTCCACTCCAAGTTTCCCTCAAAGCAATAGATAAGCAAAAGCATCCAACAAAGTTATCTTGGATGGGATCAAGAAGAGGCTGGAAGCAGCAAAGGGAAAGTGGGTGGATGAGTTGCCAGTGTATTCTGGGCATACCGGACTACGCCAAGAAGATTAACTGGGGAATCCCCATTTGCCATGGCTTATGGCACAGAGACAGTAATTCCACTGGAGGTCAGCATCTCAGGGATCAGAACCCAGAGAGTAGAGAATGGAACTAATGATGCATTTTTAGCCCAAGATCTAGACTTATTGGAAGAAAAAATGAGAAAGCAGCAATTCAACTAGAGGTATACCAGCAACAGCTTGCCAAAACTTACAACAAAAAGGTCAACCCACGGGAGTTCCAAGTTGGGGACCTCGTCCTGAGAAAGGTTGTTGGCAACAAGAAGGATCCCATAGAGGGTAAGTTTGGCCCAAACTAGGAGGGACCTTATAGAATCATCTCGGTCCTGGACAATGGGGCATATCGGCTTGAAGACAGTGAAGGCAAAGAATTGCCAAGACCTTGGAATACTTGCAACCTGAATTTTTTCTATCATTAAGGTTTCCTTTTGTTTTTAAGTTTTTCTGTTATTAGCTGAAGTAATTAATAAAATTTTAGCTCAATTTTTTGATTTCAAAACTTGTGTAAAAGGATTGACCGGTCATTTAGCGATGTTTCTGATTGAAACATGACGAATAACTTACACTTATTATATGGCAAAGTTGAATTATACTTGCATATAATAGAATTAAACTAAGTTGGCGATGTTTCTAATTGAAACATGACGAATAACTTAGACTTCTAATATGGCAGAGTTGAATTATACTTGCATATAATCAAGTTGAACTAAGTTGAATTAACCTAGATTTGCTATGTCAATAGAATAAAAACTTTGAATGACACTAAATACATATCAGTTGGATCAACAGAGATCGAGGTTGACAGCCTCGGCCAGTCTCTGTTCGAATCAGATCTCGGCGCAAGATCATAGGTACATACTTAATGTGAACAAAAGTGAAAACTTAAGTTCACATTAGGGGGCAGAGAGTTAGAAAATAATGCTTGAAGTTGGAATTTATATGCTAAAGTTGGTTTAACACTTATTGAAATTTTAAGAAAAATTTACAAGTTGAAGTTAAGTCGAGGTCATTTATTTAACACTTGTTGAAATTTTAAAGAAAATTTACAAGTTAAACCGAGGTTATGTTCTACGAACTTGCCGAGATTACCATGGAAGACCGAAGTCTTGTTAACAAAAAGTGAAGTACCAAGGTAAACACTTGTGAAAATATTTTCTACAAAATGTTTTCAAGTGTTAAGCCAAGGCCAAGATAAACCAGTCGATAGGTATATCCGAGGTATTTTACCCCGAAGAGATTACACAGTTAAGGTGTACTTTGAAAGAGATGCAAAATATTCTAAGTATGGAATCATACAAGACAAGTAAAAGAAAGCATACAAACTTATAATCACATTGAAAGAACAAATTAGAGAATGCATTCAGATAAGGAAAGAAGGCATTTTGACCTGACATTGAAGAAAAATTGTTCAGATTACAAAAAGGCGCATCGACCAAAGAATAGCTAAACATTGTTCAAAAAAGAAAAAGTTTTAAGTAGAGAGGAAAAGCTTCAAGATTAGACTATTCGGCATCATCAGCTGGATCGGTGTGGAGTTCAAAAGACATCTGAGAACTCTTCTCGGTAGCCTTCTCAGCCGCGAGCTTGGCATCGATC
Organism: Camellia oleifera; assembly: GCA_022316695.1. Taxonomy (NCBI): domain Eukaryota; kingdom Viridiplantae; phylum Streptophyta; class Magnoliopsida; order Ericales; family Theaceae; genus Camellia; species Camellia oleifera. Next base: position 184,620,706 of record CM039317.1, on the reverse strand, counting down.
TCTTGAAGAGTCTAGTCGATGCTCTTCTCAGTGATAGGTGCGTCAGATGTTGTCTTCTCAGGGGTAGCATCTTTTGAGACCACATCCTCCTCATCCTGAGTCAAGTCCCAGACTTGCTCATTCAGAGTTGGGGACTTGGCCCCAGCAGCTTCTTTGTTCTTCTCGGCCTTAGCCTAATCCTCGGACTCAGCTTCGTCCTCGGACTGGCTTAGAGAGGGAGGGAATAGTAGGATAAGGTTGCTAGTATTCTTGAGAGGAGAGTCCTTGGGGACAGCCAACTCCTTTAAGGCAGCCATCCAACCAAGGGTGAATGTCACGACCCAAACCCGCCCCTATGGGTTTAGCACCGTAACCGGCCAGTAATCCGAGATTACCGAATGCCTGCTTAACAGTAGAACAGTAATACAGAGTACAGGGGCATGGCGGAAGCCAATACAGTAAATAAACAATGTCCAATGAGCTGTGACAGTCTGTATGCAAAAAGATTTTTCATACATTTATACTTTCAGTACAGAACAGTATGCATAACATTTACAAACATTCAGTACAGGGACCTAATCCCTATTAACATTACAGTAAACGGTACAGTACAGTGTTATCAGTCCATACAGTACAGTAACAGTCTATACAGTACAATGACAGTGAGGAGACAGGTGGGGACAATAAAAACACCCCAAGCCATAGCATGGCGACTCGGAACCTCGCAGTGAGGCACATAGGCTGGCTTGACAAAACTGGGGACCAACCCACGCTCCTAGCTCCGGTCTGGTTGCTGAGAACCTACATATATATATAAACAGTGAGCTAAAGCCCAGTGAATAACATACAGCGTAAAGAGGTTATGAATGAATGTCCCTACAGTAATGAAATCAATTCATTAAACAATATTTCAGTCTTTCAGTATTTCAATCAATCAGTCATATGTGGTACATCCATTAGCCTATAAACAGTAGGTCCAAAAGGACGGGGCCTTAACAGACCCAACAGTAATGATGGCCATCAGTTAGTAAACAGTATGGTTCCGCAAGGGAACCGACAGAGCTCTGTAACAGTCAATAACAGTGGGTGCTAAGGATGCCACAATACAGTTCGAAATACAGGACATACATTCATTCAATAAACAATATCAGTTCAATAAACAGTTCAGTTCAGTATTCAAAATATAACCATTTGAACATATCTTTACACAATCTGTTACTCACAGAGTTTTGGGCTACAGTAAGCTAGAGCGCGTCCCCAGTCGCCAACCCTACACAGTACACAGGTTGAACACACACTAAGCTATACAGTCGAAAGGATGATAATTAAATCCCTAAATTTGCCTCGGTGTGTTCTACATCTATATCCTCATTAAGATGTCTTAAACTAGGCCTAAGAATGCCTAGAATGGGATGAGGATGCAAAGATGCATTCAGAAAGCAGTTTCAGAATTTTCAGAAAAACAGTTCCCCGCTCGAGCGCAGGTTTCCCCGCTCAAGCGGACATGCAACAAAGGTCCCCGCTCGAGCGTCAACTCCCCCGCTCGAGCGTATGACACAAGCCTCCGCTCGAGCGTACAATACCCCGCTCGAGCGGACTGTAAAGCAGTGAGAGATGCTGGGAGCTCGATTTCCCCGCTCGAGCGGCACTTCCTCCGCTCGAGCGGACGACCAAAACCTGAAAATTCCAGATTTGAACTCCAAGATCAAAATCAACTTTCAATGAATCAAATTCGATCCTTTTGGGCTAATTTTCTGGAAAACACTTTAAAACTCAATGTATAACATGTTTCAAAGATCAATTTGAGAATTCAAAGCCCAAAGGTAGTTCCATTAAACTCATTTTCAAAACAATTTTCATAAACATGAAGAACATGCAATATTCATGAATTCAATCAATTCAAAACCTCAAATGTTAGCTCAACTGAGCTCTTTTCTTCAAGAACAAAATGAAATCATGGTTTTTATCATGAATATGAACATGCATGCAAGATTTCCATGAAATCCAACCTCACAATGCAAGGATAAACACATGCATGCATGAATTCTAACTCAACTCAACATATGAAGCCATTACATGTCTTTGATGAGCCAATTCTTCTTAAAACATGGTGAAATCATGGGCTTAAACATAAATACGAGCATGCATGTAACATTTGCCATGAAAACAACTTTAAATTCCTCAATACAAGCATGCATGCAAGAGATGACCCTCAATTCAACATTATAAGCCATATCTTGGCTCTAATCTTTAATAATCCTCTAAACCATGCAAGGAGTGATTCAATTCATAAACAAGAAGGCAATTACTCTACCTTAGATCCTCAATCACAAGACTAGAGGCTCAATTCAGCAATCTACACTTCAATTCTTCAAAGATTCAAGCCAACTCTTATGTGAAATCAATCTTCTTGTTTTCTCTCTCTCTAAGTCGGTTTTGAGCTCAAAATGGGCTGAAGAAATGTTTTGTTTGAAGTGTATAAGGCTCAATATATGTTTTATATGAAAAGGGCCACTAGGTGGCAAAACGGTAAATAAGGCCAACTCTTTGATTTAGCTTATTTTATCTAATTTAATCGTACCAAATCGATTTTCAATTAAATATACCATTAATTCACATAAATTCTACTGATCATAAAACATTTATCAATTTCAGGTTTGGCCGCCGATAAGGACTTCAATTAACAGTTTTAAACATATACACCTGAACAGATAGTTAAACAGTTAAACAGATAGGCAATGCAAGTCAAACAAACACAGTCAATTAATCAGTTCCAGTTTTTCAGTCAGTTAGTTCAGTAATTCAGTCGGTTCAATTACCAATCATATTCAGTCTCCGTTTAACAGTAATCGGTAATTAATCGGTAATCAGTATGAGGGTTGTTACAGTGAAACCCTTGTTGCATGCTTGTTTCACTTGCTTCTTGTAGTCCTCACGGATGTCGGCTGCCCCCTCGGCGTATGCTTTCTCATCCGCCACCTTGATATCAGCATCCTTTGTAGCTAAGGCAGTAATGACCTCGGCTTGGGCCTCGGCGGTCTTTGCCTCGGCCTCTTTTTTCTCGGCCTCATGCACCTTAGCAATGGCCTCAGCAGCGCCTGTCCTCTCTTCGGCCTCTTCTTGGGCTTGTTTTTCTGCCTTGGCCTAATCCATCAAAGTCTTCATCTTGGCCTCGGCCTTATTAATGGTTTTCAGCAAGTTTGCAACCTCCTTGGTCTTGTTGACCAACTCCTTCTTGATGTCAAAAGCTTGAATCGCGAATGGGTGGGCGTGCTGGATCACCTAGAAGAAATAGATAAAACAAAAGTTAGTAAAAAATTCTCTAAGTATGGAAAAGTAGAGGATGAAAAATACCAAGTGTTAGGGGCTTACTTTTACGAAGTGCTGCAACATCATAGCGAAATTTTTATATTCGCTGACCGAGGCGTTGCGGTCAAGGTCTTTAGGAAGGAGCAAGGCAGTAGGGCGGGCAACACCGACTTCGATATCATCGACGCTGTCACCAGCTTTGATTGGCTTGTCCTCAATTGTGATTGATGGGGCACAAGGGGCATCGGATTTGAGAGAACTCGAGGTGGCCACAGAATTCGACCTCGGCCTCTTTGACTTAGTGGATTCAGATGGTTCGGCCTCAGCAGGCCTCTTCTCGGCGGCAGATGAGGTCTTCTCACTCTCGGCCAATTTTGAAATTGGCAAGGTATCCTCATTGTCAATCTGAGTCACCGTTGCCTTGGGTTGGGCTTTCTTCAGCCTCTTTGGTTTTGGTTTGGGTTGAGATTGGGAAAATGGAGATTGAACAGCGATGATGTTTGGGATATCAGCCAGAAGATCATCAGTAACTGCCTTCTTGCGACCCATTTCGTCGGAAGAGATGGCAACAGTAACTCTAGTGCCAAGGCGGATTGTTGGTAGAGCTATTGGTGGGTTGGCTGGATTGTAAGAGGACACCTCGGCACTTAGGCGTCTTCGGCTTCGAGTCCTACCTGCTGGTGCGAACAATGGAGCTCAACGCCGGTGTTGGCGTTGAGAAGGTGGGATTAGTTATGGAGCAGAGGTTAATGGTTATTCCACAGGACCAGATGTTGATCCTTGGTCAGGCCTTGATGATTCGGCTTGAGAGTTGCTGCTAATGGAAGAGACTTGCTTTTCCTTTTTCTTGGGACGTCGGGAAGTACAGATTTGTACGTCAGGATAAAGTTGAGCAACAAAGGAGCCTTGCGCTGATTAATAGGCAAGTCCAGCAACTTCTTAAAATCTTTACTGGGAAAGAAGTTTTTGCGGAAGTCCTTTGGGGGCTAAGGAAGAACTACAAAACAAAACCAAACAGACGTTAGAACATACAAAAATATCCAAGTAAAAAAGACTTGAAAGCAAGTAAAAGTAACACTTGGCTCTTACCATCTCCCTCTCTGAACAGTGTACGGCTTAAGGGGTAGAGGTAGAGATCGTCATTTGAGAGGAACTCCCAGTTGCCCGAGATGATGAAATAATCGTCCCCGACGCCCTTGTTGGAATCAGGGAGGTCAGCAATGAGTTTGTATTATGTTGACCTCGGCTTAAGGTAGTAAATATAGCCTTTTTCTGACTTTAGGCCGTACATGGTGTAGCAGTATTGGATGTCAGCAAGGGTAACCCTAGCATTCTCTTTTTTAGCTAAGGCAATTATACCATTGATAACTCGATAAGAGTTAATGGCTAGCTGCATTGGGTTCAATTTGTAATAGTGAAGGACTTCTCGGAAGAGAATATCGAGGGGAAGCCTAAGTCCACACTCTATAAAGGCTGCGACTGGAAAGGGCATGGAGTCGTTCTTAGGCATGATGGAGTCTTCCTCCTATAGACGTCCCAGAACGTCCCATGAGGGAATCCCGTTTTGTTCATTAGGCTCACTACAGTTCAGGACTCAATGTCACGGTCCTGTATCTAATCTCACAGAGTGCAATGCAAGACCGATGAATCATCAAAGAGTCCAAATCCGGCAAATCGTTTTTTAAAACAGATTTTTTGAAAGAAGTGCCAAACATGGACTGCTTTGCCAAATATAAAGTCACCACCTAAATATTTATTTTGGGGGAATTTAGAAAACCCTGACTCATTGCCTAAGGCCACGTGTCCGTCATCACCAAAGTTGCCTCGGCTTGGGAACTTGGGTACGATTGGGGAAGGTCACTTCGTGAGCACCCCCGCTCACCCGATCAAAGATCAGCTTCTATTAAGTATGATATTGAGTTTTGAAAACATTATGTGCTCTTATTCTGGTTATTAGCCTAGAATTACTATGTGATGCGCACAGCATACAAGTATAGACTGGGTCGCCTGAATTGGAACAAAACATTTCATGTTCGTTTTGAAAACGGTTTGCTACTCGCAAGTAGGCTAAAATGCAGGTTTTGCCACCCTCGAGTGGGCTTAGAAAACAAGATGATTTTTCCACTCTCAAGTGGGCTTAAAACTCATAGTCGATGAATTGTTCCAATCCAAATAACCCAACCTTTATCCATAGGCATTCAAGCAGTTATATCATATAAACACATAGCCTCATGGTAAGCATGCTATCATGGCAGTCACTCATACACATGCAAGGATGCTAAAGCATAAGCACTTACTGAGTACTCCAAGCCAAAACAGAAGCTATGTTAGAAATCCATGCATGATCCTAACTATGCTAAAATACCTAATGCAACACAGGCAGGAATGCAACTAAGATAGGCTCGGCTATTCTAAGATGGCATATGATGATGCTACAGCTAACACGTATTCAACTTGAAATTGAAATACAATGTAGTTAGTATGATGCACCGAGCCTGGTGCATGCAAGACAGATGAATGGATGCAAACATGCGAGCATAAGTATGCTAATTGAAACATGCCCTAATCTAACCATCATAAGCTGGTAAATAAAAGGGAGAAAGATGTGGGGTTGGAAGACATACATCACACACACGCACACTTATTACAACATTGCCCTCGCTCGGAGGGTCTGAATAAATAATACAGTCCGAATAAATAATTAAATATTACGAAACCCTAATTAATTAACAAATTAACTAGGAAAACAAGTAAATTAGCATGCAAGCTAAATGGACCGCCTCAGCTCTGTTCCGAATGATGAAAGATGCATGCTCGAGTCGCCTCGTCAGAAAATTCCTCGCGATACCCCAATTTGCCTCTGTTTGCAATTAATCCCGGAATGTTGTGCAAAGCTCTAGAAGGCTGCTAATTTCTGGTTTGCTGCAACAAAGAGCAAGAAAGGGGCATGACAAAGTATTTTCACATATGTATGCACACCTCGATCCTCGTGCCACCAACCACGCATCTTGATGCATGATGGACGAGGAGTCGAATTGCACGACTCGATGTGAAATGAATGCGCATATAAACACAACAAGGCCTAGACTCCATCATGGTTAATCCGGAGTGTCGGCGATCAGGAATTGAGACATGTTTCGTCACTTTGAGTACGAAACGTCTCTCGTTTTCCGTGCTTGGGCTAACTCCTATCCCAAACACAATGCAAATGAGATGGCATACACATTGCGACTAACATGCAACCTAGCATACGCAATACTACGGACTAAAATGGCATACACAATGCACGTGAACTAACATGTCATACACAATGCTGTAACATGTAACCTAGCATACGCAATACTATGGACTAAAATGGCATACACAATGCACGATGGACTTACACCAATATGAGTGGACCTCAGCTACACTCACATCAATGGCCAAACATGATGGAATGAAAGGTAGGAACACTCATGCAAACATGTCCGATGCAAGGGACCGAACCTAAGGCATCAAATGCCACTCTAACTAGGCATGGCAAAGGATGAAACATGGCATACAAACAAACAAGTTCCAACTCTGAAACATGATATACAATGGTCCTGAATCAAGCAAAAATGTCACACAATGCATGCTAGGGGGCCCGGGTATCGAAACTAGTGAAGTGCGTTACACTAGAGGTACCCAAAGCAATGCACAAATGGAAGAACCAACCCCAAACAGACCCTAGGCAAGTCTGAAACAGTGGGAAAATGGCCTAAAATGATGGCTCAACATGCAAGGAAGTGGAGCTCATTCAAAGGCCCGAAAACAAGGCATTTATGGACAACTCTCAAGCACACTTAAGGAGTATAAAACATGGCAATATGGCATTGATACAAGCTCTGAAATATGATGTATAATGGACCCAAAACATGAACACACCTCAGTATATGCATAGAATGAGCCTCAAAACTCAAAGTTAACCATGGGTATTGAACTACAAGCATGCAAAACAAATATCATTCGATCATGAGACCCAAAAACAGAGCTAGGGAAATCCAAAATATGCACAATATCAGTTTAAGACATGGCCAAAAAATGCTAACATGAAAGGTCAACAAAGCATGCGAAGTAAGCTAGTGAACCATGATTTACACTACACGTATATGAAGCACATGAGGGCTCACCAAACCAACCAAAAACAAAAGTATGCCATGCCAAAATATGCCCAAAAACCCACTGAAACTTAGTCAATGCATGCAATAATGAAGTGCTCCTTTGATGGGCTAATAAGAGGGTTATTCTACACATACAAGATAGACATGCAAAATGGCAAAACCACCTCTGGAAATAGGTTATGAGGGTCCTAAAACCCACCAAAAAGGGCCTGAAATGGGTCAATGAAGCATGCAATAAAAGGTCCCTTTGAAAGGCCTTGAGGAGGATTGCTCTACATATGCATGAGGGACACAAAATATGGCCAAAAGGGCTCTGGACAGAGTCAAGACAGACCTCAAAACTCACCAAATAGGGCCTGAAATGTGGCTTCACAACATGCAAGTAGGAGCCCCTTTGGAAGGCCAACAAAGCTAGTAAAGAGAATAAGGGGTGAGAGGGTCACCCCTCTCTGATTTTAGGGCTCAAAGATACATCTAAGCCACTGAAAATCCATTGGATTTTAGTGGCTAAAAGGCCAAACCAAGGCCAACACAAATGCTCTAATGCATAGCCCTAAACATGAGGAAATGAAGCATGCAAAGGGGAAGATGACCCCAAATAGAAAAAAAGACCTTGATCAAACTTAAAGAGGAGCTCAAAAAGAAACTTTTTTCAGTTTATGTCGAAGTCCAAAAATGATCACAAGTAGGGCTAAGATATGAAGCAAAATAATGCAAAAAAAAGAAGAAATAGAGGCTTACCCTTGCAGAGCCGACCCTCAGCAACTTCTGGACCAAGGTAATGAGCCTTCAACCTCTGCAAATCAGTTCCGAGGTGCTTGGATGGATGGTGGCGGTGGTAGGCTATGAGGTGTAGCGTAAATGGCCAAGAATAAAGGGGTTTAGAGCTTGAAGAAGAGAGCTATGGAGGGGGAGGTGTATATATCTCAGCCAAAACTTTCTAACCCTTGCAAATGGAGAGGAGGGTTTGTTTTATAGAGGAAGAGGGCCAAGGCTTCTTGGAGAAGCCTCAAGTAAAAAGGCCAAGCTTCTAAAAGAAGCTAAACTAAAAGGGTCAAGCTTCTTGAGGAAGCTAGACCAAAGGGGTCAAGCTTCCTCAAGAAGCTTGACAAAAGGTCAAGCTTCTCCTAGAAGCTAAGCAAAAAGGGCCAAACTTCCTTAAGAAGACAAACAAAAGGGTGAAATCTCGGAGAGTGGATCAAATGCTACACAGCTGGCACAGCTGTATGCAACTCAAGAAGGCTAAAAAGCAGAAGGTAGACCGACCAGTTCAAGTGGTCGGCCGACCACTTGCCCTGGTCGGCCGACCAGGGTTCAAAAAGGTCAATGTGAAATGCTGGTCGGCCATACTAGAAAGGTGGCCTTTCAGATGAATGCAGTTCAGTGGTATGGTGGGAGACTAGAAAATGTGACCCAGGAGAGAGGAAAACTAGCTTTCTAGCAAGGTTCAAAAGGGTCAGGAAGAAAAGCTGGTCGGCCTACCCATATTGGTGGCCTCCCAGATGAGTACAACACAATGGTGGTATGGGAGACTCGAAATTGTGGCTTAAAAGTGAGGGAAACCACCTACTTGTCAAGAAAATCGGTTGGAGGAGAGAGAAATGGTCTCCAAAAGAATTGCTGGTCTCCCATCCTCTTACTACCTTCCAAACAATGAAAATAAGGTCCATGCCAAGAATGAACCCTAACCGATGCAAAACGAGGGTTCGGGGGCCAAAACGCGCAGCCCGGAGCCCCAAAAACAGGCTGTGAAGCACCGGAGGTGGCGCACAACCACAAAGGTGGTCTCCCAGGCCACAGTGTCCCTCTATAGAGCGGAAACAAGGTGTGTGCCAAAAATTGGAGCAAACGGAGGTAGTTGAGCGGTCCCGAACCGAGGCGCACGGCCGACAGCTCCAAAAATCGAAAACTGGTCTCCAAACGGGAATAGTGGCCTACGACCACGAAACGTAGCCTATGGCCACTGAGAGATGGTCTTTGAGACCTCTCCATCCCTTCAGGAAGAGAAAACAGAGAAAATAGAGAAAACAGGACCTGGTTCGCAAACCGAAGCAAAGCACAAAAGAGTCCCGAAGTCTGGAAGCAAGACTCTCAGCCGAGACTTTATGACCTCAGAACGAGCACAATATGCATCATCACCGAGTGCTCAGTTGGTGACGTCTGAGTCTTAAGGTTGGTCAAAAATGGGGTGTCTACACCTCCCCAGCCAACCCGAGGTGGACATCAGCAGGGATGACAAACTTGTACCTGAAATATTCTAGCTTAATTGGGGTGTCTACCTTCCACCTCCACATACCCATGACATCAGCTTAAGGGGAAAGTGTTGGATTGCAAAAGGAAGTGGTTTGTTAGGGTTTTAAGGACCTCGGCAAAACCTAAAACGAATGCTGGGGCAGGGGTTTTTGAGGATCTAAAGGGGATTTGTTTCAATTTTTCCTAAAGTTTGTAAGTGCTAGAACAAGTCCCAAACCTAAGACTATGGAAACAAGGATTGAAGGCAAGAATCTGGAAGAAAACAGCAAGAAAACAGAAGCAGGAGCATGATTCAGACTCAAGAAAACGAGCAAGAATTCAAAGAACACTAAATAAGTTAGTGCAGGTGTGCAAGGCCAAGAACAGTGGCAAAGTTGAGCAAGTGTATGTGCAATTTGTACATAAAGGTCAAGAATCAAGAACTAAATTGGACAAACACAAAAAATTGCAAGACAGAACGTGCTCAAACATGCGAGTGATGAAAGTTTAAATTATAGACAGAGACTGAAGAACATAAATGTGTTCGTTATAGCAAGTAAACAGAGGCAACAGAGTATGAAAAACTAGAGAAGGGAAAAATAGTAACTCACCGAAGAAAATGGATCCGGTGTGAGGTACGCTGGAGTTGAACGCATGTGGTACGAGTGGCAAAACGTCGAAAGCCTCGCCGGAGGGAAAGAGTGAAGTAGTTGCAGAAAGCTTCAAGAACGAAAAATGGGAGATTTGGGAGAGAAAATTAGAGAGAGAAAGTCTGAACAAAAATGAAGATGCAAAAATGAAACGGCGAGGAGAGAGGGAAGAAATTTGTCAAAAACATGAAAGGGGCGGCAAACCACAATGAATGCGCCTTGGACGACGTGCCTGTCAGGCGGTGCGCGCAAATGTGACGTGACTTAATGGCGCGTGTCAGGTACAGATCGATAGGGAAAGGACGCGTAGCAAAAACGGTTGAAATACCGTGCGTGACAACTCATACACATGTGAAAACTCTTGGAGTTCTTGATTTAATGAAGCAACGATCTCAGCTAGGAGGACAATCTCGGCTAGATAAACTTGAACAAACTTGGTTCTTGGTTCTAAAACATTGATGCGAACACACAGAAGTGTTTATCATATGGAAGCCGATGTGTGATAACCTCGGTAGTGAATGATAGAGAAAGTTTAGCCGACATGCTATAGGTTCACACGATATAGGTTCCATCACCTCAGGATGCCGAGGTAATAGAACCTAGGGGGCAGTTGTGGGGACATATTTTTTGGATAGCAACACGTGGCCAAGGTGGCATCGAAGTGCCAGCCAAGGTGTCACGTGTCCTTGACTTGACGCCGAGGTAATCTCGGCTAGATTGAGGTTATCTGCAGAGAAACTGGAATCTGAGATGAGCGGATAAGTTACAAGAGTCTTAGAATGAGGGAGGACTTCAGCCAGGATAAGGATAAAGCTCTTAGGGAATTTATCTTTATCTATTTGAGAGTCCTGGATAGGCATTGAGTCAGAGTCCATTGAAGCTAGGCTTCTACAGGAATCAGGTCAGTGTTGGTTATAAAAGTAAGGCACCCTTGTGGGTCTAAGGTACGCTTTTTGTATTCTGAATAGTGAATTAAGCACTTTTGCTATCTTGAGAGATAACTGACTTAATCGTCGGAGTGCCTCCAGTTGGACGAACCACCGCCGGAGTCTTTTTCTTTCTGTTACAAGTCGTTCGGGTGCAATTTATTCTGCCAGTATTCTCCAACTGAGTACCTGTTTGGTAGTGTGGTCAGAAAACAGCACACACAGTAAGCTTCTATGTATATGTCAATCATTTTTATAAATAAAAAAAAAATTAAATTGATTCAATAATTATAATTATATAATTTTATTGAGTGGTGTTTTATTCCTTAATTTTGTCTTTGCAATTCCACTTTTAATGACGTAACTTACTCTTCTCCTTCTCATCTTTAGTTTTCCTAATTTCACATTTTTAGGAGTGAAATTGAGAGAACAAAATTAGAAGATGAATCAGTAGTACTATATCTCCTTAATTTTGATCTCCCAATTTCACCACAAATGACGTGGCCCACCCCTATGTGAAGCGGGCTTGCATTCCTCTCCCTATTATCTTCAGCATCTCCTAATTCCACATCATTGGAGGTGGAATTAAGGGAGTAAAATTAGAGGCTGAATATGTATGTATAAAAAGATGTTATTATTGAATTAGGGGGTGTCTTGCCTCTAGGTCTAGTTGAAGGCTTTCCATAATTCAAATGGTTTATCTTGATATATCTGTCAAGTAAATTATTTATATATAAAATAAGGTTGATAACATATTCGTACCAACATATTTAAATCACATTTATTTAATAAAATGGATGATAATTATAATTTAAAAAAACAAGCTCACTACAGGAAATTCAGTTTTCAGTGGCGTTTTTAAAACGCCGCTAATTATCTGAAAAACGCTGCTAAAACCTTTGGTGACGTTTTTATTATATGCCGCAGATACGGCCGTCGTTATATGTTTGTGATGTTTAAAAAACGCCGTTGTAGACTTATTGCGATGTTTTTAGAAACGTCATGCTACAATCACCGGCGGTGATTCCTTCCGGCGAGATGACATCATACAGACCCTATAGCGGCGTTTTTTACAAAAACGCCACTAAAAGCACTTTTTTCTTTTTTTTTTTTGGGGGGAGGGGGGGTGAGGAATGCAACCTAATGCAATTTTAACCATTCTTAACCATTCGGCAATAATATTTTGTTTGCTCCCAGTTAGAATTCTCCAAACCCTGTTTCAAAAAACATATATATTCAACCAAACGCATCAAAATTGAAATTACAAAAATCACAACCAAATTCATATGCTCCATCATCATCTCGTAAATTTAAAATACTAAAACCAAAAAAAAAAGTACAAATATGATTGATACACAACACTTTGAAGCCTCAATTTCGAACTTCTTCAACTTTGGAGAAAAGTTCCCCCATTTTTTCCTGAGGTCATATAAGTTGCATTCCTGCCAAAAAAAAAAAGGAAAAAAAAAAAACATTTCACACGACTAAAATATAGAAAATACTAGAGATGAGTCACAATCAAATCACCTTGTCCAGCCAAACTGCAACATATGATTTAATCCATAAGTTACCTGCAGATGTTTTGCTGCAAAAATTTCCCAGAAATACAAAACACAAAACTTTAAAAGGAAATTACACAAATAAATTAAAAACTACTCTCTATTTTTGAGTCATGAGTTCTATACATTTTTTTGCACGTTTTACCATATGTAGCTAAACCCTATGTAAACTCAACATGATAATATTTGAAAAACAAGTTTTCCACCCACCTGAGCAGAGCCCAAACCAAAAACATATTTCTTCATAGAACTCAGTCTTTCAACAGAAAGCTGCAAAATGAAGACAAAATGCTTAGCTTTTCTTTGTGTTATTAGCAGATCAAATGTCATGGCAAATATTTGTCTAGAGAAATTAACTTCAAGGTTTGATGGATTCTACCTCCAGGGCAATATTAAACATCAAGAAAACAACTTCAAATTCAGCTATCGCCTTTGTTCCATGTACATGATGAATAATAAAGAGACCATAAGGTCCAATCAATATGACAGCAGTCAAATATCCAAGAATAGGACTGCCTAAACATTGCAACAGATAAAAAAGATACATCACCAATGAAACAAATAAAACTCCAAACACATATTAGAAGAAGAAAATGACCAGAAAATACATGCAGATGATGGTTGAGTCCAAGAACAGTATGATTGTTGTTATCAAACCCATTAAATTGTACTCCTAACAATTATAGTGTTCTACTTCTAGACTAGTTTACAAAAGCATAATCAATAACAAACAAGGATAATGAAACATGAGCTATGAAACGCCCAATAGAAAAACCTGGATATAAAAGAGTTCAGATAGTGGCATTTTGTATGTCATCCTTTTGCAGGAACCATGCTAATCCTCTATGTACCATTCCAAATTTATCTGATACTATATAGGAACAATCATGAAGTGCATGTACCTTATAGATCCAAACATGAAATCATGCCACATGCTGCAACCATCTTACACTAAAGAAGTCAAAGATGAAGCTTCAATTTAACTACTACAATAATAGATCATGAGATTCAGTTACCTCCAGGGATTTTTTGGAATATAGGCACATATATGACACTTGCAAATTATGCATGAGTTGCATGTCTATAAGGCCTAGTTTATTGCTTATTAATAAAATGAACAAGAAAAGTGCAACTCTACTTAACTCAAGCAAACCAAATGACAGTACTAGGCTTGCTCAAACTCAAGATTTCTTAATTTTCTCAGGTTCCAAATATCTACTAGGCTTGCTCAAACTCAACATTTCTTAATTTTTTTCATCACCATCTATCTAGAAAATACAACAGTCTAAACAAAACCATGGTTATGAATCCTCAAAATGACGATCCGTCTCATCAAAGATCTCCTCCTACAATGATATGTCAATTTATGGAACCATCTATGAAAATTAGTGGGCGTATATAAAAAACCAGGAATTTAAGGTACCAATGGAAGTTCTCGAATTTACATGTAAAAGCTCTTCGATGACATCTTCCATGGTTATTATGCCGACAGCTTCCTCTACTTCAGGAAGCTTCAGAAGTGGACATCCATCTATCTGCAGGATGTCCAAGTACATTTCCTTTTTCCACTTCTTGCTCCTAGAGGTGCCCCTATAAGAATTGTTTCAGCTTTTGGGAAAACTTTTCATTTTCTGGAACGATCTTTTGGCCTTTAAAGCCTTCTCATTAAGGGTCTTTTCACCATCAATGTCTACCTTCACATCCATCACTGAATCTGAGAGAGAGAGAGAGAGCATCAAAAAAAAAAAAAAATTGTCCAAGCATATACAAAATTCAAAGCATGAAATGGAGCTTACTATGAGCAGGGCTCTTGCTAGAAGACTGGTCCTCTGTCCTGTTGCACTGTCTTACAACAACAGCCATGTGACTGTGACCCTTTTGAAACTCATTCAAGATGTCATATAATGGCATAGTTTTCGGAACCCTAGAACATAAGAACAAAAAACAGATCTCAAGTATTTTAATTTGTATCATTATTGCAAGCAAAGATCAAGACTTCACTTGGATAACCATATAGCATATGTAATTTCCTTGAACCCAAATCAACCTGACTATCTTCTAATCAATGTAAGATACCTAGGAATCCTATGAATAGTGATGCTCTTTACTGGTACTTCATCTTCTGGATGAATTGTTAATAAATTCTTCACCTATACATTTGGAATTACAAATATAAATAATCCGAATAAGCATTTAATACCACAATGAAGCAATCAATTAATTTCAAGTTCATGATTAACCCCATGATGACAGTAAAAATTAACAAATTATAGACTGGAAATGGAACAATTTAAATTGGCATTAACATCTTGCTGCCCCACAACAATCCAAATAACTAGGTGAAAAAAGCTATGAATATCACATATACTTATACCAACAGTCAAAAGCACACAATCAACTCTAATAACAACCAAATAGCTTCTTCAAATTTTTCCTAAACAAAGTAATTCATATCCTACAATATACATCCACACCAATTGAGCAGTGAGAGAAGTTTATAAATCTTACGACCATAATGAAGTAAAGTTGCAATAAATTCATAATATATCTGCTCAACTCTTCTTGTGTATACATGTTTTGCATTAAGAACAAAATATGTAGCCAAAATCTTTTCAGAGCTTATTTTCCACTATAAAAATCGCAAGATATTAACTTCTTATGTCAGCCTCTCACAAGAATTTGTCTGCATGTACTTTACCGAAGAAAGAATTTTTCTGTATGAAAGTCTAAAAGGTCCCAAACTATGAGATATGGGCGGAGTGAAGCAGGAGGGTAAGAGGAAATGAAAATGCGCTGAGATGGTTCTAAAACAGCATATGAAGTTTAAAAAATGAGCATACTGATAAACTAAGTCACTTGAAAAATGATCATTCTCTAAAGAGTGACAAAATAAACTATTTATTTTTCAAATTACATGAAGCACAAACAAACAATTTACCAAAACAAGTCCAATTATGTTTGTAGGTTGCTCGTAGTAGACTGCCACTCTGCTATGGCCTTTGTCCAAAATCAAATTCATCAGCTCCCTATTAGATAACAAGCATCATCATATATATGATCAGAACAAAGTTAAAAAATTCTCAAGAAAATAGTGCAAAAAATGGAACTACCTCTAATGGCGACCCCTCTGCGAACTCTGCAACCAAAACAAGTAATAAGCTTCATATATATATATATATATACATACATACAATACACTTGAGAGACATATCTTAGAGTTGAATGAACAAATTTAAAATACTAGTAAAAAGCAATGACTTGTGCTCTGTTTGGCAAAACGAAGAAACGAATTCAACATTGAAGCCCAAAAGAGAGAGAGAGAGAGAGAGAGAGAGAGAGAGAGAGAGAGAGAAAATCCTGTAAAACAGAGCACAGACCACAGCTTGGAGCTTTAAAATCTTGATTTTCGATCAAAATCTCCAAAAAAAAAAAGTATAAAATCAAATGCTAATGAAGGACTGGTTTTGCTTTTTGTGAAGAAGATAATCCGAAAACGGAAATCAAATTTTTAGTTGATGAAAAAATATGTGATTTTGATTAAGTTTGCATAAATTTGCTTGACATATCTTAACTCACCTTTTGAATGAGTTTGACCTGGCCAAACTCGATTGAGCTCTTCAATGGCGGTGTATAGACTGAAGCAGAGATCGAATGAGCTTGAAATTGGTCTGCTTGAAGCAGAGATTGATAAGGCTGAGCTGTTGATGAAGGACACAGCACCACGCTTCAAGCCCCTGAACTAATGTTCTGTGATACCAAGGCTGTTGGATGCAACTCTCGATCGGCAGCAACATCTCTCTATCACCACTCCATTCCATTTGCTAGTGATCAAGAACTCCATCCCAATACGTGGACCATAAAGAGGAAGAGAACAAAAATTAGAAGAAAGAAGCAAAACACAAAAGGCAAAAGCAAAAAATGCTAGATTTCAACCAAATCGAGTGAAGAAGAAACTGAATTTACAAACATCAACGTAAATACATTCCAGATCGTTACTTTTTAGCCATGAAACAACACAGATCTTCGGTGAATTCAACAAATCCCTTACCTCGAGCCATGCTGCACCCAAACACGAAGAAGAACGAGCCCTAGATCGATTTAAATTACAGAGATTCGAACAATAACTAAGATAAACGCTCAAATCAAATACAGAACCAGCTTTTCAAGATCAAAATGACGAAGAATCGATCCAGATCGAACCACCAAGTGTCGATCCCTCTCTCTCTCTCTCTCTCTCTCTCTGAAGTCCTCTCTCTCTCCTCTCTGATTGACTTGGATTCCCACGACTCTTAAGAGCAAAAAAGAAATTTAAAAGAAAAATAAATACTTTTATCTAAACTAAACTACACCGTTTTAACCATAACCCAACGTTTTAAAAACGTTGTCCAACCATTTTTCGATGACCGGCGTGTGGAAAACAAAATCGTGTGCTAAATTTTTCATATTTTACAGCGTTTTTAAAAACGCTACTAAATAAACGTTGCTGTAACCCTTTTTTCTTGTAGTGGCTGTCCATTTTATTAAATATAAATGCTAGTCAAATATATTACTATACATATCATATTGATTGTAATGTTTTGTTTTTATAAATAATTTATTCAATAAATAATAAAAATTAAACAATTTGAATTATTTAGATAAAATCCATATCACTATTGATTATTAAATGGATATAAATTTTATCTTCAATAATTTAATTAAAAAAACCAACAAAAATAAAAATAAAAGGCAATTGGTGTGAAACCGTGATAGCCTGTCTGTCTGTGAAGGGGATGTGCCCAACAAAAATCTCTTGATATTTTTTAACTTTCACTTTTTGTTACTTTTCATTGGAGCATGGCCCATGGGTTCTGTTAAGTAGTTTTGTTTTGTTGTGTTGATAGATGGATGCTAGCAACATTTTTCTAGAGTAAGGTTGGGGATTTTAAATATTTTATTAATATTTTTATTAAATATCTCATGTAGAATTTATATTATATGAGTTGATATATACATATATTATATTTATATAAGATATTTAATAAAAATATTGATGAAATTTTTGTGACTCTTAACAATTTTTTTAAATTTTTTTTTTAAAAAAAATCTGCGTGCGTACCCTGATGGTATTATTGTATGCTTATTATTAGAGAGAAATTTAAATCTGTGTGCATACTCTAATGGTATTGTATGCTTATTATTAGAGAGGGAGAAGGAGAGGGAGAGGGAGACCACTTTCTTTCTTTTTTTTCTTTTTTTTTTTTCTTTTTTTTTTTGACTATGCCATTCTCACAACTTTATTTCCACTCTAGGGTGAGTTTTTTTCTTTATTCCCATTATAGGGTAAAATGGCTTTACCAATGCTGTTTTCTAGAAAACAGCTTTACCAATGCCCCTTTTTTGTGAATAAAAACATAATAAAATTTTCCTACACAAAACCGGCTTTTAAAAAGCCGTTTTTACTTAACGTGTAATTAATTCTAAGTTAATTAAAAACTATTTTGGTAAAACTATTTTTTTAGTAATTTTTTTTCCAATTTATATTTTTAACATAAGTAATGTTTGCCAAAAATATTTTTAATATATAAAACAATTTTAGAAAAGCCATTTTATAATACGGCTTTACGAAAACTGTTTTCACCAAATATATATATATTTTTGTTGGTTTTGTTTTGGGTTAAAAGTGATATGCTCCAACAACCCAAAACACACACATGCCACAGTTCAACAAACAACGATGAATAGAAAGACGTGAAGAGCACTGCGGAAAAGGTGAAGAAGACAAAGGCCACCGTCCAAAACACACACACGCTGCAATTCAACAAACAACGATAAAGAGAGATGCAAAGAGCATTGCGGAGGAGGTAAAGAAGACAAAGGCCACCACAAGAGCTGTAGCAAGAACAAAGAAGACGAAGACCTAAAAACATCCTCACACCTCTCCCTTCTATCATCCGCAATGAGGTTCGTTTTGCATAAATTTGGGTTTTCATTTTTGATTGAGGATTTTGAAGTTCAAAATTAGGTTTGTTTGGGACTCCATATATTGACAGCAGATTCTTTATGTTGTGTTGTCTGAGATTGTAATTGTATTGTACCTGGGCCCTCATCCCTTGAACCCCAAGCAACGTTTGTTTTGGACTAAGATAGGTGTTATGCTTCTTGTGGTCTAGAAGAGAGCTTATCCTGTGTCTGTGCTGTATTGGCCCTCCTATCGAGTGACCGACTTTCCTTTTTATTTCAGCCCTCAAATTTTTATTTTTGTGAAGCATCCATTCCTTTCTAGAGCTGTGGTGTCAGTGGACCACCCACTTGCCTTTGAGATTGTTTTTTCAACCCCCAAATGTTGTTTTTTGTGAACCCCCCATTGCTTGACTTCCCATCAGTGTGTTCCTTATTCTGATTGGAGTTCTAGGAATTGAATAGTGACTCTTATTGCTATCCTGATGGAGAGCCCCAGTGAAGGGAAGTTTTTGACGGAGCTGCCCATTCTGTTTCCTGTGCCTTTATTGTGGGCACTTTGTCTGTCTGAACTTTATTAGTCCCCCAACTGGATCAACCACTTGCCTTTGAGCCTGTTTCTCCAGCCCCCAAGTTTAGTTTTCTATCAACCCTCCTTCCTTACCAAAGTCGTCATCTTCATTGGACTTTTCGGAATTGAATGGTGACTCTATCTTCTTGAGTTTCAGAGATTGAAATTCTTTACCTAGACCTAGGGGTGAGCAGCGAATATACCGATCCGCCAAAACCGACCGAACCGAACCGATCCGCCGCATTTTGGACGGATGCATGCTGACGAGCGGACGGTTGCAGATTGATTTTCTCCAATCCGCTAATCTGGTGGACGGATGGCGGATTTGATATTTCTTTAGCCACAACCGAACCGCCAAACCGCGAGCACCCTAGTAGTATATAAGACTTTATGTTTTTAATTTGTTTAAATATTCTGTTTATGTTTTCAATTAAAAAAGAGTTTAAATATTCTGTTGAAAAAAAGTTTTCAACTTGAATATCTTTTTTGAATTGAAAAAAATAAACATATTATTTATCTATATTTTTTGATTTTTAAATCTATCTCTAAAAATAAAAAATAGAAAATATGATATATGCTGGTTGGTTTTTGTTTTCAAAAACAGATATAGATGTAACAATACAGAGACATACAATCGCTACTACTGCTCTGTTTATGGTTTTGGTGGTTTGAATTGTTTTTATATTTTAAGAACCACAGATTGTAATACTTTATGTGGATAAGGCATGCTATGATTATGATATTCTAAAATTTCAAACTTTCTTGCTTTGGATGAGGCATGCAGTGATTGTAATATTTTTTTTAAGTCATTGACTGTAATACTTTTTTTTTTTTGGTAAGGAAGTACACAAGTTGAATTATGTTGAAAATTTATAAAATTTTAAACCGTCAAACCGATTGGCATCCATCCGCCAAACCGCTAATCCGCTCAATCCACATTCGCCGGATTGGCGGACGGATACGGATTGATTTTCTCCAATTCGCCAATTTGGCGGACGGATGGCAGATTAGAGGTTCCGTGGCCGCAACCAACCCACGCCCACCTCTACCTAGACCATCACTATTTGAAGAAGCCTAGTTAAGGGAAGCTCTTGACTGAGCTACCTGTTCTGTTTTCTGTGCCGTTGAACAGGGCACACCATTTGTCTAAACTGCGTTACCCCCCCAATTGGACCAACCACTTGACTTTGAGATTGTCTTACCAACTCCCAAATTATGTTTTATGCCAACTGTGATAACCATGTCCTGTGTTGTGTTAATTAATCATAATTATGATTGTGATTATGTGCTTAATATGATTTTGAAAGCTATTTATATGATTATATGTGTTTCCGCATTTCTATCTGTTCACCGTAGGAAAATCTGTTTGATTCTCCGCTATAAAATTTAATTAAAGACCATAAAGGCGTCAAAAAGTGAAATTGATTGTATTTTTATGCTTAGCATGATTTTTAGAGCCTACAGTGAAGTTTAATTAAAAATTGAATCGGATCAAATAATTGGATTAAACTAATTGAATTAGACTCAATTGGTTAACCTTAATTAAGATGGATTAGTCTAAACTAACCAATTAGTATATATAAGGGCCAAACACACTTAAGCTCACATTATGAGCTCAAAATCTGAAGTTACACTCTAGAGAGAGAGTGAGAGACAGCTCTAGTGAGAGAGTGAAGGCAAAATTTGAAGAATTGGGAAAGGAGCTTGAAGATTGAGGAAGATAACTCAAGAACTAACCAGGAATTGGAAGATTAGAGCACCTAGGTAAGTAATGAACTCAATTTCTTGGGTTTAAGCTCATAATTGCATGAATTCTAGCATGGTATGTAACCAAGAACAAGAATTGAGCTAAATATGATGAAATTGAAGTTTGTATCGACATGCATGTGAGCTTCATATACATTTGAGCTTTTGGCATGTTAAGTATGTAAACATTAAGTGTAATAACCCGACCCTCATATGTGATTGTGTGATATATTTTAGTTTGTTATTCTGAGCCTTCAAATACTTAATGTGAATTTTTAAGAGAAATTAAATTTAGGTACATAAATGTTATGAATTTAACATGTATCTGTTGGACAATGAGTGTATCTGTCACACTTAGAATGGGTAAATCAGAAATTGAGAGTCTTAGAGACTTGGTAATCTGAAACAGACTTCATATTTGGAAACAACATAATTTTTAGGTAATAATAAGCATATTTGCAGAAATTTGATTCGGGAATGATTAAACGATCGAATTTTGTCTTATTCTCTCCTTATATATATATAAATATATATGTGTGTGTGTGTGTGTATTCTTGGATCATTGGATCAAAAAACCCTCTAAGTCAAGATAGCTCCTGAGAAGAAGAAAAGAGAGGCTAAGGGAGAAAGATTGAAGGGTTGGGTAGGAGTGCATTAGGAAAGTTGGGGAATCTAGGAACTTAAACTTAAGGTAAGAAGATGTTTACATTATCCTCATAATCATTGTGGTGCTAAGTGTGTGTGTAAGAAATGAATTGGCAAGATAATCTTATGTTTGCATGATTTGATTCAATTTGGAGTATCCATATAAGAAGTTACACTCTTTTCTTCAATTTCCTTGCTTAAAATGAAGCATATGGCATGATTTAGTGCCTATGTGTTGATATGAGTGAGTAACTTAGAAAACTCATGAGAAGGAATATGTTTATGAGTTTATGTTTATGAGTTTATAAATTTAAGAGTAATGATTCAATTTATACTCACTTGATGCATGTATTTTGATTCTTATTCACGTGAATTTGGGACTTTAGATTATCAATTTATAGTTGAATTTTGAGGCCCTAAACATATCTACAAAAGGATGGAATTGTGCAGAATTTTCGGACTTTTTGGTGCAGAATCGCCGCACGTGCGGGGCCTAAGGACGCACGTGCAGGAGTCATGGCCGCACGTGCGGGAAAAATGGCAAATTTTGGAGTTCAACACTGCTAAAAAGGCACGTGCAGGGCATCACTGCCGCACGCGCGGGAGACTTTGCCGCACGTGCGGGGATCCTAGCCGCACGTGCGGCCCAGGCTGGAAAATACGGGTTGCTCCGTTTTGCGTGTTAGACCCTCTAATGTTGTCGAAACCTACAAATGATGTTGTTATTATATCGTTAATTTAGTCGAAGTAAAGTGAATCAAGAATTGATTTAACAAGGAAATTGGGGACTAATTTATATCTTTGTGCATGTGTAGGACACGTTTCAAGTGGATCAAGTGCCCCGCCGTAGCACAGTGAGTAATAGTACCATCGATGTACTTTAATTATAATGATTATGTTTGATATTAACGTTATGTTTAATGATTATGCTACTTCGAAATGATGTGTTGTTATGGAATTGAGAAACAATGTGGAATTGTGGCAACATCGAAGGAATTTGTGAACTATGAATATATGAGGCCGAGGGTCTTTTGTGAACTAAGAATATATGAGGCCGAGGGCCTTTTGTGAACTATGACTTTATGAGGCCGAGGGCCTTTTGTGAAATAACGAACCTATGAGGCTAAGGACCATTACGTGACGTTATGAACATGTATGGCGAAGTACCACTTGTGAAGTTGTGAACCTATAAGGTCAAGAACCAAAATGTGTATATGTGATCCTAATAGGCCAAGGGCCGATCTGTGAAATTGTGAACTGTCAAGACCGTTTTGAGCATTTGTGCAGAATCAAACTAGCCCCGAGATTTCTACGTTTATTTACGCTTTGAAATGAGTTGTTATTTAAAATGAATATCGATGCATTTATGTACTATTATTCACTAAGCCTGGCTCACTCTATGTTATGTTTGTTTCTGTAGGTAGCCAACCTGGAGGTCGGCCCTAATTCTAGTACCGTCACACTTTGGTCAGCCTAAGCACAACCAGGCACCTGGTCGAAGCCGTATTTTTGTGGTGTCTTGCTAGATAATGGCTTGCTTTGGGTTATTGACTTAGGATAAAATGTATGTAATCCCTGGTTATATGCCCAACTCTGGGGCTAGTTTTGTACATGTTGTGTATATAACTAGTTTAAATATGTGTTTTGTTAGCTTCATTCGTCTTGTACAGTAACTATGATCCTGGCATGGCAATAGAAGCTCAATGGATGTCTTACTTTCTTTTATACTATCTTATGAATCTGTGCTTCCGGTCAGGCCCCATGTTACATTACAGATTATGTGTCCTTTTCTGTATAGGTCATGCCCAAACTTCTAGGGGCAGGTTTGGGGCGTGACATTAAGTGTCAAATTACTCATTCATGCATGGTTTTGTTGAGCCTTATGACCTTGAGCATCATTTGTATCATTCGAAGTGGAATTGGAGTAAATATTTTACATGCATACGTGATTTATGAAGATTGAAGACCTAGTTGCATGAGTTTTGAAATTTCAAAAGAATTTGTGATGATTTGAAATATGAATCATGATTTTTGGACAATTGGTTTCAAATTACCTATGTTTACATACTAGGCAATGTTTTTCCATATTTTGGTACAAGAATTGTAAGCTTTGGGCCATTGAGAGTGTGATTTGAGCTTTAAATAGAGTTTTGGAAAATCCAGAATTCGGCTTGTCCACTTGAGCGAAAAAAGTGTCGATCAAACATGAAAGTCGAGCTCTTAGAAGTTTTGCAGAAATTGCACAGCGGCTCGAGCAACCGAAGCTATGCTCGAGCGTACCTTGTTTTGCAAGACTCCTCGCTCGAGCGTCAAAAGTCTCGCTCGAGCGTAAATTGTAAGCAACCAGTACTTTTGCATACCAAAGAGGGCCGCTCGAGCAGAGAGTATTGTTTCAGAAATTTTGAAAAGTTGTTTTACGCTCTTTTTTCCGTTCTTTTCCATTTCTAAGCACTGTTAGGCATGCATTGAACATTGTAAATGAGTTAAAGGGATAAGAAAGAGGCC
Source organism: Camellia oleifera (assembly GCA_022316695.1). Lineage (NCBI taxonomy): Eukaryota > Viridiplantae > Streptophyta > Magnoliopsida > Ericales > Theaceae > Camellia > Camellia oleifera. Next base: position 184,596,502 of record CM039317.1, on the reverse strand, counting down.
TAAGAGAAATAAACAATTTGAGAACGAATTGAATCGCTTGTGACCCAATATGTTGTAAATTGTGTAGGGCCCAACGCAAAGGCAAATCCATCAGCAGAACATTGTGAGTAATACCTTAATAAGAATGTATTTAAGTATGCTACTTTCCAAATGCTCACTTACGTATGAGTTCTACAGAATTGTTAAATTGAATTGGATATTCGTCATGCCAATGATTGGATAAAGCCGTTGGAATATGATTATGATTACGACATGCTTATGATTTCAAGTATGAAATGCACATAACATGAATGATTGGGCCAAAGGCCATTGGACATAAATGAATGGGCCAAAGGCCGTTTGACATGGATGAATTTGGCCCGAGGCCGTTTGATAAAAAAAATGAATTGAGCCCGAGGCCGTTTGATATGTTTGAGCCTGAGGCTGTTTGATGTACTAGACAAAAACATGAACAAGCCTAAGGCCGTTGGATATGTCCGTTACGAATTTCATTCATGTAATTTCTTTATTTTGATATTATTCACTAGGCTTTTGCTCACTCTCATTTATGTGTATGTAAGTGGGCAAAGAGAGGTCCAAACCCAGCCTCAGTGAAGAATGTGAGAGGAAGTCAATTTGAAGAGTCAGCCCGAATGTCTCATGCATGAGACTTTGTTTTTGTTTTTCTGATCTTTTGTTTACTTTTATGCTATTTTAGTGAACAGATTGGATCACCTATGTACATAAGTTTTGTTTGGTTGGCTGCATATTTGAAAGTTCCTGGGTGAATATATGATGTTAACTCTATGCATATGTGTGTAAGTTATTATAGACTACTTCTGAAGTGTTTTGCTTTGCCATGTAAGCACAGTTCATTGGATAAAAATTTTTAAATCTACTTCCGTTTGGCCCCTCATTTCTATTAAAATATGTTTAATCAGGTTCGAGACCGCAGGTAATCTCATGATTATTAGCCGGTTATGACCTTATCCATAGGGGCGGGATTGGGTTATGACACCAACCACCTATTCTTTCCTATCAGTGTGGTCATTATTCTTACTCGACCTCTTCCAAGAATCGCTTGGTGAATATTTCAGCCATCTTGTCTATGACTGTAATTCAACTTTACTCTGGCCCTTTTCAGTCGAAGGACCCCATCTCCCTCTACTAGTCCCCCAACAATTTCCTTTGACGCCGTGTCGTCCCATAAATTCTATTTTTTGTGAACAACCCACTCCTTACTACCATTGGACTCACTTAAATCCGAAAAGAAACGAAAAATTAAATAGAAATATTCTCCAGAAAATACTTTTCGTAAAGTCGTTTTATAAAAACAGTTTTCATAAAGCCGTATTATAAAATGGCTTTTCTAAAACCGTTTTATCTATTAAAAATATTTTTAGCAAATAATATTTATGTTGAAAATATAAATTGGAAAAAAAAATACTAAAAAATCGTTTTACCAAAACTGTTTTTAATTAACTCAGAATTAATTACACGTTAAGTAAAAACGGCTTTTGAAAAGTCGGTTTTGTATAGGGAAATTTTATTATTTTTTTATTCACAAAAAAAAGGGTATTGGTAAAGCCTTTTTTTTCCATAAAACAACATTGGTAAAGCGGTTTTACCTTATAATAAGGCCTCGTTTGAGAATATTTTTTTTAGTAACTTTTTAAATTTTTGACTAAAATATGATATAAAAAAAATTAATATGTTTAAAATGAATTTTAATTTTTTACAAAAAAGATGTATAAAAGTAGAAATTTTTTTTTTAACCTTTTAATATAGATGGTTGATTTTTTGATTTTTTTAATAATTTTTTAAACTTTGGACTAAAATCTGGCAAATGACGCCTAAAAATAAAAATAAAAATAAAAATAAAAACCAACCCGTGAGTGAATGAGAATAAAGTTATCAAATTGGCACAATCAAGGAAATTGGCCCTTTCTTCTTGTGTTTCTTGCCTACTTCTTACCCAAGTTGTCTTTCTTATTATACCGTTTCTTTCTTTTACATTGTCACAGTCAAACGACTCGGCTTTCATTCTTGGATTCCTCGCACAAGTCAACTTTACATGTCCATTTTTTCTTTATCTTACTTATTATCTCATGGCTTCCTTTGTCAAATCTTGCAAGTGGGTAGAATATTGCAGAAAACCCCAACCTCCTGCTACTAATTCAATTCTACTTACACTCCCAAATGTATATATGTGAAGGATTGGTGAAGGAGATGGGATTTCAACTTTGAAGAAGTGCATAAGATAACATATGGGTTTGGTAAGGTTTTTTCTGGGTTCTGTTCTTGGTTTGTTGGGTTTGTTAGTAAATGCAGTGGTTTTGTGTAATGGAGGAACCACAAGTGCTTTCGTGAGGCAAGTTGAGAAAACTGTTGATATGCCCCTTGAAAGTGATGTCTTCCATGTGCCTCCTGGTTATAATGCCCCTCAACAGGTCTGTCTTAGTTCTTTGTTCTCTGTTTATCTCACTTGCTCGTCACAATCTCATTTGAGTTGTGTTGTGATTGGTTGATTTTAAATGAAAGAATTTGGAACTACTATTCATTTAAGGAGAATGGCTCAATTTTTTTTTAACCTCAACCACCTTCATTTGAAATTGATTCATCCAAATGAAGCCCTATTGATTACTTTCAATCATCTATATGCTTTTGATAATTTGAATTATCATTGAATTGGAATTGTTCTTCTTGGGGTGGGGGTGGATGAGTGGAAATAGTTCCAATCTTCAGTTTTTTGGGGACATTTTTAATTATTTTTTTCCCTAGTAAATTCCACAGCTCTCCCCCTATACATATATAGTTTTGATCCTCTTTACTCTTAATTTGCCTTTTCTTGTTGAAAATTTTAGTGGATTGTGATTTTTATTTTTATTTTTATTTTTTTTTTCTTGTTCATTTGTGTATTTTGAATTCTGGGTGATCTGTAATAGGTTCATATAACACAAGGAGATCATGAAGGGAAGGGGCTGATAGTGTCATGGGTCACCATGGATGATCCTGGTTCAAGTACAGTCCTATATTGGACTGAGAATAGCAAGCACAAGAACAAGGCCAAGGGCACTGTTGTTACCTACAAATTCTACAATTATACTTCTGGTTACATTCACCACTGCACCATTAAAAATTTGGAGGTGGGTTTTAAATCATTTTGATATTCTTGTTTCTTGGGCATTATTCCATTTTAATTATCCATTCCTTTTTTATACTTCATATGCTACATGGTCCAACGGTAAGGCTTGCCGTTAGCATCTTGGTGGCGCTGGTTTGAGTAACAGAAACAGCCTATATAGAAATGGGGGTAAGGCTGCTCACAGTTTATCCTCCTTACACCCCATTTTAGCTGGAGTCTCGTGCACTTGGTCACCCTTTTTAAAAGCTATATTTGTTGATTACATTGCATTTGCAAAGTTGTGTGTGAGATAATTAGGGTGTTGGGTAAGTTGATGGAAATAAGGAATTACAATTGAGAATAGAAATGATTCAATTTGTTGTTTTGTTGGCAGTTTGACACGAAATATTACTATGAAGTAGGGATTGGACACACAACAAGAACTTTCTGGTTTACAACTCCCCCTGAGGTTGGCCCGGATGTCCCATATACATTTGGTCTCATAGGTAAACTCTTCTTAATTGTACAAATGGTGGTTGTAACAAATTTAGTGTTTGATATTTGGCATGTTTCGCACTTGTCCATACGCCTTTGGAAACTTTGGTTCCAATTCTGTTAGGCTTTTTAATACTCTTAATTAGATGGATAAATAAATAGCATAAGCAATGGGCCAACATTGGATGGATACAGAGAAACTATTTATCTAGAATTAGTTGCATGAGATGATTTTGAAAAAATGTGTGATGTAGAGCGGAGAAGGAGAAAGAAGGGACAAGATGAACTCAAAGAATATTTTTTACACAAGTAAAATAAATATTGTCTAATTTGATCAAAGAATCAGTTGGTGGTGGGTTAATAAGAAGCTCTTCTTTTGGTAAAAACAAAATCCTTTTCTGCGAGGGATGTGCTTGCCATCCAAAACCAGCTAATCTTGATTCCCAAGTTGTTGACCATATCTACAAAACATGAATTGAGCACACAAAGAAAATCTTCAACACCAATAAAATCAGCTGTTTCAAACTTGATTAAGTAATTGGTTGGTGGTGCAACAATGTGTATATTCTTTTGTCCTAGCTTTTGTTTGAACAGTTCAAAAAATGCACACATTCGCTATATGTTTTTGGGAAAAAGGGTGTATTTAAGAGAAACTAAATAAAACCATAACACATACACATTTGTTACCTGTGTTTTGTTTTACATTTATCGTTTGTTGACTCTATTGATCAACCTTTGCAGGGGACCTGGGTCAGAGTTATGATTCAAACATGACTCTTACTCATTATGAATTGAACCCAACAAAAGGAAAAACAATGTTGTTTATGGGGGACCTCTCTTATGCCGATAACTATCCAAATCATGATAATGTCAGATGGGATACATGGGGAAGGTTCACTGAGAGAAGTGCAGCCTATCAACCTTGGATATGGACTGTAGGAAATCACGAGATCGATTTTGCACCTGAAATTGTAAGCATCACACAGTATGTTAGGGAAAGTATTCACATTATGATTTCCTTTTTATCTAATGAGAAATTTCATTCATTGTCCATAAGTTATTCTCAGTACAAATATTATTGACTTGTCATTTGTAGATTGAATTTTTTTTCATTTGGAAGTTCTTACATCCAAGATATCTCCAATGGCGTAAACCAAGTTTTATTCAGTAGGGTGAAGCTTGAAATTAAACCTTATTTTGTACAATAAGATTTCGCTTTATTATTTATGAGATTTCGCTTTATGATTTATATTCCAAATCTTGTGCTTATGTTTTGCTAAGCTTCAAAATGTATTGAAGAGAAATATAATGTGACAAAAGAGTTTTTTTTTTTTTTTTGGCAGGGTGAAACAAAACCCTTTAAGCCTTATACTCATCGTTATCATGTCCCTTACAAAGCATCTAATAGTGCTGCACCCTTTTGGTACTCAATCAAGAGAGCGTCAGCATACATCATCGTTCTGTCTTCATATTCGGCATATGGTAAGGATGTTTATAAATTTTCAATGTTTTACGACTGCAAATTATATCCCAAACCCATGCATGTGCAGTTGCTTAAAGTCCAATGCATAGATATGGACTGATGTTTAACTAGAACATTGATCAAAACAGAATTCAATTGAGGGAAATGCTATTATGTTCTATTCAATATAATGTTTCATACATTTCTTGATTTTGTCTTATCTACTGATTGCTTTTAGGAAAATACACTCCTCAATACAAATGGCTCGAGGCAGAGCTTCCGAAAGTAAACAGGAGTGAGACGCCATGGTTGATTGTTCTTATGCATGCCCCGTGGTATAATAGCTACAACTATCATTACATGGAAGGGGAAACTATGAGAGTGATGTACGAGCCGTGGTTTGTAAAGTACAAAGTTGATGTTGTGTTTGCTGGTCATGTTCATGCCTATGAACGATCGGTAAGAGCACTTTTATCATCTATAAATTCTTATAAAATTACTATTTTGGAGTTGCTGGTAGTGTTTCCTTTGAGAGATTCCTTCCCAACAATTACTAGTGTCATGTTTTCCGACTTTGATAGGCACTTTAAGCTTCTGCTTCGGCAACAATTTTGTTCCACCTTAAAAAACCGCATAATCAATTAAATTATAATATCGTAAAAAGTGCAAGAATATTATAGGGCTTGGTTTGATTAGAATGAAAGTGAGAGAAAGGGGGGAAAATGGAACAAATTCTGAGTTTGTTTAGCATGAAAGTAGTAGAGAATTGACAAGGAAGTTAATTTTTTTGTATGATCCACATGGCAACTAAAATTTTAATGGGCACTTGGCTCAAAAGTTCAAATTTCAATTTTGTTTGTCTAAAAGTTCAGGGGCTCAAACACTTTGTCCACAAGGACAAACTTAGATAAAATGACCAAAATACCCTATGTATATATAAACCAAATCCTAACACAACCCTCACCTACAAACCGTCTCTCATCTCTCTCTTCCTCTCACTCACTCAGATTTCTCTCTCCTTTAATCTCAATTTGCCGTTGGTGCCTCGATCTGCCATCAATGACAGCCACCACCTGTCACCGCCGTGCTTCTCTCTCTCTCTCTCTCTCTCTCTCTCCCTCTCTTATGTCGCCGATCTCCCTCATCTCTCTCGCTTTCTCTTTCTTCTTCATCTTCTGTCTTGGAACCCTAGCATCGCCTTCGACAAAGATCGGCGACACCGAGGGGATCAGACCTTTCTTGTTTAGGTCATAGAGGTCAACTCCTAAGTCCAAGTGTCGCCATCGCCATCACCATCGCCGTCGTCGTCGCTTGCAGAGGAGCCCCACTGTCTCCGTTGCCAACCACTGCCTCATCATTCTCGATGATCTGGATCTTCTTTTTATGGTATCGACGTCAATGATTTGGATCTGGATCATCTTTTTTCTATTTTCTAAATCAGATCTTGATCGGTGAAGGATCTTGATCATCGCCGCCACCACTTCTATCGCCGCCGTTGACATCACCGTCGCCTCCTATTTTTGTGACCACAGATCTGTAATGATCTTTGATCACTTGCTTCAGAAACTCTCTCTCTCTCGCTCTCTCACGCACACATACATATATATTATAAAATTATATTGATTTGATTCACATAGTATATACAGAGAAACTTCCCTTTTCTTTTCTTTTTTTTCCTATTAATTTTTCATTTTTCATATTTTGTTGTTACAAAAAATGAAAACTTAGCTAGTTAGTTCTTGGTACTTCGTTTTGTATTGTATAATATATGTATTGTGCTCTTTCTCTCTCTTTCTCTCTCTCTCTCTCTCTCTCTCTCTCTCTCCTCACATATATATATATATATATTTTTGTGATGTTGGACAGATAGAAGGTGGAGATGCAGTTCTATGTATATATATATATTTCTCTTTATTGTATGTTGATAGTTGTTGTTGTTGTTGTTGTGTTGTTGATAATGATAATAATGATGATGAAACAAATTGGCGGTCCTTTGTCTTTTTCTTTTGGTTCATTCCTACAGATAGAGTGAGAAAGAGAAAGATGAGAAGAGAGAGATGTTATTGTTGTTGATGATGATTGCAATAGATAATTTTTTTTCTTTTTCAACAAATAGATAGAGAAAAGAGAAGTGGAGAGAGAAACAATATAGAAAAATTGAACAGATAATGGCAAAAAAATGAACAGATAGTTAAAAAATTTGAATGGATAGATATAAATTTGAATAGATAGAAAAGAATTTGAAGAAAAGATTTGAACAGATAGGAAAAAAAAATTAAATAGATAGGGGAAAACATTGAATAGTTAGGGAAAAATTTTGTATAGATAGAAGTTTTTTTGAACAGATGGGGAAAATTTTTGAACAGATAAATTTTTTTTTGAACAAATAGTCAATGAAAGTCAACAGATAAAAAAAAGTCAATAGATAAATTAAGGGATAAAATTAGAAACAAAATATCCTTCAAAACAAATAAAATGACTTCTCATCAAATTATTTCACAAATAGTGGACCTCTCACCAATAAAAAATATCCACTAGACCTAATGCTTTATGCAATTACTATATTGGATTTATCACTAATTTTCTCAATTTTAATTTTTTGCCAAAAATATAAAAAATACAAGAAATTTCAAATTGCCCCTTTTTTCTCGTAAAAATTTCATCATAATCAAATGCTAGTAAGAAAATGTATTTTCTTTTCTGTTTCTTTTCTTTCACTTTATTTTCCGCCATTTGTTCTTTCTAATCAAGTCGCAAGGGATATTTTCCCTTGAAATTTTTGGTTGACCTGATGAAAGTTTGAAAATTTTGATTTATTTAATTGTTTTGGCATTCTCTCCATGTTTATGCAACACTTCAATATTTCTAGTTGTTTGACAACTAATGTGTATACATCATAGGAACGCGTTTCCAACATTGCTTACAATATTGTAAATGGCATCTGCTCTCCTGTAAGAGACCAATCTGCCCCTGTATACATAACCATTGGTGATGGTGGAAATCTTGAAGGCTTAGCAACCAAGTAAGATTAATACACATATATATATACATAATAGAATTGATTTTTCTTTGATATGATTGCCTCCAAATTTTGGCATAGGAAAATTAAATGCTTAAAATGCATTATTTTTTGGTGTTGCAGTATGACGGAGCCACAACCAACATATTCAGCTTTTCGCGAGGCTAGTTTTGGTCATGCCATTTTTGATATCAAGAACCGGACACATGCTTATTATAGTTGGCATCGTAATCAAGATGGGTATGCTGTTGAAGCTGATTCTTTATGGTTTTCCAACCAATTTTGGCATCCAGTCGATGATTCTACAAGCACCCGATGATGAAGATATTAAGTCCAAGAAGAAAAAAGAAACCAACAAATAAGGAAAATTTGACGGATGATATAATATTGCTTTTGTTTTGTACTCTAGAATAAGTACCCACCATTCATAGTCACTAAAGATTTCAGGCTTGTCTTTGTTGATTCCTTCGCTCATTTCATCTCTTTTTATGTGTTCACTTGTTCTACATTGTTTGCCAGTCTATTGATGCTTGTTATTGTGGAACTAGGGCCGTAAATGAGCCAAGCCCTAGTTGAATAGTAGATTGTTCAAGTTTGGTTCAAATATTTTACAAGTTGTAAAATGTGTTCACATTTGATTTGTTTACATATAACGAGCCAATTTCAAACGAGTTGAACACAAGTCAAATCTCAAGTAGTTTTGTTTTTTTTTATAGTACATACATACATATATATATCAAATTTTAACAAAGCGAATATGAGTCAAACTTAAATAGCTTGATTCATTCACAATCCCATGTTCAATTGAAAATTCTTGTAACTTGGAGTTGGCACCAGCCAAGGATGTGGAAAAATGAAGCAGCAGCAGCAGCAGCAGCAGCAGCAGCTCGAACTACTTTCTTTTGAGTTGGTAACCTAAAATTGTGGAACTATCTTAGAGTTTGAGGAGTTTAAAAACTTTCTAAGTTGGGTTTATTTACTTCTTAAGTGATATTTCACCCTGCTAAGTTGTGATGAGCTTAAGTCTACTGTAAATATATAGAAATGAATAAGATAAAATAATTAAGAAGAATATATAATCATAATCAAACCAGAAAAAAGAAAAAAGGAAGAAGAATATAAAGAAAAAGGTGAATTTTAGGTGGTTCAGCCATGATAACCTATGTCCACGGGAGAAGATCACCAGCATTAATTTTTATTTTTAGTCTCATATATAAATAAGCATAAATAAAATAATTATTCTTATGATCGATTCAACCTTTGATAGAAAAGATATATACATTGGTTATATTTCCACTCTTCAATAAGTTTAGTAATGAATATAACAAGAAAAATGCTTGGGAGCACTAATTAGTGCTCCCACTAATTAGGTGGCAGTGGGTCCCGCCAGAAATGATGTGATGTTTTGGTCTTGGAATTGTATTTTATTTATTTTTTTTCTATTTTTTTAATACATTAGTGCTATTAGTGGTGGTGTTTTTAGTGGGATGAATCATTGTTGATATAACAATGCTATTGTTTGAATGGAGAGAAGAACCTATGATTAGCTTTTCAAAAAAATTTCAAATGAACGATTTCTATGGCTAGATTTTCATTATTCTCTTATTTATTACTTGGGTCTGCTATTTAGGTAGAATGCCGTCACTTATTCTTTCTAAGAAACTGAAAAAAAAAATCCTAAAAAATGGAAAAAAAGGAAAAAGAAAAAGGGTTTTCGAGATGAGTATGAATCATAAATAAATGTCGATCTTTATAATTTTTTTTAAAACTTTTTTTCTGAAAAATTTACCAAGTGGAGCAAAGATGATTCATCTTCCAATTGTTCTAAGAATAATATCATACAACCAATTTTATGCACTTTTGTGTTTTAATACTTTTGGGAGTCGAATGTTTATAAAAACAAAATAAGTTTAATTTTATTTACAATACACATTTCACATATTTTAAAATTTAGATATTTTTATTCAGTCTTTACATATTAGGCATCTTAGTAATTTTGTGTTTTGATAAATATTTAATCACATTAAAATGCATCTTCTGTTGTAGTCTAGTTGGTTAGGATACTCGGTTCTCGCCCAAGAGACCCGTATACTCATTTTTTGTGTGTTTTTGTTTGGTCTATCGATTCATTTGCAAATATTTCTAGATTTATAAAATAAAATAAAGTTGATTATATTTAGATGAACAAGAAATTTAATTTTATCAAGTTCTCACTTTAAAACACGAGAGAATATTGGCATGATGAAATTGGTGCAATGAATAATATGTATCCAGAATTTTTATACAAAAATTTACTATAAAAGAAAATAAAATATGTATTCTAAATTTATTTTAGGTATGAACTCTACTGTATACATTAACTTTCTAAGTAAGATTTTGGGCACTTAAACTTTTTTGAAATTATCAATATCTAGATATGTAATTTTTTTTGGGGGGTGAGTAAAAGAGATACGTAAACAACCCTTTTGGTCCAACCAATTGCATTTGTATGCTTGTAACGCCCTCAAAATCAAGCCCATTAAATGTAAAACAAGGCATGCAATATTAAAAGAAAAACATTATATTATTTAAATCATCAGAGTATTACGGAATAAAACATCAAAATAAATGCCCTACGGGCTTACATCTTGCCAAGCCAACGCTTGGACACACCTTCATGAGTTCTAACTCAAAACAAATAAAGCCCTGGGCTTGAATGTTTACATAATTCAACTAAAACAACTAAAACAAGTAAAACAAGTCTTCGAGTCCAAATCCTCACAAGCTAAGTCCTTGGAGGTAGTGAACCACCTGAACCTGAAAATGAAGTTCCCATATAGGGTGAGCCACAGCCCAGCAGAAAAATACTAAACCAAGCATAAGAATTAACTAAAGCATTAGCATTCGATACATGGTTAATCCAAGATAATCAATTTCCAATTTCATGACACGAATGTCTACATTGTCTATGACATATTGTCTATGACACCTTTCACTTTCCAATATTTATTCAACTTTCCAATTTTATCATTATGGCTCAGAACTTGGCCAACTATAATAGTGATCCAGATGTCACAAAAATGAATGAGACTAAAGCTCAAACCACAACACTTCCATACTTCCAACTGAAACATATTATAATGATGTATCATATCAACAACAAATAGCAATATTGCTATTATCAATAAGCACACATATGAGTGATGCTACTGGAGTCCATCCCCTATCTCCTCCCAACAAATCCGGTTTAGAGGTACATCCCCTATCTTCCCCTAAACCGTGGAGTTCATCCCCTATCTTCTCCAGACAACATGCATATGCAATGAAACACACAATTGCCATATACAACACATAATCAATACAAGTAATGTTCTGTATTAATTCAACAGTCAACATAAGTGACTTAATTCCAGTTATACCTAAGCCACATGCAAGGACAATCACGACTATCCTCCACCGATAGCCCAAAACAATTATTTCTAAATAAGAAATAAATACAACAATGAATGTAAAATCAACATTCTCATAGGTAAGTATTTAAACTACCCAACTATATCATTAATCTCATAATTTCCCAAACTTCATGAATTAAACCCAATCCCACATTTTTCCCTTCAATTAATTATACAAATTAATCTAAGCCAAAACCCTAAGGTTTCTCCCAAAATTACCAAACTACCCCCACATACCAAAATACCAACACTTAGGATTAAAGCGTATAAATGGAGTAGGAAATCCCTACCTCGAAGCAAGAACCCAAAAAGAAGAAGACGGAGATGATAGTCCAAACTCCAAAGTACTCCAAATCAACAACCGTTCAGATTAAATGGAAGCCCTCGACCCACTCTACCTTTTTAATGAAGGAACTAGGTTAGATACTCACTCTAAATAGATCAATCCTAAGAGAGAAGATGAGTTGGGAGAGAGAGAACTCGTAACCTAGGGTTTTATAAACTGAAAGGGGCTGAAAAACTGTTTTAAAACACGCTGCTGCGTATTTAAACTCGACAGGCCCACTCGAGCGTACAACACACCGCTCGAGCGTAAAGAACAAAAACAAGGTCCGCTCGAGCGCAATGATAACCGCTCGAGCGTAGATTCCCCCATTCCAGAACCCACGCGGAGAACACACTACCCGCTCGAGCATCAACAATACCGCTCGAGCTCAACCCGCTCGAGCGTATAAAAACCAGCTCGAGCGTAGAACTCTCACTTGCAGAAGTTTTGCAGGGACCAAAAATGCTGGAAGAGTGTAAACCCCGCTCGAGCGCAGGAATGTCCGCTCGAGCGGAAAGGCTAAAAAACTGGGCAATCAACATCTAGGCTAAGGCTCAACCCAACCGTTCGAAACACGCCCAACACATCCTAAAACTCGACCAAATAGAATTAAAGGATGTCAACAACCATTACACAAGGATAGAATCTACGGAGCCTAAGTCCGGATACAACATCGAATGGGAAAAGACCGGGGTCGCTATAATGCTTGTATTACTTTGCCCAAGTCTTACGACCTTATTAAAAAAAGTCATCTCTTGACATTCACACACATCATGAAGTGACCGATTGAGTTTTGTCAAAGACGAATAGCTGTAGACACCTAATTTTGACCATTCCTAAGACTTGGGTGTCTTCCAGAACTTTCTAATGATGAAAACAAAAAATATCTTGCTTTGATCCTTTCAGAACAACTTTTGGAGGGAGAGAGAGTTCCTAACCACCCATTTTGGGCCAAAATGCTTTCAAACCTTTATAAGATTATTTTCAAAATGATTTTAGAGATGCCATTTCAATCATTCAACTAAGTCTAAACTTTACATCTCTTAAAAAATCTTGTTTCTTCCAAAAAATGAGTAAGGACAAAGCTGAAATCAATGAAAAAAAGGAGAATACTCTAGAAATAGTTGAACCGCGGTTTTCAATTACCAGCCGCAACTTTCTTATTTTCCTACAACCATAGGTTTTCCTGCGACCGTGAGAAATTGGCGGGGCCATTGAAATCATGCGGCACAACACTGTTTCTAGAAGATGGTCCCTAGTATCTTGGGAGATTCCATTCGCTCATTCTCTAGATATTGTGCAATATGCATATTCTAGAGGCTTTTTAGCCAATAAATACACTCCTTAGGCTAGAGAAAAAGGGTCTTTGGTCCTTAGTCTTTAGTCCTTTGTCTCTTTGCTTGATTCTTCTTCTCTTTCACTCTCACTCATGCAAGAATAAAGACAATTCTTCTCTTTCTTCCTCCATAGTTTAGCTTGAAGGACTTGGAGCACCATTGAAGGCTTGAGGAAAGCTTGAAGAGGATTTTCCATTACCTAGGCTCTATCCTCATTTGCTAGGAGCATTAGCAAAGAGGTACTCTCTATCTTTCAAACAATTTCTTTTCATTTTTTTTCTTTATCTCTTTTCCTCCAAACACCCTCTATTTATTGTTATTGTTGGAGAATATTGTGTGATTGGGCATGATTGGATTGGAGATTCTTGCCATGTCATGTCCCAATTTTTATTACTCGGAAACATTACCAAAGCCTTAAAATTAGGTCCCTTTTTTTTTTTTTTTTTAACATAAACAAATATCTATTACACTTGGGTAATAGGAATACCGTGATACATGCTCTTTCTCTCTCAATGAACATTACAATGACAATCATACATGTCAATCTCCTATTGTGCTACAAATAAATAAATACAAATATAAAATCCACTTCCTTTACATCTACTATGAAGTCATACAAATGGACTCAAGAACTCCATACATCTTCAATCAAATAATCCAAACTTTCTTCCTGTAAAAAGATAAAACAACAACGGGTTGAGCACTAATGCCCAGTAGAAATCTCATAGTCCTCAATCAATAACTAACACACAGATAGAAATGATCATACATGCAGGGTGATACCATATAGTAGGGTGACATTTCATAATATCAAAATATCATAAATAAGGTATCTTTTTCTCAAAAAAAAAAAAAAAACTATTTAAACACTTTTAAGAAAAACCTTCAGGCATTAAAATCATCCCTTAACTTTAGAAAACCATAGATCTTTGTGAAACAACCATATTTAAGACACAACATCATTTAAAGGTTATTAACCAATTTCCAAAATATTTCTCATTTAATTTTCCATTTTAATACTTCTCTTTTCCTTTCATTCTTCTTTTCTACTCTTCGTTTTTAATTTAAAACCCCATAATTTCAAGTTCAGGTTCCTTTTTAACTCGCCAACAAGTCTCCTATACTTAATTCACATCGTTAATTACACCCGCAAAGTTTCATTTCAAGATAACACAATGTTAATAACCCCTTTCAATCCAATCTTTTATTTAATTATAGAACAACGCTAACAATTTACTTTTATTAACACAACTACTTCATTAAGTTTACCATCAATCTATAATCCTCGTATCTTTTTTTTTTTTGTTTCCGTTATTTACAAATAATGCCTATGCACGTTTCCTCTTTAAACCAAATTACCCATCAATATGTAATTTCGCAAATTCATCACAAGCAACAATAACATCATCAACTCAACACACTTCTCAACACATAGTTCAACACAATCCACCTTTTGCCGACTTACAACGGCGGGATAGCGGGCACCCAATTCATTTCGAAAACCAACCATTTTTGTAATTAATTTCCATGTTCTGTAGAGAATTCTCACAAGGCATATATATAGTTATGCTTTTTCCTCAACACAAAAGTAAATGTAAATGCAATGCCATGCCAAGGGAAATCAGTGAGGAAAAATATTCAGTTCAATACATTGTTTCAAGTCGCCATGTTCTCAATATTATTATATGATTGTATCAATTTCAAACTTCCAATATTAATTCAATAGGGGCGGTAAATACGACACTGGTAATCCCTAGGCTGGTGTCTGCAAGTAGGCTCAACAAGTACTACCAAACTGTCATTTTTACCAGTGCTAACCGGAGGGCTCGATACCTATCCGTGCGGCTTTTGGGTCTTTCACCTTGGACACTCAGGCCAACTTATCAAATTCATCTACACCCCCTATCCGGACTTACCAACGTATTTACCCCATACACATTTCCATATATCTCATACAAATCATTTTCTGTCATGAATACAAATCTCTTTGATTTAGAACCGCCATGCACAATAATAAATGAAATGATATGCAATTGCAAAAATTTTCATGGTTCATAACATTCCTTCTCAAGTCAACCATATACCAACAACTTCCTCATTTCACAAGTCATAGCAACATGGTCTCATCCAGGGCTACACATGAAGTTTTCAAAACCATTTCTCTAACTCAATATATTTAAAAGATTACCATTCTTTGCAAAACACATTATGAAATTTACACCCATTCATCTTCTATTCAAAGAAAGAAAGGAGTTTAATGAACATTCTCATGTTCCCCAAAATCTCTAAATTTCTAGTGTTTTCACAAAAAAACCAAACATTTCCCATCCCCATAAAGAAACCCCATTGAATCATCCTCTTGAGTTGAATGACTAAACAAGCCCACTAGGAATTTAATAAAATGATTTGACGTTAAACCTAGTTTTGGAAACTCTACATCTTAGATCACAAAAATCAAAATCAAAATAATCAATACAATTCCACATAATCATCACAATTCAACATAAGCAACATGATTTAACATGATTCAACTCAACATCATTAAATATAATTCAACATAATTCAAGAGAAATTCTTAAATCCCATTTCAACATTCCATAATCGAGTTTATGTCATCTATATCATTAATAAATCATTTCCCCCAATTTTCTTTCTCATTATAACATGATTTACAACGCTCATAACAAAGTTCATTCGCAAATTTTAAACATAATTTTTAAACATAACCAAATTCCAATTAAACTTGTACATATATAATTCAACCTACCAATTTCATGATTTTACTTTCAATTTGGGCCAAATCATTGATTATCATCATAAATCAACCTAGGGTTTCAAGAAAAATCTAGAAATTTCAAGAAAAATCCAAATTTCTTAACCTATTACTTTTTGTTCCAATCCTCCCATTTATCATACACCCTAGGTCTATAATCCATAAACCATAATCTAAACCCAATAATAGAACCCCAACATTTCAAACCCTAACCCCAAAATTTCATGATTTACACTATATGCTCAAAATGTAGATTTTGCATTTATACACTCCAAAATACCACAAATCTATCTATCAATGTAAGCATTGAAGGAGAACTAGGACCCCTACCTCAAGAATCAAACAAAGGAACAAGCTTTGATGAGATTCCTCCACAATTTCGAGCTTCAATCAGTTGAAAAAATGTTGATCTTCTCTTGTTCTCCATCCTTGATGCAAGATCTATGGTGGATTTGTTGATAAAAGTGGAGGAAATCAAGGTTTTGGGGGCTAGGGTTTTGGACATGGAGAAGGGGAGAAGAAGAGAGAAAAAGAAAATGTAAGAAATGATCTCAAAATCACGTTTTTGAGCTGCTGCCCGCACAGTCCCGCACGTGCGCCGCTTTTCCCGCACGTGCGGACCTGCTCCCAGCACAGATATGAAAACTTCAAACGGGTATAACTCTTTCATCGGGACTCCGTTCTAGGTTGTTCTTTTGTCCAAATTGAAGCCTCGGAAACAACCTTTCCAATGGTTCCAACCTCACATTCAGATTCAAAATATGGAAGGAGAAAAGGGCAAAAGAGTGACCGCCGGTCAAAAACTCAAACTCAAATTTGGGGTTTTTTTTATCTAATCTTATCTAAATACCTTGTTAAGACTTCAATCAAGGTTCCAAACATCACCCAAGGGTCCTCAATTATAATATTTAAAGTTCACCTGCCAACCCATCAATATTAAGAGTCCGACAACTGTACAAGTTTTAAGGTAACGGGCACCACTATACATCAATCCAATGTGAATTTAAAAATCCGAGTCGTTATATGCCAAATCCCCCATATTTGCTTGGATTGTATCACCTTTACTTTCTTAGCACTTTCTCTCCTATTTTCTTGGTAACGAAACACTTTCTATCGCTCTATCTCTTTCTTGTCTAGTTGAATATTGGGCTTGTTACTTATCCCAAAAAAAAAATATTGGGCTTGTATAGTTGGATTCTAGCCAAATCCTATTTTCATTTTTTAGTTTCATTGTCTTTACTTTCCATCATTTTCTTGCATTTTCTTGGAAGCCAAACATGAGCTTTCTATTTGAAAATGGTTGAGATATACTCTCTCTATCCGTTGTTACATGGATTTGAGCATTTCATGCTAATCTTAATGATGTATAGAGTAGATTTCTTCTATTTTCTATGTTCCATCTTCCTTTCTCTTATTAGTAGATTATGTGAGGCCCCTAAAAATTATATTTTCTTAAAAGTTCCTTACTTTTAAATTATTTCTTTGAAGTCTCTCAGTTTCTTAATTAATTGCAATTCCAACCCTAGGACCAAAATACATGTGCCAACTAAAACCAATCAAACCCTAATCAATTTCGGTAACTTAAGAATCAATTCTAATACTCTAATACTGATTAATTGACTCCCTAAATGTGGAATTACCACTCGAAAATCTTAGATTTTTCGATTTTCATCATGTTCGTCGGTAGATAGCCCCTTTTAATCTAAACAAGAATACAGACCAAATTAGACTTTCTAACCCTAATTCAATTTAATTCTATACTAAATAAATATTCCAATTCACAAATTAAACCCAAAGCCCTCACATTTTTATTAAATAACACAAAGACCCCAAACAAGTACCATTATATATTTATATATATACACTTGTACCCTAAAATCTTTTTTTAAACATTATATTTTACAATTTCCAACAATTGTACACAAATATATATATATATATATAAACAAGTCCCTCAAATCTACCTCACATGGCCGGCCATCACCTTGAAAATACGATTAATGTACTTTTTGAGACAAATTTGCATAAATTATGAAAAATATCTTTGACTTGGTACAAACTTTTATATATACATGTATATATATAACTAGATTGGTTTGATTAAGAGGAAAACTCTAACTAGATCATGTTTAGAAACCTAATTAAGGCCTCTAAACTTCCACTATTCCATCGGATTCAAACTAAATCCAAGACATCCCATTCAATTCCAACCAAAGTATTCTTGTGTTAAAAATGAAAGGAATTGAGTCTTGATTCTACCCTTCTTATATTTCTCTTAATCGGTATAAGACTACATTTTTTCCATATCAATCTCTCAAAATTTCCACAGGCACACCTTCACCTTAAATATCTGAGCTTAATACATATTATTTAGCATGTTTTCATCACAAGAGAAGTGAAAAATTTCTTCTAGTTGACCTCTTTTCTCACCAACTTTCTTTTTTCAAGAACTGTGCCAGAAAAATCTGTTTTACAGCCAATTTTTGAAAATTCTAGAAATATGTAAAAAAATCTTCTGGACCGAAGTTTTATGCCAAAATTTTCCTTAAGGAGCTATATTTCAAGGAAAATTGGTTTCATTTAAAAAGAGTGAGCAGTTTGTGAGAAAATTCAATTTTCGTAACGGTCGACAAAAGTGCTAGAGTATTTCTGAAATAACTAAAAATCTGGAAAAGCTATTTCATTTCCGAAAAATGTTATGAAAACTAGATAAAATTCTATACGAATCATAGGAAGGCTGGATTTGGGAAAAATCTAAAATAGTTCTTTTAATCTTGATCTTTAAGTGACTTTGAATCTAGAAATTATGTTTACATTGATATTTTGTGCTCTTGACCTTATGAATGTGCTCACTTATATATAATCATGCCGTGGTATGATATTATACATGTCATGGCTATGTATTTTTGTCTTTTGATGATGCTTACACTTATGCAAATTTATTTTCCTTCTCGCTTGTACTAACTAATTACAACGATTAATCTAACGAAAAACTTAATGGGGTGGCTAATGGGGTTTCGATCACCTGATTATTATTATGAGAAGAAGTTATTGGTTAGCAGGATGCGTTTCCTTTGGTAAGTTAAATCTTGCGCAAGTGGTTGTTTTGGAACCCTTGAATGGAACGGTTGTATTCAGCAACTCTATTGAAAAACTAACTCTCAACCTGTTTCAAATACAACCAACAATTCTAAACAACCAAACTCAACTAACAACAAGATGATAAAGGCGTAAACTACAATTAAAGGTACAGAATCCCGGATCTAAGAGTATGAAAAGGGTCAGGACTAAAACAAAACCATTATAACCTTTTTCAACTTCTATGAAGTTCCTCCTATAAAAAAAACAAAACTTCTAAGAATATTTTTTAACAATTCAAATTAACAAGGTAACAAAAAAAAAAAACAATTAAAAATTAATGTATTGGGCACTAGCACGCTATCTTCTCACTAGTATAAAGCAAAGGCTCAAAGATTCAAATTGATACCTTGAAACTTTTATTTAAATTACACAAATGAATATAAGAATTCAAACCATACCACTTGATGCAATGGCATCTTCTTGGACACAAATAACTATAATAATTTCCTTTAGTACCAAAAAAATGTTCATACTCCTGTTTGGTGGTTTAAACAAAGGGGCCTACAAAACAAATGTTGTGGTTGTGGGTGGTTAAAAACACATTTAACATCAACATTGTTACCGATTATATTGACTTTGAATAGTTATGTCCAAATTCCAAACTATAACGGTTCCGGTTTAGACCTGACCCTTTTTCTTGCTCTTAGATCTGGGATTGTGTACCTTTAATTGTTATTTATACCCTTATTATCTTGTTGTTAGTTGAGTTTGGTTATTTAGATTTGTTGGTTGTGTTTGAAACAGGTTAGGAGTCTGTTTTTCAAAAGAGTTGTTGTCCATTTTATTTCTTGTTTACTCGAGCAGTGCTTTGGTCGCTCAAGTGGTTTTTGAGATCCTTCAATATTTTTGCAATTCTGTAAAACTTCTAAGAATAAGGTGATCTTAGCTCCAACGGTCTTTTTTTTGCTCAAGCGGTCTTTTGCAGGTCTGAACTTCTGGGAGCAGGTCATTGTGCGTTCGAGCAATGTCACTTATTGTGTTTGACACTCGAGCGGTGGTTTGGTTGCTTGAGCACTTTGTGCGTATATCAGATTAGAGATAGGCCTTTTTTAGTCACTTCTTCATTTGTCTCTCTCTCTTTCTCACTAAAACACTTCTAAACCTAATTTATCCACTCTCCCTCTTTCTAGTTCTTTCCCAAATACCTCAAATGCACCCAAATTCTTTGATTTCTCCACCATAGTTCCTTAGTGAAAAAGGTAGAGCTCATTAAAAGCTTTGTTTTAATCGGAGTAGATCTTGTTTTCAGATTCATCAAACTTCAACCCTTGCTTTCTTCATCTTCTACTTTTAAGGTAGGGATTTCTTGAACCTTTGGTATGATTCTTAGCTTGGTTATTTTCTCTTTAAAAAGGTTTAGTGATTTGGGAATTTTGGGTTTAAATCTAGGGTTTGATTTTGAAATATAAAAGAGGAGGTTTTCAAATGAATTCTTGAGAAAGGTTGTAGGGGTGTAAATGTTGTTGGGGTGTGTTGAAATGTTAGAAATTTTTTCCTTAAATGTGATTATTGAAAGTAAATGGAGTTTTGTTAGGAAATCATTGATTGTTTGATTTATGAAAGAAAAGGAAAAAATGGTGGATTTTGAAAAGATAAAATGAATGTTTCTGTTGATGATGAGAGTGGAGTTGGATATGTATTATCACTTCCATTTTGAAATTTATGAGATTATATCTACTGTTGGAAAATTATCTATTGAGTAGAAATATTTTCTTTGGACTATCAGTGAAGGATTGTTTTGATTGTTATAGAAATTGCGTGAGGATTATGTTAATTGTATTGGACAACCTTCTGTGTAAAATAAATAAATTGAAACAAATTAAACAAATAAAATAAATTTCGTACTGAATTTATTTTATCGAACCGAATAAATATTTAAAAGATCAAGTCGAGTGTGTGACACTCTGTCCTTAAGACAGATTCGCCCCGCTACAGTGCTTACGGACAAATGGTGTCTATCTCCCAGGATACAATGATCTTCACAAATTGTAGTAGCACTCTAAATAATTTGTTCGGTGAACAAAACCTGTGTTCTAAACTCTCTAAATTTTTTCTTAAAATAATATGAAGAATAATGCAAATAGATAAAAATCTGGACAGCAAGAAAATGTATTTTTCAGATTGTTTTTTCTGGATCCTAAACTGCTGGAACAATGTTAGTATTTATAGGCAAAATAAACTGCTGAACAGGTGCAGTTTTTGAACTGAACAGGTATGGTTTCAAATGAACAGGTGCAAACACTATTTGAACAGATAACTGCTGGAATGAAGATCTGTCCGAACTGTCTGAACTGTGTAGTTTCAAAACTGTGTAACTACAGTAGTTTTGAGCGGTTTCCAGCAATTAAACTGTTTGGAATTTTCGGATTGAATGAGGTAAAACATGGACAGAAAATTCAAATTCAATTTTGGTACCAAATTTGAATTTAATTTCATAAAGAATTTCTGGAAAAAAATTGATGTTAGAACCGACCCGACTCGGTCGGACGGCGGCGGCAGCAGCACGCACGCATGTGGTGGTTTGGGCTAAAGTTCACTTTGTCCATAACTCCTCCCTTTTACAAACTTGGGATGCCCCTTGGGGCCCAACCCAAGTGTTACCACCTAGAACTTATATACACACATAAGTTCTCTTCAAGTTTCAATGTGGGACAAGCCTTATAAGGAAACCCACATTTAGTTCTTTAAAAGTCCAATTCCACAAACCCGAAAACAACGTCAAGTGCCCATTCACTCATAAATGGTTTTGACGAACCGTCTTCACCGTGTGACTTGCCATGTGGCAAGGAACACGTCACCTCTTCGGACCCACCCCAAAAGACGTTTGGGGCCCACTCAAAATTGGGCTCAAATTTGGCCCAAAATAAGGCCCCGGTGTCCCACATCGGGAATGGAGGGGGAGTTCCTGGGCTATAAAAGTAAAGACCGGGACCCTTATACAGCATCGAGGCCTTTTCCCAAGTGGTGAAATCCCTATTAGAACTCTGCGGTTAAGCGTGCTTAGCCTGGAGTAGTTCTAGGATGGGTGACCCCTTGGGAAGGACAAATCCGTGCGGGCGTGGCCCAAAGCGAACAATATCGATGACGTGTGAAGGGTTGGGGCGTTACAAATGGTATCAGAGCCGACTCTCCGGAGTACCGAGTGTGGGCCCCTGGCGTCGCTCGGTGTATGTGGGCGGGCTTGCGAGCTGGCAGGCTACTGCACGGGGACGTGCAGCCTTAAGGGGGGGTGGATTGTAAGGCCCCGGTGTCCCACATCGGGAATGGAGGGGGAGTTCTTGGGCTATGAAAGTAAAGACCGGGACCCTTATACAGCATCGAGGCCTTTTCCCAAGTGGTGAAATCCCTATTAGAACTCCGCGGTTAAGCGTGCTTAGCCTGGAGTAGTTCTAGGATGGGTGACCTCCTGGGAAGGACAAATCCGTGCGGGCGTGGCCCAAAGCGGACAATATCAATGACGTGTGAAGGGTCGGGGCGTTACACCGGAACTTATCAAGTGCAAAGACAATAGCTAATAACTCATTCTCAGTGGTAGTGTAGTTTAATTGAGCATTAGAAAGAGTACGACTAGCATAGTATATAACATGCGGCACTTTATTCACCCTTTGGCCCAAGACGACGCCGAAGGCATAATCAAATGCATCACACATAATCTCGAAAGGAAGGGACCACTTAGGGGATTGCATGATGGAGGCAGTAGAAAGTGCAACCCGGAGTGTTTTGAATGCCACCAAACATGCTTTGTCAAAGACAAATGGGGCATCCTTGGCCAATAGAGTGCACAAAGGGTGTGAGATCTTACTAAAATCTTTGATAAATCGATGGTAAAAACCCGCATGCCCTAAGAATAAGTGCACTTGGCACACGGAAGTAGGTGGGGGCAAGCCAGAGATTAAGTCGACCTTGGCCTTATCGACCTCTATACCATGGGGAGACACAATGTGTCCCAACACAGTACCCTCCCGAACCATAAAATAGCTCTTCTCCCAACTCAAAACAAGGTGTCTCCACACAACGAGCAAGGACTTTAGTTAAGTTTTGGAGACATTCCTCAAAAAACGGCCCAAACACAAAGAAGTCATCCATGAAGACCTCTAAAAATTTCTCCACCATGTCAGAGAAGATAGCCATCATGCACCGTTGAAAGGTCGTTGGTGCATTGCAAAGCCCAAAAGGCATTCGACGATAGGCAAAAGTGCCAAAAGGACATGTAAAGGTGGTCTTTTATTGGTCAACAGGATACACAGGAACTTGATTGTAACCAAAATAACCATCAAGAAAACTTCACTTCGCTTGGTTAAAGTTTTCCAAAAACATTTTTTAGAAAATTCTATTTTCTTGTTTTTCGTGTTTTTTTTTTACTGAATTTTTTTAATATTGTAAGCAATTTTTTTTATTTTTAGACATACCTAACATAAATATACCTAAAAAGTAAAAAAAATATAAAAAAAACCTTTTAAAAATTCACTAAATACCAAAAATACAAAAAAAAAAAAAAATACAATAATTCAATACATTTTTTGTTTTTTTATGTATTTATTAATTTTTTAAAATATTTTTTCACAATTTTTTTACTTTTTAGATACATCTAAGTAAGGCGTATCTAAAAAATTAAAAAAAAATGTTTAAAATTTTAAAAATATTCACTAAAAAAAAAACACGAAAATCAAAAAACTCAATTTTCAAAAAACTTAATCCAAAAAACTTAAACCAAACACACTGAATAGTAGCTCTGCCTTGCTAACCGCTCTAGAATTTAGTCAATAAATGGCAATAGAAAATGGTTTTTCCTAGTCATGGAATTCAGTCTCCTGTAATTAATGCACACTCGCCACCCTGTAATGGTTCGTGTGGGGACTAACTCTCCTTGCTCATTCTCAACAACAATGATGCCCGATTTCTTAGGCACCACTTATGTGGGACTCACCCACTTGCTAGCCGAGATGGGGCATATAATACCCGTATCCAACAATTTCAATACCTCTTTTTTTTACTACCTCTTTCATATTAGGATTAAGCCTTCGTTGCATTTCATGAGAAGGTTTAGTGTTCTCCTCTAGATGTATATAATGCATGCACACGAAGGGATCTATCCCTCTCAAATCAGCCACCGACCATCCTATAGCACTCTGATGTGCCATGGGACACTCATTAATTGACTTTCCTGCTCAACAGTTAAGTCAGATGCAATTATAACCGGTAAAGTATCCTGAGAACCTAAAAATGCATACTTAAGTGTGGCCGGGAGTGGCTTCAACTCAAGTGTAAGTGGTGTGCCTAGAGATGGCATGGCAGGCTCTCTAGACAGAGGAGGGAGGAGCTCAAACTGGGCTTTCCACGTAAGAAAATTCGAGGTAGGAAAATAATCAAGTAAAGTATTCACTTCCTCAACTGACCTGTTAATATTAAAAGCCTTAAACCCCAAATGAGCTAAACAAGCCTCTAAAGGTCCTCTACAAGAATGGAGGGTAAAGCCTCCTCTACTATCTCCTCCACAACATCCATAAATAAGCACTCCTCTCTTTCATGGGGTTGTTAGGATGCTTGGAAAACATTGAGTTTCACTTGCATATTCCCAAATGAAACATTCATAACTCCAGTACGACAATTAATACATGTATTAGCTATAGCCAAGAAAGGTCGACCTAAGATCACCGGGATTTGTTTCTTAGAGCTGACTACCTGTTTCATATCTAAAACCAAAAGATCAACAGGAAAATAAAACCTATCGAATTTTACTAGCACATCCTCAATCATGCCACGTGGCACTTTGAGAGACCGGTCAGCCAACTGGAGTGTGACAATAGTGGGCTTCAACTTGCTAAGCCTGAATTCCTCGTACACAGAATATGGTAACAAATTGACACTAGCCCCTAAATCTAACAAGGCCTTATCAATGAAATGGTCCCCTATAATACATGCAATGGTTGGGGCACCCGAGTCTTTAAGCTTGGGGGGTGTGTCACTCAATAAGATGAAGCTTACTTACTCTGTGAATACGACCTTTTGGGACACGTGTGTCTTAGATTTACGCTTTTGCATACAAAGGTCCTTCAAAAATTTAGCATAGGAGGGTACTTGCTTAATCGCCTCCAACAGGGGGAGGTTGATTTTAACTTGTCTAAAAACCTCTATCATTGCTTCCATGGATGTCGCATTCTTATTAAAAGGAGACGGTGCATCAAGGCATTGGGGAAAGAGTGCCTTAGACTCATGTGAAGAACTAGGGACTAAGTCATCCCTTCTCTATGTTTCTCCCTCACCCTTGCTCTCATTGGGTTTACCACTATGGTCATCCCTTTTAGCCCTAGTTACATAATACACAAATGGTCGAGGCTTTAACTCCCTCCCACTTCTCAAAGTGATCACCGCTTGCACCTGTTCATGGTGCTTTCCATTCCCACTTAACCCCTCTGCCCCATATTGACCCTTAGGGTTAGCCACAGTCTGACTTGATAATTTTCTCTCCTCTCTTCTATTCATGTTATTAGCCATTTGACCTAATTGGGCCTCTAGCTTGGCAATGGAGTGAGTATTGGAGTGAACTACTAGTGCTAACCCCTTAAGCTCTTAAAGAACTTCCAATACTTAAGTCTCAAAGACTGAGTTGCCTTGCAGAACAAATGGGGGTTATGATTGCTGGTAAGATTGTGGTGGGCAGTAGGAATATTGGTTGGCAAAATTATTAAAATTCTGCCTTGGTGGTGGAAAGTTGTAAGAGGTGCCTTGTGAAGGAGGTCTCCATGAAAAGTTAGGGTGGCTCATTCATCTCGGATTATATGTGTTGGAATAGGGGTCATTACTTGGGTTGGAGAAACCTTGAGCTGCGTTCATATACTCTTGAACTAACTTCAGAAATTATGATGCCGAAGAGCACTCA
The DNA here is from genome assembly GCA_022316695.1 of Camellia oleifera. Taxonomy (NCBI): domain Eukaryota; kingdom Viridiplantae; phylum Streptophyta; class Magnoliopsida; order Ericales; family Theaceae; genus Camellia; species Camellia oleifera. Next base: position 184,570,536 of record CM039317.1, on the reverse strand, counting down.
CTCAAGTCATGAGTAGGGCCCGCACAAATAACACATGCCTTATGAAATTGAGGCTGAACTTGCGGTGTAGGGGTATGTTCTGAAGCTAATAATTTGTCCATTTTATGAGACAATGCCTCTACTTGTTGGGCTAACTCTACATTGTGCCCTACCTCATAAATGTTCCCTCTTTTCGAGGCTTCAACTATTGGTTGCCGAACTTGCTGGGATGCGGAGGCATGGTGAAGGGAATTATCACTTGGGTTCTCAAATAGTTGCCATGCCTCGGTGTCATTCTTTGATATGAATGTCCCACCATAAGAAAAATCCACTATTTGGCGGTGAGGCTCAGTTAAGCCATAGTAAAAGGTTTGAACAAGTTGCCAATCAGGCACTTGGTGGTGGGGACATTGTTGGAGAAGGTCACAAAGTCTTTCCCATGTTTCGTGAAATTGCTTGCCATTAATTTGAACAAAATTGGTGATGGCTTGCCTGAGTTGGTTGGTCTTACCAATGGGAAAGTACTTCTCCAAGAACTGCTGCTATAATTGGTCCTATGTTGTGACAAAACTAGCAGGTATGGAGTTTAGCAAATATTTGGCTTTGTCCTTCAGTGAAAATGGAAACAGTCGCAACATTAAGGGCTCATTGCTGAAATTCTGGATCCTTATTGTAGAGCAAAATTCCAGAAATTCATGTAGATGTTTGTAAGGGTCATCATGAGCTAATCCATGGAATGATGGGAGCATTTGGATGGTACTGGATTTAATCTCATAATGAGCAATGATGGTGTCGAGTAACTGAATGCATGATGATGATGTATATGCAATGGGTGTGAAGTAATCCTTAAGGGTCTGGTTAGGCCCATTTAGGACATTCGGGTTCGCCATCTCTAATGGCTCAAGGTATGGATATGGACATTCAAGCCTAGGAACATGGGAAGAGGCTCTAAGGTTCCTCAAAGTCCTTTCTAGTACAAGGTCCAAACTCCACAATTCAGGGCAACAAGAACGGCGCCCATACATACACCACTCATAACATAAACACATCTTGGAAGTGCCTCTAAGATACCTAAGAATCCATTTCATTGCAGCCCAATGATCTTTTCCAGGATTGGAAAGAAATCTACTCATAATGCCAACGGCATAAGGTATATCCGACTTGGTGCACACCATTACATACATCAAACTACCAACGGTGGATACATAGGGAACTCTCTTCATTTCATCTTTTTCTTTCTCATTTGCTGGACATTGCTTCAAGCTAAGTTTGAAGTGATTTGCAAGTGGAGTACTCACTGATTTCGCCTTGTCCATGTGAAATCTTTCAAGTACTTTCTCAATGTTCCTCTCTTGTGATAGCCAAATCTTACAATTTTTCATGTCACAAGTAATCTTCATGCCAAGTATTTGCTTCACAGGACCCAAATCCTTTATAGCAAAGGACTTGCTAAGCTCTTTCTTCAACTTCTCAATTTTGCTCACATCATGCCCAACTATCAACATGTCATCAACATAAAGTAGCAAAATGATGAAGTCGCCATCTGAGAATCTCTTCACAAACACACAATGATCTGAAGTAGTCCTCTTGTAATCGTAATTAACCATGAAGGAATCAAACTTCTTGTACCATTCTTGTGGTGCTTGCTTTAAACCATATAAGTTCTTCTTTAGTTTGAAAACTAAGTTCTCCTTTCCTTTCACTTTGAACCCTTCAAGTTGCTCCATGTAGATCTCTTCCTCCAAGTCATTATGAAGGAAAGTTGTCTTCACATCAAGCTATTCAACCTCTAAGTTCAAGCTTGTGGCCAAACCAAGAACAACTCATATAGATGACATCCTCACTACGGGTGAGAAGATTTCTTCAAAATCAATTCTTTTTTTCTGGTTAAAACACTTCAACACCAATCTTGCCTTGTACCTAGGCTGTGAGTTTCCTTCTTCTGTCTTCAATTTGTAGACTCATTTGTTCTTGAGTACTCTTTTCCCCTTAGGCAATTTTACTAACTCATAAGTGTGGTTCTCATGTAAGGATTTCATCTCTTCTTGCATGGCTTTCAACCACTCCCCTTTATACTTGTGAGTTGTAGCTTCTTGGTAGCACTCCGGTTCTCTCCATCACATACTCATTAGGAGAGTACTTTGTTGAAGTCTGATGCTCTCTAGAAGATCTCCTCAACTATGGTTCTTTGGTGGTTCAGGGGGTGTTTGTTCCTCTTGCTCATCATTTTGCTCTTCTAAATCCATAGCATCATTACTAACTATATCACCAACATTTTCTTGTACATCTCCCTCGTCATCATTATGCACCGTGGGTGGAGGCACTGGATCCAAGATTATTGGATTCTCATTTGTGGAAGTTGGCTTCTCAACTCCTCTATCAAGGTCTTCAATGGTTTGATCTTCAAAGAAGATTACATCTTTGCTCCGCACTATCTTTCTGTCAATTGGATCCCACAATCTGTACCCAAACTCTTCATGGCCATATCCAAGAAAGATGCACTGTTTTGTCTTTCCATCAAGCTTCGATCTCTCATCTTTAGGAATGTGCACAAATGCTCTACACCCAAACACCTTCAAATGCCTATAAGAAACATCATTTCCTGTCCAAACTCTGTTTGGTATATCACCATTAAGTGGAGCTGAAGGAGAAAGGTTGATTGGATCAACCGCAATCCTCATTGCCTCACCCCAAAAGAATTTAGGCAGTTTTGTATGAGAGAGCATACACCTGATTCTTTCCACAATCGTTTTATTCATTCTCTCTGCCACACTATTTTGTTGAGGTGTCTTGGGAATAGTTCTTTAATGCTTAATGCCAATCTTCTTGCAGTACTCTTCAAATGGACCCCTGTAGTCACCATCATTATCTGACCGGATACACTTTAAAGATCTCCCAGTTTTCCTTTCAATATTAACCTGAAAAAGCTTAAATGCTTCCAACACACAATCTTTAGTTCTCAAAGCATAAGCCCAAACTTTTCTAAAATGATCATCAATGAAAGTGACAAAATAACGTGCACCACCAAGCGTACTAACTTTGATTGGCCCACAAACATCAGAGTATACTAAAACTCTAGAACATGTGATTTTCTAGATGCATGAAATCTATTGAAAGAAAATTTATGTTGTTTTCCGACTAAACAATGAACACAAGTTTTGAGTTGTGAACCTTTTACCTCAGGAAGGAGATCTTTCCTGGCTAGAACTTGCATGCCTTTCTCACTCATATGACCAAGCCTCTTATGCTATAGCTTTGTAGAGATCTCTTTCTTAACTGCATTAACATCGCCTTTACTTAGCTTTGCTTGCATCATATAAAGAGTGGAACACATCTTTCCTCTTGCCAGTATCAAGAAAACTTTGGTGAGCATCCATTTTCCATCACCAAATTGATTTTTGTAGCCTTCATCATCAAGTTTCCCGGTGGAAATCAAGTTAAGACAAATGCTTGGAACATGTCTTACATTTTTAAGAACAAGCATGCAACCAGTGTTGGTCTCCAAGCAAACATCTCTCATTCCCACAATCTTGGACACACCATCATTTCTCATTCTCACATTGCCAAAGTCACCAAGTGTCACGCCCCAAACTCGCCCCTAAAAGTTTGGACATGACCAATTTGAAAACGGACACTAAACCTGTTATACATATCATACGGGGCTTGAACGGAAGCATTTAATAATATAAAATACGTAGAATAACATCCATTGAGCTATCACTAACATGCCAGGATCACATACACGTACTCAGTCCCTTTACTGAGCGTATAACTAAACATTATTAAAGAAAATGGGGCATATACATACATTTTCACTTAGATAGAAAATTAACCAAGATTTTAACAACACTTTACAGAAATACATGGGCTTGGTCTGGGTGCCTGGACACACTGCGGTTGATAAAAGAAAGGCAAGCACCAAGGGTTAAGATTGACCTCCAAGGTGATCACCTACATAACAGACATAACATAAAGTAAGTCAGGCTTAGTGAATAATAGTACATAACAAAACGATACTTAACTTAAAACATAATATATCAATGAGTGTGAAATTGCAGAGTTCACATAATTAGTCTGATTCTGTACTAATTTCATATCGGTCTTGTTGGTTCACAAATTCACAGATTGGGCCTCGGCCTGGTGGGTTCAGATATTCACAATTAGCCTTTGGCTTATAGATTCATAACTGAGATTCATAACTTCACAACTTGGCCATTGGCCCATTGAATTCATATTTTCACAAGTTGGCCCTCAGCCTCATAAGTTCACAAATTCATAAGTTGGCCCTCGGCCTCATAAGTTCACAAATTCACAAGTCAGCCCTCAGCCTCATAAGTTCACAAATTCACAAGTCAGCCCTCGGCCTCATAAGTTCACAAATTCATAAGTTGGCCCTCGGCCTCATAACTTCACAAATTCATAAGTTGCAGATTCGTACTTCACAAGTTCAATAGTTATATCTTTCACAACTTCACAAATCATATTGGCTTTAAGCCTAGTTTACACATTTATGGACTCAAGAGGTGGCTTGTATGGATTCTAGAGGTGGCTCCCATCAAAGTGTAGCACTTAGCTCCGTACAGCACTTTGCTCCATATCAGAAATACATAATGGCCTCTGGCCTAATAGTTCATACAGAAGCACATAGTTCCTTCTAATTATTCACATGAGTTAATATAGTTACGTTACGTTCAACAGAGTGCTAATAGCAACTATTAACAGCTTGGACTTCATAATGCATTCACATGAATTAATGCCACTAGTTCATAGATAACAGAATGTTATTACATAATAAACGAGTCCAGAGATATGTAGATACCGAAGTCTCGTAATGCACTTACATTTCACTTGTTCGTCATGAATCCACATAACTGACTTACAGATAACAGTGTGTTAGTATCCATTATCAACAATAAATAGAATGTGGTACACAATAATGCTCCATTATATTAATAAGAGGGGAGCCATTCACATCATAACGTGAGTCACATAATTGTGTTATTTAATCATAATTTCACAGTGTTCCTCATATAGCATACACCTTTGGTGTTTCCATTATTTCACAATATTTCTTACGTAGAATACATAACATACATGTCAACATAATTCTTGCGACGAAGATCATAACATCAATAACAATAATCATTAACGGTTAAAGATACACCGAAGTACTACTACTCACAGTGTTCAGGTGCTTGGTCCGCCCCTGCAGCTGACCCTATACAATTCACGTAATTCAAACATAATTCATCATAGTCTATTCAATTCAATATTAGTTAACACAATATAATCCAACAAGGTCAACACCACTTAGTTCATTAACACCATTTACAATTCAACATAATGCAAAATAAATCCTTGAATCATATTCCAACATTCTAAAACCAAGTTCATATCATCTATATCGTTAATAAATTATTGCCCAATTTTCCCTTCACATTACAACATGAATTACAATGTTTACACCATAGTTCATTCGCAAATTTTAAACATAATTTTCAAGTATCACCAAATTCCAATTAAACTTGCACATATGTAATTCAACCTACTAATTTCATGATTCTACTTCCAATTTGAGCCAAATCATAAATTAACATCATTACCCAACCTAGGGTTTCAAGAAAACATTGAAATTTAAGAAAAATTCAAACTTATTAACCCATCACTTTTCATTCCAATTTTTTCCATTGATTATACACCTAGGATACATGGTCCATCACTTTAACCCATCAATTTAACTCTCAAGATTCCTTACCTCAAGAATTAAGCAAGCCTTGGTGAGATTCCTCCATAATTTCGAAATTCCAATCGGTTGCAAATGTTGATCTTCATGCCTTCTTCATTCCTTGGTGGAAAATCTTGATCAAAACTTAGAGAAATGGTGAGGATTTGGGATCAAAACCCTAGGGTTTTTGGACCTAAGGAGAGAGGAGAGAAGAGGGGAAAAGGAAAATGTGAGAAATGATCCAAAAATTCTGGTTTAAAGCTGCTGTCCCGTAATTCCCGCTCGAGCGGAGAAATTCCCGCTCGAGCGGACCTGTTTTCAACACAGATCCCGAAACTTTGAACAGGTATAACTCTCCCATCCGGACTCCGTTCTAGGTCGTTCTTGTGGTCAAATTGAAGCCCCGGAGATAAGCTTTCCAATGGTTCCAACCTCACATCCAAATTCAAAATGTGGAAAAAGAAAAGGGCAAAAGAGTGATGGCTGATTGTAGATTACCTAACCGAATTATATTCTTTGGTCCAATCTTACTTTACCATCACACCACCACCTCAAGCAATACTCCAAAATAGATAAAAACATTCTCAATTCCAATAGATATAGTTGAATTAAAACACATTAACCCCTAAGTAAATAAGGATGACTTTTGGGGTCATTACATTCTCTCCACCTTAAGAAGTTTGGTCCTCCAAACTTGGTTCACCTGGTTATAAGTTTAGTTCCGCCCTGACATATAACATTTCTCAATCATTTCATAAACTATCAAATGTAATTCAAACTTGGTAAGTTCACAAGGAACTCCCATTATCACAATTCCTCAAAGGTATATGCTTTTCACAACAAGTAGACCCATAATAGCAATTAAGTGCTAAATCAACGACTTCTGGGTTCTTTGCTCATTATCTGTATGAGACTTATCAGTTTAAATCAAATCTCTAACAGGCTCAAATTTAATCAATACTGGCTTATCTCAAAGTCAACCTCATTTATCATAGAGTTATTATATTCTTGGGCCATGGGCCATAGTTAGTAAACTGTTCCTAGCATGGACAAAAACATTTTCCAAAAATATGTAATACGTAAGTTCTTCAAACCCTTCATAAGTACACACACTACGTTGTGCAGAGATATTACTCAGAAACTCAGCAGACCTTTCAAAAATATCAGATGATGGGAAAAATTCCCAGTAGCATTAAACTTATTTAAACTTTGACAGAGCAATCCCCGATTCAACTTATAACAGATAAGACAGTATAACTAGAAGCTCAACATAGAGCCTTTATCAAGCATGCCACAATAAATTATCAAATGAAGAATTCATTCATGCATAGTGAAATATCTCTATTAGAAAACTTGTCATATCTTGAACGTTCAGAACTTCGTACATTTCGGGAACTTATCCAGAAAATTTATCATATCATACACTGGTCAGAAGTTCGTAGCATTTTTATCATTTCAGAAAATACTTATCATATTAAATATTGCATAATCCAAAGTATGGATTTCATGAAACATTGTATAGTAAAATCGTTTTCGACATCCTTTACACATCATGTTATAACATAGCATATACGGAACGGATAAATAGGACATATTCATACATATTCTTAGTTATGCTTGAACCAAAAATCGAAATCAGAGTTTATGCTTGATCATAATCCACCCGTACAAGACCGTCGGTGGCAAAACATAATCCACCCGTACAAGACCGTCGGTGGCAAGAGATATCTTGCAACATACTTAAACCACGGTATTATTACCCCCGGGCAAGAGCCTTGTATTAAGGATGCCATGAATACGTTTACATATATGGATCATCATTCCTTATTTCGTAACGTAATATATCAGAAAATAAAGCATTGCTTGTCATATCATACCATTGCTGTGCGCTTAACAAAGTAAAATAATTCTCGAATACGTAACATGATTCAACTGTTATACAAAACACAACTTATCAAAGTACGTATCGCAATAACCTTCCAAATGATAAGTCCAAACAGTACCACGACAAGGAAGACATAACTATATCATGATTAAAAATTCCATACGTCGTGTTTAAGAAATTCATCAAATTAAATAATAAGCTACTATCAGTTCAAAAATAACAACCAAAGACATTAATTCCTTAAGTCCGAGGTCAACTTCTACAAGGTCATACTTGTCAGAAATACCGGATGTAATTGATGGTATGACATCTCTAAATAACACAGATCACGTAAGTTTCATTCCAATGATCACTCATTTGCGGATCACAATAAAGGAACAAGCCCTGAAATAATTCTCATACAAATATCTCATCTTTATCAATAGAAACACAACTTCCTCATATCACTAAACGTTCATAAAATTCTTCCAAACATTATGTGATCACAAATTATAAGACTTGTATTTATTACTATTCCAGGTAACAATTTTCGACATTCTAACTCTTAATCATGCGTTCCATGCTCGTTATCAATCATCAACTATTCCTTCGTGTTTTCAGAACCCAACAGGTGTATACTTCTCATTAGTCAAGTCCACACCCTACAATTTCCTACACCTTAGCCTTTGTTTTTATGGACACCGATTAAACACATACTTGTAATCTCATCAACATAACTTAATTAAGCCTTAGGGATGTCTAAAATGTAATATGGATGCTTAAAACATACTCTAAAACATTTTCTGAAATTTCTGAAAAATAGGTCCCCGCTCGAGCGGACTGTGAACTGCGGCAGAGATACTGGACGCATGAAATCCCCACTCGAGTGGCAAAACCCCCGCTCGAGCGGATTGTGAAAATTTGGGTGAAAAACCAGTCCATTTTTCTGTCAAACCATGGGTCTCCATTTTTGTAAAATCAACTTCCAAAATCATCAAATTCAAGGTCCAAAACACTTGAATTAAGCTTCAAAACTAAACTCACATGAGCACGTAAAAGATTAAGCTTTGAGTTGAGATAGAAAGCCATAACCATGCATATAAAAACTTCCTTTCTTAAAATCCATGGAGATTTCCCTTACATGTGAAAATTATGCTAGAGAACCATGATTTAAAACATGAATTCATAATATGATGCCATATATGCTCATAGATGTTCCATGGGTTAAAAACATCATATAGTATCATCAATCATCCATAATTTCCCTTTCATTCCACTTACTTACCATGAGATTATGCATGAATCAACTTTACTTCAAGAAATTAGAGAAGATCCTCACCTTGTAAACCTTAAAGTTCAGATTTCAAAGTTCAAATTTTAGCTTACAGGTTTCCATAAACGAATTACACTCGCTAAGAGAGGTCATTATATGCCTAACTTCTTTTTACAATCAATCGTACTCAATACAATTTTCAATTAGTACGCAACCAGATTTTATCAACTACTCAAATGCAGTACTTTCTCAAAATCACAGATCTACACATTGTCATGGTAAGGAGGACATAACTCTAGCTTAAAGTTAGAGTATCACATATAGTATTTCCTTTGTTTTTAGAAATATCCCATGCTTAGAGTTTAATCAATTCACCAATGCACCTAGAGAGATGCTAAAAGCCTAATTATATCGTTGTCATTTCTCACAAATGACTAACAACCGACAACATACATTTTAATCTCTACATATAAGTCGTCTTACCGACCAATTCGAACCCTCACCACGCTTCCCCTGCGGAACTTTATTGAGCAAATCCCATCTTCAGATTTTACCATATTCTGCATAGCAATCAATCACAATATATACAAGAAATGTATAATAGACATGAATAATCACCATTGCGGTTAGCACATATACCCTTATCGTTGCTATCAATTCATTTCATATGCACTAAGGATGTCATGCATGATGCCTAAGTCTTTCCTAGACATCCTAAAGCTCAATGGAGTCGTGTGTGAGATAGCAACTCGTGCTCTGATACCACTTGTCACGCCCCAAACTCGCCCCTAAAAGTTTGGGCATGACCAATTTGAAAACGGACACTAAACCTGTTATACATATCATACGGGGCTTGAACGGAAGCATTTAATAATATAAAATATGTAGAATAACATCCATTGAGCTATCACTAACATGCCAGGATCACGTACACGTACTCAGTCCCTTTACTGAGCGTATAACTAAACATTATTAAAGAAAAGGGGGCATATACATACATTTTCACGTAGATAGAAAATTAACCAAGATTTTAACAACACTTTACAGAAATACATGGGCTTGGTCTGGGTGCCTGGACACACTGCGGTTGATAAAAGAAAGGCAAGCACCAAGGGTTAAGATTGACCTCCAAGGTGATCACCTACAAAACAGACATAACATAAAGTAAGTCAGGCTTAGTGAATAATAGTACATAACAAAACGATGCTTAACTTAAAACATAATATATCAATGAGTGTGAAATTGCAGAGTTCACATAATTAGCCTGATTCTGTACTAATTTCATATCGGTCTTGTTGGTTCAAAAATTCACAGATTGGCCTTTGGCCTGGTGGGTTCAGATATTCACAATTAGCCTTTGGCTTATAGATTCATAACTGAGATTCATAACTTCACAACTTGGCCATTGGCCCATTGAATTCATATTTTCACAAGTTTCCCTCAGCCTCATAAGTTCACAAATTCATAAGTTGGCCCTCGGCCTCATAAGTTTACAAATTCACAAGTCAGCCCTCGGCCTCATAAGTTCACAAATTCATAAGTTGGCCCTCGGCCTCATAAGTTCACAAATTCACAAGTCAGCCCTCGGCCTCATAAGTTCACAAATTCATAAGTTGGCCCTCGGCCTCATAACTTCACAAATTCATAAGTTGCAGATTCGTACTTCACAAGTTCAATAGTTATATCTTTCACAACTTCACAAATCATATTGGCTTTAAGCCTAGTTTACACATTTATGGACTCAAGAGGTGGCTTGTACGGATTCTAGAGGTGGCTCCCATCAAAGTGTAGCACTTAGCTCCGTACAGCACTTTGCTCCATATCAGAAATACATAATGGCCTCTGGCCTAATAGTTCATACAGAAGCACATAGTTCCTTCTAATTATTCACATGAGTTAATATAGTTACGTTACGTTCAACAGAGTGCTAATAGCAACTATTAACAGCTTGGACTTCATAATGCATTCACATGAATTAATGCCACTAGTTCATAGATAACAGAATGTTATTACATAATAAACGAGTCCAGAGATATGTAGATACCGAAGTCTCGTAATGCACTTACATTTCACTTGTTCGTCATGAATCCACATAACTGACTTACAGATAACAGTGTGTTAGTATCCATTATCAACAATAAATAGAATGTGGTACACAATAATGCTCCATTATATTAATAAGAGGGGAGCCATTCACATCATAACGTGAGTCACATAATTGTGTTATTTAATCATAATTTCACAGTGTTCCTCATATAGCATACACCTTTGGTGTTTCCATTATTTCACAATATTTCTTACGTAGAATACATAACATACATGTCAACATAATTCTTGCGACGAAGATCATAACATCAATAACAATAATCATTAACGGTTAAAGATACACCGAAGTACTACTACTCACAGTGTTCAGGTGCTTGGTCCGCCCATGCAGCTGACCCTATACAATTCACGTAATTCAAACATAATTCATCATAGTCTATTCAATTCAATATTAGTTAACACAATATAATCCAACAAGGTCAACACCACTTAGTTCATTAACACCATTTACAATTCAACATAATGCAAAATAAATCCTTGAATCATATTCCAACATTCTAAAACCAAGTTCATATCATCTATATCGTTAATAAATGATTGCCCAATTTTCCCTTCACATTACAACATGAATTACAATGTTTACACCATAGTTCATTCGCAAATTTTAAACATAATTTTCAAGTATCACCAAATTCCAATTAAACTTGCACATATGTAATTCAACCTACTAATTTCATGATTCTACTTCCAATTTGAGCCAAATCATAAATTAACATCATTACCCAACCTAGGGTTTCAAGAAAACATTGAAATTTAAGAAAAATTCAAACTTATTAACCCATCACTTTTCATTCCAATTTTTTCCATTGATTATACACCTAGGATACATGGTCCATCACTTTAACCCATCAATTTAACTCTCAAGATTCCTTACCTCAAGAATTAAGCAAGCCTTGGTGAGATTCCTCCATAATTTCGGAATTCCAATCGGTTGCAAATGTTGATCTTCATGCCTTCTTCATTCCTTGGTGGAAAATCTTGATCAAAACTTAGAGAAATGGTGAGGATTTGGGATCAAAACCCTAGGGTTTTTGGACCTAAGGAGAGAGGAGAGAAGAGGGGAAAAGGAAAATGTGAGAAATGATCCAAAAATTCTGGTTTAAAGCTGCTGTCCCGTAATTCCCGCTCGAGCGGACCTGTTTTCAGCACAGATCCCGAAACTTTGAACAGGTATAACTCTCCCATCCGGACTCCGTTCTAGGTCGTTCTTGTGGTCAAATTGAAGCCCCGGAGATAAGCTTTCCAATGGTTCCAACCTCACATCCAAATTCAAAATGTGGAAAAAGAAAAGGGCAAAAGAGTGATGGCTGATCGTAGATTACCTAACCGAATTATATTCTTTGGTCCAATCTTACTTTACCATCACACCACCACTTCAAGCAATACTCCAAAATAGATAAAAACATTCTCAATTCCAATAGATATAGTTGAATTAAAACACATTAACCCCTAAGTAAATAAGAATGACTTTTGGGGTCATTACACCAAGTGTATAGGATGTAAAGAAGTCCTTATGTGAAGTAACATGGAAGGAAGCACCTAAATCAATCACTCAACTGGACTGATCATACCTTGTGAGCCCAACAAAGTCATCATCACTGACAACGATAACATCACCATCCTTAGAAGCAAGTGCAGTTGTTTCTTTATCACCACTGTTCTCACCACCTCTTTCTTTCTTCTACTCTCTTTTAAGCTTTTGGCATTCCTTTTGCATATGCCCTTTCATGCCACAATGACAGCATTCAATGCCTTTCCTGGATTGGGATTTTCCTCTAGACTTGTCCCTTGACTTGTCTCTTAACTTTTCACGATTGTAGATTTTTCTGTTTCTACTTCTTCCCATGTTTTCAACAAGAGCTTATGACTCACTAGAAGTACCCTGCTCATTTCTTCTAACTTCTTCATTGAACATGCTATCTTTCACTATATCTATGTTTCCCAACTATCAGGTAAAGAGTTCAGCATCAACAATGCTTGCAACTCATTATCCAACACTATCTTTGTAGCACTCCAGAATTTTTCTCTCTGCTCGAGCGCAAGAGTTGACGCTCGAGCAGTCTTGTAAGGCTCCCAGTACTTTTTCAGGTCTATTAGAGATTCTGAGAGTGAGTGATTTACGCTCGAGTGTAGGAGTTGTCACTCGAGCGGTCTATCTTGTCTGAATCTAGTCGCTCGAGCGTAGCGTAACATCTTGTACTTTTGGGACCAATGGTATTGCTCTTGACTTTCTTACTATTGTATTTGGAGCCTCCTTGTTTTATTTTGACATATTGATCGAAGTGGTAACATAATGGCAAAGTAAGATTGGACCAAAAACTTTGATTTGAATAATTTTCATATGAACAGTCATCACTCTTTTGTCCTTTTCTTTTTCCATACTTTGAATTTTGATGTGAGGCTAGAACCATTAAAAAGCTTGTTTCCAGGGCTTCAATTTGGACACTAGAATGACCTACACGGAGTCCGCATGAGAGAGTTATGTATGTTTGAAGTTTTAGTATCTGTGTTGGAAGCAAGTGCGCTCAAGCACAAGAGGTTGCGCTCGAGCGAACTGCACGAATTCAGCAGTTTAAAAAGTGTCTTTCTAGATTATTCTCTCCACTTTTCTTTTCTCTCTTCCTTCCTCTCATTCTAAGTCCGAAAACCTTTGAATTCTTGACCCAAATACCTTCCATTTCTCAAAGATTTGGCCAAGATCATTTACCAAAAAGTAGAGAATACATGAAGATTTCATTTTCCCACTGATTGGATTTTTGATTTTATGAAGGAATCTCATAGAGCCTTGCTTTCTTGCTTGATCATTGAGGTAAGGGTTTCTAATTCTCCTTCAATACTCTCATTTATAGATAGATTTATGGTATTTCCCTTATACAAATACAAAATTTATATATTAAGCATATTGTGATAAATTATGGGATTGGGGGTTTAGGGTTTGAAGTGTTGGGGTTTACTTGTGTTATGATTTTGGTTTATGAATTTGGGTGTATAAGTAATAGAAGAGTTGGAATAAAAAGGGTTTTTACGAAAAGTTTTAATTTCTCTTAAAAACCCTAGTTTGGTTCATGAAGATAGATGATGGTTTTGCTTAAATTGAAAGTAGTATTATGAAATCAAGGTGTTAAATTTCACATATACAAGTTTAATTGAATTTTGGAAGTATTTGGAAATTTATGTAAAAACTGTGATTGAACTCTTATTGTTGATCTTTTAAAATATGTTATAATATGAAATCAAATTTGGGTAAATGAATTGTTAATGGTATGGATGATATGAGATTTGTGATAAAATAATGAAGTGAATATTTAAGAATTTTATTGTGTTATGTTGAATTGCATTGGGTTATGTTAAATTGTGTTAAGTCTAGGTTGGGTTAAGATAAGTGTGAATAATGATAAATGAGAGATTGTGAAATATGATGGTGTTATAAGAAGGAGTTGTATCAAAGAAATTAATGTTGGAGATTTAATTTATAGCCTTAGGTAGTAATTGATAATCAATGTGTTGTGAAAATTAAATTTGAAGACTTGATAATAATATGAAAAAGTAAAAAAATAATTTGAACCCAAGAATTGTGAACACTTTAAAGATGAATCTTTATACCTGTATGGATGTATTGTTATATTTTTGTAACAAAAATAATGAATGATCTGATGGATAATAGAGAAGGTGGTGGAACATATTGTGTACTTGTTATGTAAATGGAATTTTAACATATGGTGAATGTGTATTGAACTAATGTGCTACGGAAATAATGGAATTAATGTATTACGGGAATAATGGAAGATGTGTTGGCATTGCCCACTAATTATAATGATGGATTGCAATGTTACCTTGGGGTCTATTTCCCGCACTATTTTGAGCCGGCAAAGCGTGGCGTTTGAAATAGGTTCTGCCTTCCTTCCGAATTAGCGCCCGGTAAAGCGTGTGGTATGTTGAGGTTCCGCATTCCTTCTGGCTTGTGACCGGTAAAGCGTGAGGTTCCGCGTTCCTTCTGGCTATTGACCAGTAAAGCGTGAGGTTTCACATTCCTTCCGGCTTGTGACCGGTAAAGCGTGTAACTTATGGAGATGACTTGTTAATGGATCCGGTATTTGATATGAAATTATTTGAAAGAATAGAAAATGAAATGGTAATTAGATTAGGGATTGGTGATGATGAACTCGCTAGATTGCTTCTAACTATAAGGGAAGATTATGAGTTTTGTTTTGTAAATAATTGAGAAATTGAATTAAAAAGGGTTTGTTATTCTTGTGTTATGTTTGAACTTTAATTGATAATGCAAACGTTAATGTGATGTAATTGTTAGACAAGTGGGAGTTGAGTGTATGAGGATCGTCTTTTTTAATATAAAGAAAATTTGGATTTTGATGTTATGGAGTTATAGTAATTGGAAATAGTATAAGGGAAAAACGGAAATGAAATGAGGAATATTAAAATGGAAATGAAATGAGGAATAATTTGGAATCAGGTTAATAAATTTAAGATGATGTTCTTTTTTAAGTGTACTTATTTTCATAGAGTATTTATGGCTTCCTAATGATGAGAGACAACATTTATGGCAGGAAGTTTTCTTAAATGTTCAACTGAAATTTTAAGAAAAAGATACTTGTATAATATTTTCAACTTACAAAATGTCACCTTATTATATAGTATCACCCTGCATGCATGATCATTTTTATCTATGTGATAGTTATTACTTTAAAATTATGAGATTTCCTATTGGGCATTAGTGCTCATCCCTCATTTTATTTTTTTTCAGGAAGAGAGTTCAGGTTCATTAGTTGAAGAGTCAAAAGTCCATGAACCTGTTATGTGTAATTTCATTGTAGATGTGAAGGAAATGAATGATGCATCTTGATGTTTGTAATTATCTATTTGTAGCTTCGCAGCGGGAGCTTGGTTTGTATTATTGCTTTTGTTGTATTCATTGAGGGAGAGAACATGTATTATAATGTTTCTATTACTCAAGGGTAACAAATATTTGTATTAAAAAACAAAAAAATGACCTAAATTAAAGGCTTTTGGTAATGTTCTGAGCAATTAAAATTTTGGAGTGTGACAATCTTCATTGTTGTCAACTGATTGATCAAACCTTAGAAGTCACTCATGTGCTCCGCAACATTGCACCCAGCAACATTGCACCCATCTTTGTATTTTAAGTTTACAAGCCTACTAATTAAAGAAGTTTGTTTTGCGCAGTTTTCCTCTCATACATGGCTTCCAATTTCTTTCACAAAGTGTGAGCATTTGTTTCTTGAGCCACATGATGAAACACACTTTGATCAACCCAATGACAAATTTGAGCAACGATTCTCCTATTCACTATCATCCAATCTTCAACATCAATATTTTCCGGCCTTTTACATTCATCATAAATTGGTCTACAGAAGTCTAAAGGACAACCTCCATTCGTGGTTTCCAAATCGCATAATTCAAAAATGTCAATTTTATCATAGCTCCCGAATTATCTTCCATGCTAAAATTTACACAAGAATTTTATCAAACACTTTATAGACACGAACCGTCCACTCTAATACCACTTGTTGGAAAAACTCCTATGTTTTTCCCTTCTTGTGTAATTAGAAAATGGACAACAAACCACAAAATACAAGCAACAATATGGTTGAAATTAAAGGCAACAAAACAATCACAAAAACACCAAATTTACGTGGTTCGACAAAAGTGCCTACGTCCACGGGTCCAACTCTGAATCAACTTCCACTATAAAATAATGAAGTTACAATGGTTCATCTTTAGTCACAACTAGAGGTATACAATCATCAAGATATATTCTTGGATCACTAACAATATTTATATTATCACCTTAAAAGTGGATTTCAACAAAATCAACAAAATATAAAGTTTAGGTCTTTACCAAAATTGATATCCTAAACTACCAATCTAAGAGAGCTTTGACAAGATCCACTCTGATCAAAATGTAGAGTTTAATTCCATGAACAACATGCTAAAATTTCATCAAGATTAGGCAAGAAATGACCATCCAATCTTTATTTGAACTATGATAGAAACCCTAACTTTTCTCTCCTTTTTCTTCTCTCTCTCTCTCCACCTCTGTTTCTTTTTTGTTGCTGTGTACAAAACATTAGAGACAAAAGTCTCTTTTACTCCTTATTTATTTATTTATTTATTTATTTATTTTGACTTGCAAGTATAAACCAAAGTTTCTCTGGACAGCTTTACAAGCAAAATATATAATAAATAATATTGACTCTAAATAGTCTTTGTGTGGCCCACCAACAAAATATATAATAAATAATATTGATTCTAAATAGTCTTTGTGTGGCCCATCCAATTAAGGAGGGACTCACCCAACATTATCACCATATATGGCAGAAACTTACCAGTCCATTTTCTTCTGGCACTAACATGACAGTGAATAGCCTGGCCATTCGTACTAACGCCCATTACATTTAGCATATCTTGATTCCATAGTATCCATATCCTTTACAAAGTGGATCAGTGTAATTGGACAACATTCCCCAGCTTGCATTCATAGATTCGAAGACCATATCCTTATTAACAACTTTAGTTTCCAAGAGCCCGAAATAAAGATACACTTTATTATGTATAGGAAAATTAAGAGATTGTTTGGGGTGTCCTAAATAAATGTATTTTATTAAAAAATTGAAAAAAAAAATATAGATGTTTGGATTAATTTTTTGACTTTTTATGAAAAAAATGTGTATTAAAAAATTGTATAAAGAAGTGTGTAGGAGAAGATTGGAGAGGTGTGGGCCACAGCTGTACAATCTGCACAAGTAAAATGGGAGTAAGAAATTATTGGTTACTTTTTGGGTATTGCACTAAACAGTTTTATTCGGCCCGTGGGGGTCATCACGGGTCCCATTTTAATAATCTGAACCGTTGAATGTGTAGAACTCGTCGAGTACTATATGTCTATAAAAAATCACATTGATCAGATATCGATAGTTATCTGATCAGATTTGTTTTTTTTTTTCAATCATTAATTATAACATCATCCATTTGTTGTACATAACTTATTTGATCATGCAGTTATCGATATCCGATCAATGTGATTTTTTATAAACATATAGTACTCGACGAGTTCTACACATTGAACGATTCGGATTATCAAAACGAGACCCGTGATGGCTCTCATGGGCCAAACAGCAACCATCTAAAATTATACCCAATCATTTCATTTTTGTCAACAAACGCAGCACAGCAGCTGCATATAGATGATATCAAAGTTGTACTTTTGTTTAGAAAATTGATTTTTTAATTTTTTTTTGATAAATAGTGATAACTTTTTAACTTTTTAAGTAACTTTTTGACTTTTTATCTTTTTTAGGCTATGCCAAACCAGCCCTAAGGAAGCCCCCTTGCATTTAAGCCTTCCCCACCTTTTTTTTTTAATTTTTATTTATTTATTATTTTTAAAATCTAGAATAGATGGGCATGGGGTCTCGTTATTAGTTTCCTGTGTCTCCAAGTTGTCAAAAAGTATTTGGTGGACTCCACAGCTGTTTGAGTTGCCCCCCATAAAGGATGGTATCACCTGTATGGTACAGATAGGTTGGTCTTGATCAAAGCCTACCTCATGATAATGTTCCCCATTTAACGAATTGCCCACATCCTGGGTGATTTTTGTCCTTGCTCCAATGGTTGCTCTTTATTCTGGGAATTAGGTCATCTTTGCCCACATTTTGGGCATATTGGCTGTGGGCATCCATTGGTACACTTTTATCCCTTCAAAATCCCCATCCCGTTGTTCAGGTCAAATTTGATGTGATTACCAATTTTTCAGAGAAAACTGTGAATTTACCTCCATTATTAAATTCAAAACATTCCTTTTCTTGAGATATGCAGAGAGCCACTTTACCATAGAAAGGTAGTTCGTGTATATATAGACATACAAAAATATCCACAACATAGAGAACTCTAAGACCTCGTTTGGGAAGTGACTGGTTTAGTCAAAAAGTTACTAAAAAAAATCAAAAAACCAACAATCCATACCAAAAAGTCAAAAATTCTCTCTTCTCTCTACTTTTTGCACATCTTTTCGTAAAAAGTCAAAAAGTCATCCCAAACATACTAATTTTTTTTACATCACATTTTAGTCAAAAAGTCAAAAAGTTACTATTCCCAAACGAGGCCTTAATGAGAGTTTATAGAAGCTTTCACTTCTTCAGCTCTGGAAGAGAAAGACAAGGGCTCACTCTAACACAAACGGCAGTACATTACTGATTTTTTGTTGCTTTGACTCACTGTGGCCATTTCATTGAATGATTGCATACAACATATTAGGGTAATCTCTTCCAGTTCATGGCAAAGTGCTGGCCACTGATTATGCCTAGTGGTTGTGGTGATACTGGACTTGTGTGGTAATTGATTGATTCAATATCAATACATTTCTATGACAGAAATATGTGTGTAGAATATGAATTGAGCTCAAATAGATATGCCGAAAAGTAGAGAAAATGTAAATAATTAATTTATGTGCTACTATAAGCATGTTGACAATTAATTTATAGTTCTCTAGCACTAATGATACTTTTTTGTCTTTTTTCTTCAGCACATCCATATATTATTTATGGTTTCAAATGGATCATTTTTTATTTTTTAGTTTTTCGGATAAATGGTTTCAAATGGATCATTGTTTCATGTTAATGCATTGCTTTTTTGCGCTTATGCTTCAGATTCTTAACATGTATGCATTTTAATTACACAATGCAACTGCAAATTGTTTTTTGTCTTCCTTCTTTTCGTCTGTTTCAACAATGTTGGGTTTAGTTGAAGCTTCTAATATTTTCCTTTTACTTTCATTTTTAGCGGGATACACAGATCATCGTTAGTTCTATGCCTCCTTGGATGTGAATCCAAATTGCAAAATTGCAAATGATTACATCAACAGTTTTTTGAGATGGCAAGTGAACAAATAGGAATGTTTTATATTTCTACTAGTGTTCAAAGAGTAGTATTTGAAGTTTTATTGTTCTTGACCGTGTATCCCATATAGAAAGAAGAAAAGTAAATGACCACTGCAGGTGATAAATCATCACCAGGTCTGTTTTTGTGGCAGTTGAGTGTGAAGATATTAATACTACTGGGTTCTCCTAGGGATAAACCATTCATATCAACTATGGATTTCCAGTAATTAATTTGAAACAGGGATTTGTCTATCAGTAAGTCATTAGTTCATTTTTCTATCCGATTCAGCATCCCATGGATTTGGAAGTGGGATTTTGCCTGCGACTACCAGAACAAGGTGCCCCGCCTTAAACGAATTATACTGCAGCAGTACACCTGAACAGATAAATGAAATTCAGTTGAATTTTCAAGAACCATTTCAATTTTTCAGTAAAACAATCATTAAAACTTTTGAGCATGCATCTTGCATCCAAAATAATGATGAAATAATCCGATTAATACATATTGATGATTTTATTCCGTTCGTCAAAGACTATAAGTATATCCACATAGGATTGGTACAGATCGCCTTCAAACCATTGACCCTTCTAGGTCAAAATACCAGTATTCAATGTACTCTCCGAGATGGTAGGTGTCTCAACTGGAGAGCATCACTCATGGGAGCCATAGAAACCAGTCTATCCCATGGACCAGTATATTTTGATGTTTATCCGAATTTGATAAACATCAAAATATACTGGTCCATGGGATAGACTAATGGAAGTATTATTCCTATCAATCGAAGTATTGAGTATTTAGCAAACCAAAGGAAGAAAGTATTAAAAACAAAAATAAATAAGCTGTCATTATGTAATCAGAAGATAAAACTTTAGACTTGAGTAGCTTTAAGTGCAATTACAAAGAGTTCATTATGTGTACGTTAATTTGGATTTTCATTCTTTCTTGCATGTTTGTATGTATTTGTCTATATATATTGTGGTGAAGAACTATTGTATACTATAACTTCAATGCAGAACATTTACACAATTTCTCAAGTGTAACTGGTTTTAATAACATAATGTCTACTTAGTTCTTAAAAAATCATTTGATTGTATTACTTGTTAATAAATATCTCTAAGTTGGTGTTCTATTTATACCAACCAGGAATTCAAGTTCATTTGTGGTGTATGTATCTGCTACTGTTATACTACTGTCAACTTTCCTTCCCATTCTTACTCTTATTGTTATAAGTTGACGATAAAGCCTTCCCATTTCTTTTTATCTGGAATAGATGGGCCTAGGGTCTTGTAATTAGCTTCCTACATCTCCAGGTTGTCAAAAGTATTTGCTAGAACTTCACAGCTGTTTGAATCACCTGGTATCACCTGTACGGTATAGATAGTTTGGTCTTGTTCAAAACCTACCTCATGATAATGTTTCCCCATTTAACAAATTGGCTACATCCTAGGTTGAGTTTTGTCGTTGCTCCAATGGTTGCCCTTTATTATTGGAATTAGGTCATCTTTGCCCACATTTTGGGCATTATGATCATCATTGGCTATGGCCTCCCCTGTGGCTTCTGTACGTGCCTCCATTCTACTTTTGGTTTCTTTCCCCAGTCATTCCTGAATACGGCATGAACCAAAGACTGGATGAGCACCCATTGGTACACTTTTACCCCTTCAAATTCTCATTCCTGTTGTCCAGGTCAAAGTTTTCCACCAGTTTACCACCCACTTCAATCTCAACATAGATTTTGGCAAAAGAAATTCTCTTCTGCGATTTAGCTAGAATTTGCATCATGCTTGCAATGTGGCTTAACCCTTGCTCATCCCAATATTCGAAGGAGACATTGAAGAATTTTAGCCCAGGCAGGGACTTTTATTAGACTTTCCTTCCAACAAGTTGAGTGTGTAGTCCCATCGCTTTAGGACCATTAGCTTCCCTCCAAAATGCTATGGCTTCCCTTCCAAAACTGAATCGAAAGAAGAAGAAAGCCTTTACATTACACATAACATGAATCAGTCCACTTTTCCCCTATAGTTTTTGGGCAGGTTAACAACCAAAAGATAACTTCTTATCAATGAAGTAACCACTCTTCCCCCATAGTTTTTCGGCAATAGAATTAACAACACAAACATAACTTCTTATTAACAAAGTAACCCACCACCAGGCAATCATTCCATCCATCTACCTTGACACATGACAGTGGAGTAACCTTATTTTCCCCATCCTCCTTGGGTGCAAAATATTCTACATTTATCTTCCTGTCCTCTGACATGGTTTCAAAGCTGAAAATGTTGAGATGGGTGAGTAAAAGTTGATACAACTTCAAATGATTAGATTCTGAGAGACAACACCAATTTGTATGCAAAATGGTGAAAATTGTCTAAATTGTATAATGGGTTACCCATAGGGCCATAGTCTAAACAAATGTCTGCACTATGTTGTACCATATGTAGAATAAAATCTAGACTAATAACTTGCAAGTTTAGAGTAGGCTGAAGCAATAGCTGAACACTAACACTGTGTTTGGATCATCGAATTAGGTAGGGTTATGGAAAGGGAAAAAAAAATGGAGAAAAAATTTAGTTTATATTTCATTCACATTTCCCTTACATTTTCATTCCTCTTTCCAAATTACTATGCAAATCCATGATCCAAACACAACATAAGAGTTGAGGTTGCAAGTACCCGCATATTTGTTTTGATCACATCGAAAACTGAACAGCCATAAAAGTGTTTTCTGTAATCAACATTGGTGAACAAGTGGTCACTTTAGATGCTTCTATTTTAGTATCGATAGTATATTTTGGTTACTTACAGGTGTGGTTGAAGATTTCACGAAGGTAATATGCACATGGAGTCCCAATGGGCTGTTGGAAGTGTGTTTGTGTGAACAAAATGAATCTAATATTAGAATCTTTGTACATGTGGTGGATATTGATAATTATGTTACTTGATTTAGTATATGTCTAGACTAATATTCTAAACTGATATCTAAACTAGTATTTTTAAAACAATGTCATCTAAAGTAGATTGCAAAGTTATATTTTACTTTAAACATGCAAAACAATGCAAGCCCAAAGCATCCTAAATGTTGGAGATGCCTGATATGCATGTTGTTGAATTGGAAAGCGTGCGAGGTGTCTACAGAAGTTGTTTTCATGTGATGAAAGATTGGTGTCAAACTGATTAATGTCCGTTTACTGTGCCTATGACTTGTTAGGTGTTTTGTGTGAAAGAAATGTCCTGCATGTTTTTCACATGAATTTAAAGTGGGGTTTCTGCTTGAATGACATTAGCAAAATCACCGAATTGCTTCTTTGTGTATTTTGTTGATATAGTGCATTGATTGAGAATCAGAGTTGGTAGTGTAACTGTTATGTGCATGGTGCTATCCTGTCTTCAATAGTCAATACTACCACCAAGCAGTTTACTACACTTCCTGATCCCCATCTCGCTTTGCCTTGAAGGCCCAAGTTTAGCTTTTGATCCATCAAGATGTCCTCATGAAAAGGTTTTTAGTGTTTGGAGCACTTGGAGGCTTATGAGAGGAGTCCTATTACTAGATTGAGATATATTCATGTGACACTAGGTCCTGAAGGGATTCTGGTGAATCTATTGGAATGGTGCAAACCATTGGGTAGAGCTTGCTTGTGTTTACATGCCTCTTGACATATCATCACATTTTGCAACTGATGTCTTGGTGGCCCATCATACCTAACTAGATGATTTTGCAAACCATGTCATTTACCAGTTGTAACGCTCCCCAAGTTACGAAAATAACTTTGTTCACTTATGTTTTGTGTGAACACCACATAAAATATGAGCGACCCAAATATGTGGATTTCATACTAAAAATATGTAATGACTACACCTAAAATGGTACGCCTAATTATTCTATATCAATTAAAATGTGTGAACAAAATGGAAATTACAAGTCACAATCTCTTCAATGAGATACTTGGATAAATTTTGTTCTATCCCATACTCGACATGATGGTTGGTTCTATGTTAAATGATGTACAATCATTGGGTAAAACTAATCGAGACTTAGGTATACAGTATACTTTATACTGTATGGGTAGAAAATGATGAGGAATCATAGTAGTGGGGAAGGTCATTAGTTACAATAAAGTTAGACAAGAACTTCTAAAC